>JADRCH010000036.1:8388115-8482874 GCA_019843965.1 Rhynchomys soricoides | reverse complement strand
ACACACACACACACACACACACACACACACACACACACACACACACAGATAAGTCTTTAGAAAAAAATAAAGAAAGGAGGGATGTCCAAGATGATTAATACTATTGTTACCTGGATAGAATTCATGAAAGGCAGGATATGTTCTACCTGACTTCCTTCCATTTTACATGTACAAGCTTGCCTGTCTGCCACATTAGGCCACATCTCTGAGCCCCTCTCCAGAAGAAAGCACTTGGACTTCCCAGCCTCCAGAACTGTGAGCAGGTTAAGCTATCCTGGCACTTGAAGGCATTAGCAAATAGTGCCATGGATATGGAAAGAGATGCATCCCAGAGTTTCTTTGGCATAGAGCATTTCGTGCCTTGGGTGCCGTTTGCAGTTGGCTATGGTATACGAGCCTCTGAGCAGGCTTTCCATCCCTCTTCGTGACTCTGATTTAGTTTTAGGAACAGAACGACCTCTCAGGATAAACCAAAAAGTTTCTGAATTATTTCCCTTGCAGTAACTTTCACAAGGAGGTATTGGCTCTGATTTCTGTGTGCTTCCTCTTTTGGGAGCCATAGATATTCTGCCTGCTTCTAGTACTTTCTTTCTCTTGATGTCCTTCCAAAAGGACTTCTACGCTTTCCTAACACTGGAAGAGCCACTATGTGCTGTGTTTCAAAATTCCTGGGGAAAAGGATAACTTCTCACAATTCTCTTCAAAGTTAGTTTTTCATGGCTTTCTGTTCTATGCCTACGGACTTCAAATAGCCTGTGAGCATAGGAAGGATGCCAAACGTTCAGAGTCTGTTTGTATCACAAGGCTGCTGTGCCTCTGGAATGACCACTAACGGAAGGATAATTATGAATAGGAGCTTCATTTTCTCTCTAGTGAGGTGCATTGTATCCAGAAGCAGATCTAGGGTCCTGCCCCTGAGGTCTGCTTTCACTGGGAGAGACATTGGCATTTCTGTACCTACAATGGCAATGGTTGGAACTATATGTTCTGACTGTGGCTCATCCTCCTGTCACCTCAGGCTCTCCCTAGTGTCTCCATCTTACTCCCTGGGTGAGCTGTTTCCTCCCAAGTATGAAATATAGGACGGACTGGGAAGAGCTTGATACAGTACAGAAAGGGCTCAGATGCTAAATATTTTAAGTTTTGCAAGAGAAAGGACCATTGAAGTTATCTATGTTACTCTGGTGGTGGCCAGCACAGCTGCAGCACATGATGCTGGGAAATGATGTCTTCTGAGTTTAACGGCATTGTCTCTTCACCAAAGCATCTGTGAACTCTTGCCAGGGACTGGCAGGATCATGTTAGTTGGCATTTCTTCATAGAAGGAGAGACTGGCTGGGAAGGACCATCAGACCATCTCACCTGAAATCTGTAGGTAACCCTACATCCATGTAAGTAAGTCTAATGACTCACTGATTAACCAAGTACACCATCATGGAATTGCCACTTTGTTCTGGCTGATGCCCTAACGAAGGGTGGAAAGGGGCCATGAACACTTACAAATAACACCTGACTAGGAGGAGAGATGAAAGGAAAGGAGAGAAAAAGGGAAGGGAGGAAGGGGACACCTCTGGAGAAACAAACCCTGAGTTTCCCTATGGTCTCTACACCTGTTGTGTGATGGACTTTTCCTGGGGATAAGCACATAAACAAGTCTACCAAATATATGACAGTCACCTCCTCCCCAGAAGTTTCAGTGATCTTTTCGGGACCTGAGTGACCTCCCTAAAGATAAGTAAGCCATCCCTCTGCTCAGCACCATAATGTGGTTCCCATGGCAATATCCTAAGTCTTACTGCTGCTTACATCTTGTAGATTGGCAGGTTCCCCTCTCTTTCTGACTCTACCTCTCTCCTCTCTCCATAGCTCTCTCTTTTTTCACTATCAGCAGGGATCAGCCCCCCTTTTAAACCTTCAGAACTTGATTTTGCTTCTGTCTGAATTGTTCTCTTATTACCTTGTTGGAGAGGCTGTCCTGTCTTTGAACAGAACAGCACATCTCGCCAGGCAGGACGTTTTGAATGCCTATCCATTTGTTTTCTCATCTGTGAGGTGGTACTGGGGATTGAACACAGTTCCTTGTGCATACTGGCATGCACTCTACCATGAGTTACATCCTTAACCCATGTTTGTCTTTCAAACTATGCCTTTCCCGTGGCAGTGTAAGTTTCATGAAATGCTCACAGTATAATAATGATTCTTAACCAACAAGATATATTTGGCTTCATGGTGGAAGGTAGTTTTAAATTTAGGAGTGGCTGGGTTCTACTGTGAGAATTCCCTTCTCTGTGGTGTGGAATCAGGAAGGAAGAGGGCTGCAGCATTTTCAGAGGGTGTGTGCTCCTCCCCTGAGGCAGCTCACACAGGCTTTAGTTGGACAAAGATGGGCCTCCAGAATCCTACTTCCTTCAGAGAACTGAAATTTAAATGTTTTCTACAAGTCTGTGACAAATAGTATCAAGTCACATTCTGTATCCTTCATCAAATACAGAATGGCCTTATGAAGCAAAGGTTCTCTTATTCTGTTTATGTTACAGAAGTGGGTCCATGGAGGTTAAACATGCTACACACAAGGGCTGATAGTGAGGTTCCTGTGGGATCACTGAGGCCAACCAGGCCTACCCCCTTGATTCTTCTAAGTTTTATTTATGACTTGATGCTTGTAGGTTGCTTGTATTTTCCTTACTAAAAATTCACTACTATACTTGCAGGAGTGCTTGGAGCCATCAAGATATAAAAAAATGCCTTTGTTCATCACCCAGATCAGCCTGAAATGGGGCAGCAGAATTGAAGACCTTGCCCCAAGTGACTGATTTTGTAGATTATTGATTTGGGCAGCAGTTTATTTAAACATTAAAACCTTGAATGAAGTAACTTAGCCTGAAGAAAAATGTGTCAAGCCGAGTGCTTGTTAAGGCTCCCTCTCAGCCTCTGTGGACTTTGTAAACTGTCCAGATGTATTTGTTTTTGGTTTTTGGTTTGATATATATAAATTTTCCCCCACCCAGGGAAAAGAAAAAGAACCAGGATGGATTGGACCAGGGTGGGATTTGTTCCTAGAAGCTCTTTGAAAAGGAAAGAAGGAAACCCTGTGAGGCTTTTCTGGCTTTTCCTTTGTCCTTTGTCCTCTGTCCCACCTCACACTTCAAGAGACATCTTCTGATATTTGAGCTACTTCTAAAATATTAGTTGTTAACATTGAAATTCTTTAGACATGTAAAATGGCTCCTCCTTCCCCATTGCCTGCATCACCTTTATCTTTCTTTATTGCAATTGACACTGGACTTTGTTTTCCTACCTAAGGAGCTAGCAGGGAGAACCTAAACTAAGCAGGATAATTTTATGGGAAATGTGGATGGTCCTCAGCCTGGGTGCTGCCAGGGAAGTAAAATAAAGCCATTGCTGATGCACACACAGTTGGGTGGGGTCATGTGCTACAGGTTGGATCTTACAATACAATGTCCTCCTGAAGCCCATGTGTTGAAGCCTTGGTCCACATCCCATAGTGCAAGCGGGGAATGATAGAAAACATTGTGTGTGTGTGTGTGTGTGTGTGTGTGTGTGTGTGTGTGTGAGAGAGAGAGAGAGAGAGAGAGAGAGAGAGAGATGCATGTGGATGCATGTGTTCATGTGATTGTGTAACATACAGTGGAGGCTTTAAGACTGGGTCTCATCAAACACAGATCTTGCCCATTGGCTAGACTTGCTGGCTAATGAACCCCTGGGATCTATATGCCTCCATCCACCAGTGATGGGGATATAGAAAAACACTATCTAGCTCATGTTTTAGATGGAGGTAGATGCTGGGGATCCATACTCAAGGCTTGTGTTTGTATACAGTCGACTCCTTGAGCCACTTCTTACCTCCCCAGGCTGGGATATGATGAATCCTTAAGGTATGACCAAGTTGGAGGAAGTTAGGTCCTTAGGTGAAGGCACTCGAAGGGGATGCTGGGACTTGGGCCCTTCCTCTCTTTGCTTTCCTGCTTTGGTGAGCGGCCTTTTCTGCTTTTCAGTCTTGATTGTACTGTGCACCATAGGCTCAAAGTAACAGTGTAAATATCCATGGACTGAGAACTTTTCTCTTTATAAATTGTTTATCTCAGATCTTTTGCCAAGTGAAGCAAAATTATTAGCTATGATTTCATTCTGAGGACATCACCCCTGAACTTTTGTCTCAGATGGCTTCGTCTCAGCCCTGTGGCCATTATGCAAATATCCTGAGAAGAGGTCTGTATGTGGATGTTGAGAAGTTGAGCTGTTGCATAGAGAGGAGTTCATCAGCAAAGTGTCTGTCATGCAAGCATGGGGACCCTAGTCTGTTCAGTCACTCAGAAGACATTTTTATAAAAATTGGGCATGGTGGTGCATGCTTTTAATCCTAGCACTGGGGAGGTGGAGTCAGGAAGATCTCTGAGACTTGCTGACAAGTCAGTCTAATATAACTGGTGAGCAAGCTTGTCTCCAAACACAAGGTAAATGGCCACAGAGGACAAGATGTTGTCCTCTCGATTTCTTGGTGTTGGTGGGGTGCTGAAGTCTGTTTATAAGAGTCTGTCTAAATTCTTCAATAAAGTATTTGACCAATCATTATGTTTTAACCAGTTTGCTCACCCCTAAAATGATCAACACTTAATTTTACAAGAAATAGCTTGGATAAGAAAATTAGAAGGAAAATATGAAATGGTTTAAAAAATGTGAAGTTTCCTGTCTGAGGTAATCACTGCAATACTCTGGTGCACATAAAAGTAAGATGTCCTTTTAGGTTTAGTACCACATTAAGCAAATTTGAGGGAGAATATCAGTCGAACAAAGATAACTCCATAAGCACACATTAGTACATTATCAAGTCTAGATGCCGTGAGTTTTCCCGTGTGAGGATTCTATTTTTACTCCAAGACACTTTGGTGGACCAGAATATGGTCATCATTTGAATAAAATACAAAACTTCCCTCCTCATCATTTCTCATAATTATAATGGTCCTAGTCCCTAGAAGCTGCAGCTTAGTCTATTAGTTTCTGACATGAAGGCACTGATTGACATCTTTCTCCTTGAATATTTCCAGAGTAAAAATATTATAAGATGGCCCCTTGAAATTCTATCAGGTACAGGATAGATAGCTAAGTGGTAGGGTACATATTTAGCATATGCAAGTTCCAAGTTTGATATCCAAGTTTCTATTGAAATTGTACATGTTTGTCCAAAATTAAAAACAAAAGACTGTACCTTTTTGTAAAAAAAAAAAAAAAAAATTCAGAGTAAGTGTGGAAAGCAGAACTGATGGTTATTCATAAATCTCTATCTATTTACCAACAGAAAGTAATATTATTCTGGAAAAACTGTTTTCAGCACTGTTTTTTCTTAACCTTTTTTAAAAAAGTAATTATCATGACATTAATTAATTAAATCATAAGGGTAAAGTTATTTGGTTTACAAGATTTATTTATTTGTGGTGTGTGTGTATCTGTTTGTGTGTGTGTGTGTGTGTGTATGTATGTATGTATGTGTGTGTGTGTGTGTGTACAGGTGCCTGCATAGCCAGAAGAAGGTGCTGGAACTGCTGGACCTACAGTTATAAGCAATTGTTGAGACTCGCTATACAGGTTCTGAGAACTGGACCTAGATTTTCTGCAAGAGAAGTACCCACTGTTAAGTGCTGAGCTGTCTATCCACTCCATTTCTGGCTGTTATGTGTGTATACAGTCAGAACCTTTTCCTTTCAGATATTTTGATTAAGTGTTTGAGACAGGATTTCTGTGCCACTCAGGCTGGGATTAGACCCATATCTTCCTGGTTAAGTGGTGGTGCATGCCTTTAATCCCAGAACTTGGGAGGCAGAGGCAGGCGGATTTCTGAGTTCGAGGACAGCCTGGTCTACAGAGTGAGTTCCAGGACAGCCAGGGCTACAGAAAAACCTTGTCTAGACAAACAAAAAAAAATAGAAAAGAAAAGAAAGAAAGAAAGAGGAAATTTAGGTATTTATCATCATGCCGACTAATATTTTCACATTTAAAACAATATATTTGATAGTCACAATGAAATTTGGAGGAATGTGAGTATAATCTATATCTTAGTGATGATATGTGTAAGTTTTCTACCTCTGTCAAATGTTTGATGGTTATATAATATGTTAATATTACAGAGAGTTTAGAAAACAGTATCTGATACTCTTTGTAGTATTTATCTTTCAAAAATCATTTCTAATACTAATAGTTTAAAAATGAAGTTTGAGATAATCTATTCTTCTGGATAGAATGAAACCATTCTAGACAAGAGAAATGACTACAGACCTGGCTTTCTGGTCCCAGTAGTTTAGTGGAGTATCTGAAAATACATTAACTCAATAGGCTTTGTTCTAAAAGAAAATATTAGATTTTGGATTTTTGTTCTACTATGACTCCAAAGACCTTACTGAAATTTTTTGGTTATACTCAGGGTTCTGAATGTGAGCCCAAGAAGTAGAAATTAACCCTAAATCATTACCCAGATCATTGGCTTTACCTTTCCTGCCTGGCCTAGACAGCTTGCAGTAGCTCTGTTCTGCAGTACACTTTGGCTCTTGACTTAGAGATCC
Source organism: Rhynchomys soricoides (assembly GCA_019843965.1). Lineage (NCBI taxonomy): Eukaryota > Metazoa > Chordata > Mammalia > Rodentia > Muridae > Rhynchomys > Rhynchomys soricoides. Next base: position 8,476,299 of record JADRCH010000036.1, on the reverse strand, counting down.
ACCCAGTCCTACAGGGCTGTCCTGTTGCAATGCAGGTCCTGGGGTAGAGGGTTGTGTAGAATTAGATGCTGAGCTCTGATGATGATGATGATGTGTGTGTGTGTGGGGGGGTGGCTGAGGAGTACAGCCCTAAAGTGCTACCAGCTCCCTGACCCAAGCAGTGTCTCAACATTACTGAGTGCACAGCGCCTGCATCCTTACTGGCTTTGGAGCCAGTCTGCCAGAGAAGCCCATGGCTTAGTGTTGTTGGGATGGGATTCAATATCTTCTGTTGCTATTCTGGTTTCCTATGCCTTGCCATGCCTCTGCTTTGAGCTCCTGCTATGCTTCCAGGCCTGGGCATCCCACCTGCTCACTCCAGGCTTCCCAGCCTCCTTGCCACTCCCACTGGTCATTGGCCTTACCTTTCCCACCTGGCCTTGACAGCTTGCTGTAGCTCCGTTCTGAAGTGCACATTGGCTCATGTCTTAGAAATCACCATTGACAGCATGTGGTAGTGTCATGAGGCGAGTCTGTCTTCTCAGTGAGAGTCTTGGCTCTATGAAAAATAAAAGATTACACCTCATTTGTTATCGTGAAGGGACACCTTCCTAGGGTTGGAAGACATCACTACTGATGGCCTGGAGGCCTCTTCAATACTAATGATCTTCTTTCATATTCTTTTCTACTTTTACTGACATATGCAGTCTCATCCCAGCATGGTTCTCATGGATTACTAGTTTGGTTCTTAGTCACTGAGAAAACTAGGCTGAGTTGTAGCTGGACGATAATGGCTTGAAGCTGAGTTCTGCTAGGAACTTTCCCTTTAGATTCTCGAGTTTTCTTATCTACGAGAGAGAAAAGAATAGAAATACTTTCTTGGCTATAGTGGAATTAAATTGTCGCATGACTCAGAGGTGAGGGGACTTCATAGTCTTTAAGGGTCAACCTCCTATCTCCATTTTATAGATGAAAGAACTCTTGGGGGTCTTAAGGAACAGAAATACATCTGTATCTTATTGAATTAACCATTGGGACCCGGGGTCTCATGTGATCTTCTGGCTCCTTTACCTACACATCAAGGAGCTCCGGGCAATAGATGTGTTTTAGAAGATATTTCAAGGAGAGAAGAACGGATGCTCAGCTTTAGATGGAAGGAAATGAAAATGGCTGGTATGCTCTCAAGGTTTACTTTGATGTCCTGACCATTCTACCATCCTTAGCCTGAGCAGTCTTCTTCCACACTTCTTAGAATGTATTATTATCTCTAACACACAAATGGCTACTCATGTACGACCCTGTGTTGCCTTTTCATATATCTCTAAAAAGTTAATTGTGTATTGAAATCTCTTTTTTATGTGAGATAAGTAGGGAGGACATAGATAGATAGATAGATAGATAGATAGATAGATAGATAGATAGATATGTGTTTATAAAAGATAAAGGGATATAAGATATATTCTATGAGGGGTAGTCAAGTAAGGGGGAAGGGGATGTCTCAGCGGGCCCATGCTGAGGCATTCTTTCCCCCTGAGGGACCAGCCACATGACGGTATAGTATAGAATAAAGTTTATTCAGGGCATGGGAAGGGGAGTTAAGAGGGTAGTAGAGGCAGAGAAAGGGAGAGAGAGAGAGGGAGAGAGAGAGAGAGAAAGAGAGAGAGAGAGAGAGAGAAAGAGAGAGAGAGAGAAGAAGAAGAAGAAGAAGAAGAAGAAGAAGAAGAAGAAGAAGAAGAAGAAGAAGAAGAAGAATAGAGGCCAGCCATGAGCACCCATGAAGAGAAGGGGAGGGAAGGGAATTAGGAGAGAGGGGGAGCAAGAGAGTAAGAGGTTAGAGAAGAGGCAAGAGAGAGAGGAGAGGGCAAGCAGCCCCTTTTATAGTGGGGTCAGGTCTACCTGGCTGTTGCCAGGTAACTGTGGGGTGGAGTTTAGACAGAATGCTAACAGATAGATAGGTTGATTTTTGTTCCTTATCAGGTCAGGGAGCATGATCTCACTTTTAAGGATCCTTCAGGACATGTATCATAGCTTCTGGCCCAAGAAAAATACCCCAAAATTTATATGATTAGGCGGGATACTTCATAACTATGTGACTACCATATTACTTTGTAGCTAGGGAGAAAACTACTTGTGTTTTAAGTAGGTCAGGCTGCAAAAAGCCAAAGCCTGAACACCAAGGGTCTCATTTAACCACTATTCTTGTAGCTGACATTGAGCAACTGAACCTAGCTCCTCCTTAGATCTTTATCCTAGTTTGTAGTCTGTTTGTATGTCAGCTCCACACAAGTTATTTTGGAAGAGGGAACCTTGGTTGAAGAAGTACTTCAACCATATTGGCCTGTGGGCAAGCCTGTGATACATCTTCTTGTTTGGTGATTGACATGGGAGGGTCTAGCTCATTGTTGGTGGTTCCAGCCTTGGGTTGGTGGTCCTGAATTGTATAAGAAAGTAAGCTGAGCAAGTTATAGAGATCAAACCAGTAGGAAGCACTCTTCCAGGGCTTCTGCATCAACTCCTGCCCCAGGCTCTTGCCTGGAGTTCCAGTCTTGACCTTCCTGGATGATGGGCAACATGCTGTAAAATGATATAAACCCTTTATTCTCCAAGTTGCTTTTGGTCAAAGTGTTTTATATCATTGAGACAATAGAAATCCAAAGGAAATCTTCATGTTGTATGGTGACAACACTTCGAAGAATGGCTCACCTTTTGAAGAATGAGACCCATTGATGACCCCTTGCTGTATGGCAGCCCAGGGATTCATCCTGGCCTCTTTCTTTGCTTTTGAATGAAGCATGGGCAGGTTCCATTTTGAGGGAGGAAGAGTATATGATGGCTAATTTATTTCAATTTGACATAAAATAAAATTACCTTGGAAGAGGAAACTTCAATTGAAGAATTACCTCTATCTGATTGGTCTGTGGGCATGTCTGAGGGTCATTTTCTTGACTAGTGATTTTTGTAGCAGAGCCCAGCCTACTGTGAGTGGTGCCAGCCCTGGGCAGGTTGTACTGGGTTTTATAAGAATGGTTGCACAAGCCCAAGGAAGCCGTAGAGCAAGCAGTGCCCCTCTATGGTCTCTGTCTAGAGTTCCACCCAGGATCCTACCATGAGTTCCTCTCTTGGCTTCTCTCGATGTTGTGCTATGACGTAAAAATGTAAGTGGAAGTAAATTTCTTCCTCCCCAAGTTTGACCAGCTTTTTATCACAACAGAGAGCAAACTAGGACAGGTGCAAGGTGGGGAAAGAACAGGGAAGGGGTCTGGTTCCCTGGATACAGGTTCTACCCTTCAGCCTCACCCCTTCTCGGGTGCTTGCTTCTGGGCGCTTGGCTAGTCCCTTTACCAAGGGTTTCATAACGTGAGAGCTATGGACAAGACTTCTGTTTCATGCCCTGATTATGGAGATCGAATGTACAGGTCTAATCTAGTGCCTTCCCTGAAGTAGCACACAGGTATCTGACAGGAGCTCCTCCTGCACAGTAGCCATGATGACATTCACTCCTCAAAAGAACTCTGTGGGCCTTTTTCAGATTAAAAAGAATGAAAAGGAAGTGTGGAAAAGTTGGCCTGCATTCTTGCTATCACTCAGAAACGTCATACCTAAGCAGGCTGAAACTTTGAGTCTTCTGGTTTTTAAATCCAAATCATTTTGATTTGTTATGATTGATATTAAGGGACCAAGCAACATATTTAAAAGCACAGATGTGGAGGAAAATATTTTAAATGTGCTGCAGTCCAAAATGGAGTGTCCTGTAATTGGATTCTCATGTTTCAACTGTTCATTTTATACAAACCCACGGGTGGATATTACTTTTGAGGGAGATGGTTTTATTTTACTCTCAATACATTTTTCTGTAGGTCTTATTACCAAGCCAACTCAACATAATGACCTATGAATTCTTTTTTTTTTAAACCTTAACAAAATTGTAAGGGATTTCTTTATAAAAAGTACCTGAATATTTTCTCCCTCCTGAGGTGGGTCTCCAAGGAAGCCAAGAATTGGCAGACAATTACTTCCTTCCTCCTCCATGCAGAAGGCAGAATGCAGTCTTATTAAAATCCCCAGAATGAATTCAGTTAGTCTTTCCCTACTGTGGGATGTTTTTCTGACAAGTTCTGTCTAGAAAAAAAAAGTATGTTGTACAACTAATTAAGAAATTATTTTGACAGGATGAATGTTTGAAGCTCTGTGTTGTACACAACCTAATGTAATCTAATTTTCTTCCCAGTGAAACGAAATATGTGGATTAAAAAAAAAAGGCCAGATAATATCAACAATATGACTGCCTCAATTTCAGCTGAGAGGAATTCAAGGAGAAGCCAGCCAATTTGTCTAGAGAAATTTGCTCTTGGCTAAAATGGTATAAAAGGTCTTACCTCTGGGCAAAGCATTTATTTAAAAAGTTTAGAATTTTTTTCACTGATTGTAGGGTTTTTTTTAAGGGTTACTGTTAGTGTTGATGTGAGATAGGAAGTAAATGATCTGCTTGCTAGGAGCACAGTGGATGGGGAGCATTTCAGGACTATTCACAATTAATATAGATTCTGGGCTTATTGCAAGCAAGATTATGGATAAGTTGAGATCATTGTAAAATCTGATGACTATATGAATGTAAGTAAGTGTGTGTGTGTGTACATGTGCATGTGTGTGTATGTGCATGAACATCTCAGAATAGCCTAAAACTTTACACTCTCTCCTCACTTTGTTTTAAATTACCAATTCTTATAGAATCTAGGGAGGAAATGAGAAAAGCCAACAGTACCAAATAAGTATTATATTTGACTTTTTAAATATTAAATTTCTTGCAGAAATTTTCATTATACAGTGGGAAATTTGATGTTCTGAAGTATGAGAAGGTGGTCATTCTAAAACCATACTTAAGAATGAGAAGCTTATTTTGGAAAATTTCCCAAAAAATAATATTTCAGGTCAGAAGCTAATACACTTTCAAAATGATGAATACCAGATAAATGGGATATTTTCATGTTTCAGATGGAAATAGTAAGCCTATATCGAGAGGCTGTTGCTAGGACTTTCTCTGTTTTATAGGACATTGGTTTATAAATACTGCTGAATCAAATGGAGAGCTTTTAAAAAATACCCATTCTCTGGCCCCAGGCCAAACCAACCAAATCAAAACTTTCCTTTCAAAATTCTTGCAAAGTTTTTCATTAAAAGCCATTATGATGAGGGTCTGAAGGACTGGAAGTGGTCTGGAAGGACCCTGCCTTTCTGGCAGTGGTTATCAGTTGAGGCGAAGACAAAGTTGTAAGGAAGAGGTGGGGCATGCTGCATTTGAGGTGCTAATGGGAATCTAAGTGGAGACAGCCAGTAGTTTGTTTTGAGGCATCTATCTAGATGTCAGTGGAAAGAGCCAGATCTGAGAGACAAAACATAGACTTGTTCATTGGCCTTCATTGTTTCCATAGTAGACACAATCAAAACTTCCCAACGTGAAGACACAGAATGAGAAGAAAGCTACAATTTTTAATTTATAAAACATTTTCAAAATTCTTATTATGTGTAAGGTATTTAAACAGGTATTGTATACATCTGAAATGAGTTTAAGCTCCATCTTTAAGTTAATGCACTGTTGAATGGGAAAGATAAACCTGTAACTGTAAATACTGGAGGACAATAATGTTCTGATATATGTGGTCATACCTGAACAAGAAGCAAAACCCAAAATATTGGCTGGAGGATGTAATAGTCTTGGAAACTCTTAATACTCAAGAAAATCAAAACAAGAAGAGCAAGAAGTAAAGCTCTCAGTGACCAGATGGTGCCTAAGTTGAGGAGAAGAGTTATGAAAGGCTTTCTTCCTTGGGTTGGCCATCTCTATCTCCTAACTTCCCAGGAGATTTTTATAGAAGACGTGGCTTATTCTGGATTATGGTTCCAGAGAGAGAGAGAGAGAGAGAGAGAGAGAGAGAGAGAATCTGAAATTCAATTTTAGCTGGATACCCTTTCCTTTTTCCTACTGTCATGATGCAGCAATGGTGATGCTTCACTCTGTTGCCCATACCCTTATCACGCACCATTCCAATAACGCGTCCTAGCATTCAAAATCCTTCCCTTATAATAAGTTAGCCCTCAGCACATAGGACTCGAGCATCTTCTCACTGGAGACTATTTCTGTACTTGATTACTGACCTCTTTTAGTTTTCTTTTGCTGTCATAGAACACTGGCCACCCTTACTTGTGAGTAAGAAAGGATTTGTTTGGCTTACACATCCTACGTCATACAACCCAGTCACTCAGATAAGTTAGCGCAGGAACTTAAGGCAAGCACTTAAAGGCAGGAATGGAAGCAGAGGCCTTGGAGGAACACTGTTTACTTGTTTGCTCCCCATTACTTGCTCAGCCTGTTTTCTTATACCATCCAGAACTATCTGCCTAGGGATGACACTGCCCACAGTGGGCTGAGCCTTCTCACATCAATCATCAATCAAGAAAGTACCTTACAGACTTGTCTATGGGTCAATGAAATAGAAACCAATTTTTTTATTGAGGTTACTTTTATTTAGATGACTTTAGCATGTGACAAGTTTATACACACATACATACACACACACATACAACAGACACATACACACATACCCCCACACAAGAAAACCAACCAATCAACCAACCAACTAACCAAACAAAACAACAAAATCAGAAATCAAAAAGCAAAACACAAACAAACAAAAACCAAGCAAACAAAACACAAAGTAACCTAATCGGTGCAATTATTTATCTGGCAATGTGATGCTCTCTGAGAACATAATTTAACATATTTCAATTTCTCATGATAATATACTTGCTTATTGCCATTCACTGGACAACATATTTCCACATGACTATCTCCTCTTCCATCCATTTCCATATGTGAGCCAGACACTTTGAGATTCAGGGAGTTTTCTGAAGTTACTCTGCTTGATTGCAGCAGTATGAGACCCAAAGCCCAGCTCTACTGGCTCAGAACCCTGGGATTCTATGCTACACATGCAAACATATTCCACTGTCACTCTTACTGTAATCAAATACCCGACAAGAAGCTACTTAAGTGAGGGGGGTTAATGCTGACTCACAGAATAGAAGAGGATCCATTTTATCATAGCAGGAAAAATGATGGTGGGGGAGGCATCCTCCAACGGGAGCAGGAGGCCAGGAAATGGGGCCAAGCTATAAAACGTCAAGGTCCACCCCCAGTGACCCCTTTCCTCTTGTGATGTGACTCCTCATAGAGTTTCCACGATCTCTCTTAGCAATTCCAGCAGCTGGAGACCAAGTGCCCAAACACAGGAGCCTCATAGGGAAGGTTAACTTTTAAGCCACATCTATTAGATGGAGGTTAATACTGTTTGTTATCAGGTCTTACTTGATAAGTCGGTGTAGCCTGTGAATGATATTTGAACAGTATTCAAATTTGAGATAAATGGCATTCAAACCAACCATAGTGGTCAACTTCATAGATGAGCTGCATTTGTAGAAGATTAAGAAAACCATTGACAACTTCCAAATGTCTCATGGGCAGCTGTCACTTGTGTGGCTCTAAGATATTCCTGATAATGATATGTTAATAATTAGAGGTATTTTCTTCTTATGACTTCCACCTTTGGAAAAACATTTGCATAACAGTTTCCAGGTTGTTCCTCGGTGCTTGTAGAGTTGTAGACAATTTCACGAATTAAAATGACTGAAAAAAAAAAAAAAACCCTAACAAGTTCATAACTGAAATTTTAATAGGGCACAGATATTTATGTAATCTATTACTCTACATTACTATATATTTTTTCACTAATGTATTCCCTCTATGTTTTATGGGGCATGAGTCTGATCTCTGAGAGTCTAAATTGAGGTTAGTAAATCTATCATAACATGGGTACTAGATTATTATTAGAGGAATACAAAGCTTTTTACATTTAAGTTTAATACTTAATGAATGTCTGCCTTTTTAAAAACGTTGCTAAAAATAAGGGCCCTGTTTAATAGGTAAAGAATCCTCTGCCCCTCCTTGTTTTCGAGATCCGTCTGTATCCCACCAACAACCATCACTGCCCCATTAGTTTCTTCTCTGCTGCTTTTAGCTCATACTGCATAAAGAATGCCTCTATTTTCCTGTTAAATGCTCTGTTCTTTTTTAACTTAATTTTATTTTTTCGTTTTACAGAGTGTTATGAAAAACTACCAACTTTGAAAAATTGACAGGTCCATTAGCTAGAGCTTTATGCCTGAGAGTCCAAGCAGTTAAGCCTCCTGGATATTCAGGAAGCGGAGGGTGTCAGAGCCATCACTTTTATTGCAGCCCGAAATGATGGCTGCAAGGAGTAGGGCTCGCGCGATCACTCCGTATAAATCACCCAGCCTGTCTTTCATTTCTGGCCTTCCCTTAGAAGTGGGAAAGCTCAGAGCTCTTCCACTTCAAATAAAAGAAGAACAGAAAGCTTATGAGTCTGGGTCCAGCCCAACATCCATCCAATCGAGCGTGCATCTTGAGGTATCAAGGGACATACAGAAAGACAAGGATATTCCCTTTGGTTAGTTTCAAAGGCTATGCATACCTTCCCAACAGATGAGTGTGAGATTTTGTAGCCAGGGAAACTTGGTTATAAAATCCAACCTTGCTGGTGTCTGGCTTTGCTCAGACTGCTTAACCTTCCTAACCTTTGAAAATCTCCAGTGTGATTGTAGGAATGACAGCATAGTCTTTTTATTTAAAATATTCTCTCTCTCTCTCTCTCTCTCTCTCTCTCTCTCTCTCTCTCTCTCTGTGTGTGTGTGTGTGTGTGTGTGTGCATGTCTCACCAGAGGACAGGAGAGGACATCAGATCTCCCTGGAGCTGAGATACAGACCAGTGCTCCTCAGCTTGCAGCTCTGTGACAAACTATCTGAGATAAACAACTTAACAGAGAAAGATTAATTCTGACTTAGAGCGTCAGGCCATGGTCAGCTGACATCTTTGCTTTTTGTGTGGCAAGTCTTTAATTATACCATGTCAGGACATGTGTAGTAGAGCAAAAGTGCCCACTTCATGTCAGCCAGGGAGCAGGGAGGGGAGTGGTCCCAGCATCTCCCTCTCAGTGTTTTCTTTCCGTCCCTATTGTATGATAAAATATTCTTACAAAAAAACAAAAACAAAAACTGAAAAAAACAAACCTTAGGGAAGAAAACTATTTGACTCCACAATTTCAAAGTATGGTCCAACACTGTAGGAAAGATTCATGGCAGGAGCTTGAGATGGCTAGACACTCCCGTCAAGAGCAGAGAGACATAATGCATCCAGACCTCCTTAATAACTTTCTTCTCTCTTAATAGAGTTCAGGATCCAGCCTCGAGATGGCGCCACACACAGTGGGCCAGACCTGCATACATCAGTGAATGAATAAGACAAAGCCTTATAGACATGTCAATAGGCCAACATGATATAGACAACTCTTCCTCAAGAGTTAAGACACTCCTCCCAAGTGATTCTGGGTTATGTCAAGTTGGCAAAACTAACCTACACAGTGGCCATGCTTTAAGTAACTTCCTTCCAGTGGGCCTCACTTCCTTAAATCTTCATGTCTTCCCTAACACATCATAGATTGGAAGTCAAGCCTTCCACTCATGGTCTTTGCAGGGGGCATTCAAGACCCAGCCATAATAGCCCACCATACCTTGGACCTTGGGCATCCTGACTCTTTAACATCAAAAACGAACTAAAGAAATGGTCTTATCCCCAGAGCCTTGAGCCAGATAAGCTAGCGTGTTTCTCCCAGACTCCTCTCTTTGAGGTCTCCTTAGTCCTTCCAATCAGAGCAAGTATGCCTCAAATGAGATATTATTCCTTCTCGGATCCATCGCTGGGTACCAACTACATACAGCAAACCCTTCTTCTCAGGTATCTTTAGCATCTTCGAGACTCCAGTAGAACAAATGAAGGATTAGAGACCACATGACTGAAAATTATTTCACCAGTTTCTTCATTCAGCTGTGAGTTTTCCTCCTGAGGATTGAGGGCTGTTATCATTCCTGTGGGTATTTGGGGTTGAATAACTCTTTATTCTATGGGGTTATTCTATGCATTGAATGATGTTTGGCAGCACCCACAGCCACTAGAACATGTTAGCACTACTCAATCCTGACTTCTGACAGGTATGTTCAGATATTATTGAACATACCATGGAAGGCAAAAATCTTCCCAGCGGTTACTTATTAGAAGGAAAAACGGGGCCATTGAAATCCACTTGGGGATTAGAATTTGTCACTAATACCACATGGCAGAATGGAATGTTATGGAGAAAGTGTCATGCAAAGATCCTGGGATATAAAAAATGCTCGATACATTTATCTTGCTTTCATTCTTCTCTCCCTGTAGTACTACCTTACCATTGACATGCCACCTGGATCCTGTCTTGGGGACTGAGTGGTCTCTTCTGATTTCTTCATGTTGCTGTGCCAGACACCATAACTAAGAGGAACTTTGGGAGAAGAAAGAGTTTTTTATTTTGTTTTGGTTTTTGGTTTATTTTTTTTTTCTTACCCATGCGGCTATTCTGGTCAATCATTTAAGGGAAGTCAAGGCAGGAAGCTGGAATGAAGGCCTGCTTGCTAGTACACTGAGCATTACTACCAACCAAGAAACTCACTTCCCAGTGAAAGAAATGTGGCAGAGTATCATAGATGAGGATCACAGGCTGGAGCATTCTCAGGTAGCTTTCTTGTGCAATTCAGGATCACTTGCCTAGGGATTTTGCTGCCCACAATGGTATGAGACCTCCTATAACAATTAGCAGTCAAGCCAGTCTCCAACAGACATTCCCACAGGCCAATATGAGAGGGGCGTAATTAAGAGTCCCTTCTCGTACAACTCTAGGTTATGTAAGGTTAGGAACCTTGTGTGTCCCTGATGCTGTTCTAGGCACCACCAGCACTTCATCCCCTCTCCTTCCCTCCCTTCCTCCTCCTTCCTTATTTTCTTCCCCCTTCCTTCTCCTCCATGTCTCCTTCCCCTTCTCTATGATGTAAAGAGCCTCTTCTACCAGAAGCTCCCACCACCATGACATTCTACCCAAGTACATGGGGCCAAACAGTCATGGAAGGAACCCTCTGACACCATGACCCAAATAAATATCTATTTTTTTTTAATGCTTTATATCAGATACTTTGTTGTAGGGATGAAAACTAAACAACAGTGGTTCAGCTTCCCCCCAATCATCTTTTCTATCCTGCTCCCAGTACTGTAGCAGTGGCCGATCCCCAGCCCATAAGCTCTGACTTAGCATCCTCCATGACAGAACTCAACCTAAAGCACACCTCTTTTGTCCAAAGTTCTATGACAATCTGTAATATTTTTTTAAAAAAATGTATTGATGCAATCCAAGTCCTTGGTGTTCTAATAATTTCAAAAAAGATAGTGTCTATTATTGTTGTTGTATATGATATGACCCATCACGCTGTTTGTTAGCTTTATCCTTTGTTTTATCATTTCCTCTGGTAAATGCTTCTAAAGCAACTGAGCAACTGTTCTCTGGATTAGATTGTATCTCACCTTTCCTCAGTATATGTAGAGATATGTGCGTGTGTGTACGTGTGCGTGTGTGTGTGTGTATTATGTATAGATTAATTAATTCTCATGTGTGTTGTTATTATCCTTTCTAATCCAGCAACCTTCGGTCATAGTTCAGAGCAAAGGCTCTGATACACAGCAAGGAGTCAATTAATGTTTCCCATGCTAGTCATGTGGGAACAAACACAAAAATCTTGTCCACACTGAATAGCCAAATTCAAACCCACAAGATAAGTTGGCCAAAACCATTCACATAAATCTTATGGAATAGAGTATAGAATTATTAAAAGGCCATTTCCCCTTTAAGACACATGTAGTCCAGGTTAGCCATAAATTTATTATGAAGAAAAGGATGACTTTGAACTTATCTTCCTGCCTCCATCTTTCAAGTGCTGATATTAGATCATTCACAACCATGTCTGGTTTATACAGTTCTGGGGATCAAACCCAGGGCTTAGTGCATACTAGGCCAGTATCCTACAAAACTGAACTAAGTATAATAAACTCAACATAAAATACTAGACAGAATAAATATACCATGTAGGGTAACAACACATTATTTTTAGGTATAATTCCTAGATCCCAAGCTCCTTGCTTTTAGGGATAAATTTGTTTTATTCTACTGGTGTGTAAGATTCCCATCATTGTGACAAGAAACTTGAAAAACATCAGCTTAGAGAAGAAAGGATTTATTTTGGTTCACAGATACGAAGACTTCAGTTTTTGCTCATTTGGCTTACTTGTTTCTGGTCTTGTGCTGAAACAGAATATCTTGGTGGATATGTTCACTAAGTTTTTCAGCATAATATAATCTAGAGTCACCATGGAAGAGAGTCTCAATTTGGGATTACCTTGTTGGTTTGACCTATGGCCATGTTGGGTTGGTTGGGACTAGGACACTTTGTTTCCGAAGTGTCTTCCCTCTTTTTGGAGAGCAAGTTGGGTCTTGGCTCCTTCATACACAGTTCTTTCCTGGAAAGGAAAGGGAGGTAACTGTCTTGCTGTATCATAAGTGGGTTAAGAGGAAGCCTTTGCAGTTCAGAAGTTCAGGTGATTTACGGACTGAACTCTCACACTCAGTTCTATTCCCTTTCTTGCTCTGAACAATAAAGGTCCAGCTGACTTCCATTTCAACACTTCAGAACTTAGCTAGCAGCTAGATGGTGGCCAGTGCATTCACTCTTGGAGACCTTATGGATCCTTATTGCTAAGGATATTTGGGGAAAACTTAAGCTGTGCTGGTCTATGTATTGGATTTCCTTTTCTATCTGTTCATTCCCAGCCTGGGAATTCCTTCCATGCAGGATGCCTCTTCCTCTCTAATTCCTTTTTCTCTTTTATAATCTTCCTTTGGTTATTGTCCACAGCAAGAGCTAAATAAAGGTTTTGTTGTGTATTTTCCTGAGCCTTTAACATATCTTAAGTTTCCCAGTTTGCCAGCATACTTCCTATCATGAACATCTTCTTTGGAGATTGCTTGCCTCGAAAATAACATTAATAAAAAAAACATACGAAATTGACCATTTCCATAGGGCACCTGCACTAAAGTTTTTGTTAGAACTGACAAGCCAGGTGCAGAATAGTCCATGTATAATTTAAACCCTTTCCCCGTGGGCTGCTCTGCTGGTTTTGTATATAACTTCAGTTATTATTGCCATTAAGAAAAGATATTTTAGGGACAAACTCATTTTTTGAATAGATTGTTATCTCAAATTAAAAAAGATTACGGGAACTGGCAATCAATGCAGCCATCTAATTGCTATTTCTCCAATTAAAAATTAATATACAGAAAAAGCTGCCTGGAACCAATTGGTCTTTAGATAATTTTGAAATAAGGGGAAAAAAATAACAGTTTAAAAGCAGTGGGCTTGGGTGCATATGGGAAGGGATCACAGTTCCCGGTGTCCTCCATACCCGAGGCTGAAGGGGCAGGTACTGCCCTCCTTCCTACCTGTGGCCATCCCACACCAGGTAACTTGAAACAAGGAACACTGAGAACAGTCTCATTATCCCTCTGTTAAAGACACCTACAAAGTCACTACATTTTCTGATGTACTTAAGAATAGATGGCAGGTGTCACTTTTATCCTGTGCATGTCATTTTGTTGAGGCAGTGAGAAACGTGTGTGATGGAGCCTGTGCTAAAAATGTCCCTGTTCTTTGAGTATGTCAGAGAGCCGTTCCAGCTCCTTGTCTTCTATGGAGCTCCATTTGCTAGGCAGTGCTCACAGCGTTCAAATAGATGGAAGCCAAGAAAACGAAATCAAAGAAAGACTCGTGTCTTAAAGACAGGACAGCTTTCTAGCTGGTTCAAAATAAACCTCTTTAATCTGAAAGATTCATGCTTGATATTTTGAAAATACTTCAGGTTTGGGCTTCAAAGTAGGTTGCTGATACTGATTGGTCTTTTGAGGGAGTCAGTCAATCATTGCATTATTATTTTTAATGGTTTGTTTTATTTTTAATCGTGTGTGTGTGTGTGTGTGTGTGTGTGTGTGTCTGTGTCTGTGTCTGTGTCTGTGTTCTGTGTCTAGGTATGTGTACATGAGCAAAAGCATCTTCAGAAGTCAGGAGAGCCTGTTTGATCCCCACAGAGCTGGAGTTATGTGGTTGTAAGCTGGTAGACTCTGAGTACCAGGAACTCAGCACTCTCAGTCACTGAGCCATCTCTCCAGCTTCTAGAAGAGTTATTAACACCACAGATAGACAGCAGCTTGGCGGTAGCTTTGGGAAGAGGTAGGCTCAATGCCACAGGTGGACAGACTGCATGGTAAGGCTCTGATAAGAGTTCAGATCCGTGAGGCAGAGTGAGGTTGCTTCGTACAGGACTCAGAAGAAAGAAGAGCCTTTCATGTCACACAGTTTTGAGCAGTCTATAAGAAGACCCACAGGCTAGCTGCCTAGGATCCCAGCATGTGGAATGGGGGAGGGAGGATGCCAACTCTGAGGAGATGGTCTCTGATGTCTCTGGAGTCTGGCAACCTGATCCATCAACTTTCCTGGGGGAGAATGACACCTGTCATTCTTTGGAATCCAGGCATCTGATAAAATCTGTTAGGACATTATAAATTCATATAGAGGTTCTTGATAATAGCCATGGTCATAAAGAAGAAGGGGTACTGTTGAGTATGACCTGACTAACCAGTAGCTGAAAACCTAATCCAGGCATTTAGCTTTAAGTGGGAGTGAACTCTTTGTACATACAAACCTGCCCACGTTGTAAATAAAAAAGGCAGAGAAGCCCATGTGTTGTTAGGGGGAGCTTCTATGATGCTAGAAAGTTCAGGGTCTTCATTTGACACAACAGAGGTCCTGTGTGGGACCACACAGAATCCACACTTGGGATACTAGGATGGTACTTGAGGTCTTCCTACCCACAGATGGGCTAGAAAGGATGTTTGGGGGGGGATCGGGGCAGAGAAGAAAGAGAAAGTATAGGGATGGTGTACTAGGTTCAATAGTCTGACTGGAAAGAGAAAGACAGCATCTGTGTGGGGAAGGCTGAGGGAGAGGAGCGAAGCATCACTTGCCAACCAACACTCTCATAGAACTCTTCAGGCAAGCATGGATGCATCCTGCAAAGCCCAGCCTCTGTGTCCAAAGACTCTGGGAATTCACAGGAGTTCTTCAATCATAGATCCTGGGAATCTAATTCAGGTCATGGGGCTTATACAATATTTGCTTTTGCCCATTGAGCCATCTCAGCAGCCCTTCCTATCACTTTTAAAAATCTAATTCCTTTGTCATTGTGCTGGTTAGTTTTATATCAACTTGACACAAGCTAGACTTATCTGAAAAGCAGGGACCTCAATTTAGAAAACATCCCCACAAGGTGTGCTTATGGGGCATTTTCTTAATTAGTGAAGGCTCAGTCCATTGTGGGTGCTGCCATTCCTGGGCTGGTGGTTCTGGCTTCTAATAAGATAGCAGGCTAAGCAAGCTATGGAGAGCAAACCAATAAGCAGCATTCCTCCATGGCCTCTGTATTAGCTCCTGTCTCCTTGTTCCAACCTTGTTTGAGTTCCTTTCAGTGATGACTTCCTTCAGTGATGACTACAACAATACTGAAGTGTAAGCATGTGTGTGTGTGTTATGTGCAACAATTGGTAGCTTTCTGATGTCCTTTGATTCTGGCAACTTGAGATCTGTGAGACTGGCAACTGTCATTTTCCTGGAATCTGAAAAGTCTGTTAGAGCATTAGAGAGGCATAGATAGGCTCTTGCACATCTTATAGACAGGCTCATGTATGCCTGTCTGCATGTGTAGAGGCCATGATCCAGTGCCTTCCTCTACCTCTCTTCACTTTATGTCTTGATGCAAAGTCTCTTGTTGAACCTCGGCCAGCACATCCTAGTGATCCTTCTGTTACTGCCCACTTCTAGTACTGGATTTTTAGATACATGCAACCATGCCATGCCAAGATAATTTTTGCTCATGATGGGGATCTGAAGTCAAGTCCTTATACTTAAGCACCAAGCACTTTACAAAGCCACTGAGTCATCTTCCTAGACCCTGGCCCACCCTCTTAACAGCGGTCTGTTATATCTATGAGGGGTTTACTGGGACTCTAAGGGTAGCATTGAACCCTAAGGGGACACATATATCTATCTTAGCAGGATGCTGCCCATAGCAGGCTGGCTAATAGTGTAAGCAGTGAGTGCATAACAGGTTAATAGGATGATGGATTCATCAGATGTGATCACAGGGAACCCACTGCAACGTTTTCATGCTCAGACCAGCATCTTCCACTCTCCAAGAGAAAACACCCAGCATGCAGGACTACGAACCAGCACCCTTCCACATGGTTTGCCGTGTGGTGAGGTAAGATAAACAGAGCACGAGTGTGAGTGGAGGCCTGTATTTGAGGCTTGGGACTGCTTTCCCCTGATGCTTTGATAAAGCTTTTAAAGTTAAACTACACATTTATTTGTGTGCCTGTGTGTGGGCACGGCATGCTACAGCGGGCACGTGGAGGTCAGAGGAGAAGTTACAGATGAGTACCCTTGCATGTTGAACCATCTCTGCACTTTTAATTAAAGATGAGTTTGGGTACCACTGTGCCCCTGGACCCATGCACTTCTGTGTTTAAGCACCACATATGGAAAAGTGCGCTGTTGTTGTTCTTTCCAAAAATTCACTGCATAAACTCACTGTACGTGGTACTGTGTTAGGGACATTTTCACACACACACATCTGTTATATGCTGGGCACATTCTTCCCACGGTGCCTGCTCTCTCTTTCTTTTTCTCTCCTTTCTTCTCTCTCCTCTTTTCCATTTGCCTCTTTGTTCCCTACCCAGTTTCACTTCCGCAGTTTTATAAATCTATTCAAAGCCTAGGAATCACACATGAGAAGAAACATACTATAATTGTCTTTCTGAGACTGACTGAATTCTCTTCATATGATCATCTCCAGTTGGAATCAAGTTTCCTTCAAATGACATGATTTCATTCTTCCTTACGGCTGACAAAACACCCCTTGTGTCTGTTAGAAGAGATCAGTGGTATTTCTTATGTTTCCAAGAACATAAAATCTTCTTTGGGTCACGTAAAGGTTACAGGGTGCAAGGCGACATCAGGGTGAGGCCTTTGTCCTGTTCTGGCTTCCTTCTTCCGGCTTGTCTTCAGGGAGAGCTAGAGAGCCTGTGCCTGGTGACTGTTATCGAGGGAAAGCAGGACTGCTGGGACTTCTCAGCTCAGACGAGCCAAAGCAGGACCTCCCCCCAGCCCAAACTGGAAATGCTAAAAATAGCTAACAGCAGGATTTCATGGGCAGCTGCCTCCCTTTAAGGGAAAGATCATTTAAATTTTATATTTAAAAAGAAACTGTCATTGTGGCCACTCATGCCATAAATAAAATCCAATCAGTAATTCCCACATCCATTAAACATACATGTGTTGGGGACCAGATATTCTTAAAGTGCAGGGCTAGGCCAGCCCCTTCAGGCTGGTAGACTTTTACAACTGACTAGAATAACATTGAAAATGAGTCCTAGACAGGGACTAGGACTGTAGATTAACAGGAGAGTGCTTGCCTATCATGTATGAGGCTCTATCTTTGACCCTCCCAGCATTGCAAATTAATGAATTTATTAGTCACTTGATAGGCTGATAAAATGAATACTTAGGATAAAGTAAGTTCCTCATTTAAGTGAGTTTAGATAAAAATATTTCGATAAGCAATCACTAAAATCACAAATCTTTTTATTTCCTTCTCTTTTTTCAAAGAAAAAAATTGAGGTTGGGTCTCATATGGTCCAGTTTAGCCTAGATCTCAATGTGTAGCCTGTGATGAACTTCTGATTCTCCTGCCTCTATCTCCAGGGTGTTGGGATTACAGGCCTGAGCCACTATGCTTACTCATTCATGTTGTACTGAGACCCAGGGCTTCATGCACTCTATTAATTAAGCGTCTCTTCCTGCCTCTTCAGCTTTCTACATCTGGTGACTTGGAGCAGTTCCCTTTAGCTTTGGTAGTGTCTTCTTTTCTGGATAAACTGTGGTCTCTTCCTTATGTAGTTCACTACACAGGGACCTAAGCAGGGACACCAAGTTGTTCAAATAGAAAGACTGCCTAGATTCCTCTTTGCTTTGTCTTTTCAAACCAACATCCAGAGCCTATGTTATCTGTCAATGCTGTTGCACGTCTGGGAGATGTTGACAATTCAAGGTATGGCTATAGGGAGGCAAAAGAGAGTCAGCCAGCCAGTGTTTCCTAGCAGCGCCCAAGAAAAGTAGCTCATTTGCCACCCATCCTAGGCACCTTGCTCTGTCAAATTGCTTCCAGTCAAGAGAAAGCCCAGGTGTGAAGACAAGTCACTTCCATTTTGAAGCCTTCTTGCTAGTTACAGGTTTCTGGGCAGTGCTTAATCCTTTCAAGCCCATGTTCTTACCTTTGGAATGGAACACACATGGTATAAGATGGTATTGAAGTTCAAACTGGAGCTGGGGAGAATATAGTGGTATGTCCCCTGAGTAGATGGCAGTGTTCAGGACCTGCTACTATCACACAGCCTTTAAGATCTGGAGGAGATCTTAAAGATCACATTAGTGACTGGCCCTGAGGATAGGGCAGGTAGGAGACAGGCTAGATGCTGTCACAGTCTCGACGTTCCTTTCCTTTACCTCTGTTGAGGCCTGTTCCTGAGGTACTCATGTCCTTGAATGCCTTTATCCTTCTCCATTATACTGATTTTTCTTAATACACAGACATTAACCTCTGTCTGCTCATGCCTGATAGTGACCTCTTTACTCTGTCATGCTGAATGTGTCCATGTGCAATCCTAGTGGAAATTTCATCCTGACCCCTCCTAGACTTCGGTTACTTCCAAAGAGCTTCTTACTAGGTTGTCTCCAAACCCGAGGCCTACACTGAATCCCCAGGGTCAGCTCTAGGTTCTTCTTCACTTTCAGTCTTGTTACCTTAAACAGACAGACACAAACAACTACAGTTGTTCTTGTCTGCTTTCTGTTGCTGTGATAAACACTGATAGCAAAAGCAACCTGTGGAGGAAAGAGTTTATTTCAGCTTACAGTTACTGTCCACCATGAAGAGAAGTCTGTGCACAAACTCAAGGTAGGAACCTGGAGGTAGGAACTGAAACAGAAGTCATAGAAGGATGCTGCTTACTGACTTACTCTCCACGGCTTGCTTAACCTGCTTTCTTATACAAGTCAGGGCCACTTGCCCAGGAGTAGCACAAGCCCCAGTAGCTGGGTCTGCCTATATCAATCATTATTCAAGGAAATGCTTCCAACATGCCCACAGGCCTATTTGATGATTATTTCCTCAATCAAAATCTCCTCTTCCCAGGTGACTCTGGTCTGTGTTAAGCTGATAAAAACTAGCCAGCATGCAGGTAGATGCTACCTCCTACCTCCTCCAGACCAGCTCTTAACCACACAAAGGCTGAGCTCTAAGAAAATGACTTGTCCTTGCATTGCAGATGTAGAAATTACCAGAATCTTTCAAGATGTCCTATTCTACAAAAATTCCAGAAGAAATCCTCCATCAACTCATTTGGGTTACTTGCTGAGAACCTTGAACGAGCAACCTGTAGCCGATCTCTGATTTTTATTTGGTCATCTAAGTCCACCTATACTAGGGAACACTGGGGCTGGGCTTCCTTTACTCAAATGGCATTACATTTGAAGAATTTTACCCCTTCACCTTGAATTATTCTAGATGATGTACCTCTAGAAAGGAAAAGCTTAGATTTCCTTGGACATCAAGTGGAGTTATGAACTTAACTTCAGCTTTTTCTGTGTCAAGAGTAGTCAATTGGAGAATTCTGCACTGAAGTAGAGACCAGTCCATCAACTTTACCCCACTGCTATAAAAGATAAATGTATATATACAAGAAGATAAAATTCTGGAAAAGGAAAAACCATGACTAGGAGTAAATTTCCAATTTCCCCAGCCGCCAACTTAGAGATGAACCATGCTGTAGCAAGCCAAATGCTATCTCATTCAGAGGAGTAAGATAACTTAGAAAGCAAATTGCTTGTTCTAGTTTGGTTTCTGTTGCTGTGATAAAGCACTCAGAGGAAAGGCAGTTTAGTGGGGAAAAGGAATTATTTCAGCTTCCAGCTTCCATCATTATGGATAAGTCAGGGCAAGAACCAAAGGCTAGATTTGGAAACAGAAACCAAGGAAGAACATTGGTTACTGGATGGCTCAGGTTCATGCATACCTAGGTTCCTCATATAGCCCAGAAGTGCCTACCCAGGGATTGTACTGGACCCTTCAGCATCAGTTAACAGTCAAGAAGCCAACACAGATATTTCCACAGCACAATGTAATCCAGGCAATCCCTCAGTAGGGGAATTCTTCGCACTCGGATGACTCTAGGCTATGTCAACTTGGCAGCCGAGGGTAGACAGGATACTGTTCTTACTCTCTCTTCCATTATTGATTGTAGACTGGCCACTGAGCTTGCTTAACAATAAATCTTCCATGTTTGGAAATGCATGGCAAACATGTTCTTAGTGTATCTGCTTCCTGCTAGGATAGCCTAAACTATAGAACGTGTTCTTTATGGTTCTAGATCCAAATTCTAGCAGATGTAGTATATAATAAGGGTGGGTTCCTTTTAGCTTGTGCACACAAACTTCCTTGGGTACATTTATGAGGGTGGAAAGGCTTTCATAAAGGTTCTGATCTCATGACCTCTTAATCCCATCCCATCTGGGATTAAACTTGAACATGCAAATCTTGGGAGACACAAGCGGGCAGATCATGGCACCTGCATTCTGTAAGTATTCTCTGTCGCTGACACAATTAACACCATAGCCTCCTATGAGGAAGTTGGGACTTAAGTTCTGCTTCTCTGCCCTCCACCCCTGTACAGACTGGTTCTGCTTCTGTGATGCTTTTGCAGCAAATCCTCTTCTTCCTTTGCCCACCACCTTAGGTTTCAGTTGAGACCCAGGCACTGGCTTTGCTGATAATGTAATCTTTCTGAAGTAGCAATGTGGTCATCTCTACCCCAGTGCCCCCATTACCTACTGTGATGTCTGACCTCCCTGGCATGGCACACATTATTCTTTTGAATATGGTATCTGTCTGCTCCTCTCTGACTCCTCTACCTCTACTTTTCACCTGTTGGTAGCCCAATAACTAAGCTCTGTGGTCCTTTAAATGCATTATACAGTCACCATATCCTGGCCACTTGCTCTCTTTTTATTTTTCCCCCTGTGCTCTTCTGCCCTTCTTTCCCTGGGAACGATGGTATCCTTCAAATGGTGGGCTTGGTAACAATTTCAAAGACGGGAGAACAGTTGACCCTTACAAAGTGTCTACTTGCTGTGTCACTTGCTGCAATGTACTATGGGTTATTTACCTTCCCTTGTCTTTCTCATCAAAGTGGTCTGGCACCATGTCTAAACATGGATGCTGTTCAGCTAAGCCAAATTCTTATGGAAGAAGCTGTGTACCACTTTATAACTTATACATACTTACACACACACACACACACACACACACACACACACACACACACACACACTATACTATATATGATATTGAACCTGGAGCTGATTTGGCTGGCCACTGAGCTTCAGGGATTCCCCCTGTCTCCTCCCCTCCCCCAGAGCTAGGACTATAGGTGTGCTCAGCCACACCTGGCTTTTACTTGGGTGCTGGATATACAGATTCAGGTCTTTACTCCCACATGGCAGGTGCTTTACCGGCTAAGCCATCTCCACCCCCAACACATTGTCGTATTATAGGGCTCCTTAGAGATAAAGAGGCAATTCACTTATTTTATTCAATGTTGTCAAACCTGTCATATGGTTTTTTAAAAAATTCCAGTCATTATTCTGCCTGGAGAGGAATAAAGTCAATTGGAAACCAAAACCATGGAGAAAAGCATTTCACATCAGGTACAAATTAAAACACTCAGGTAAACAGTAAGACAGGCACAGTGGGGGTTTTAGTGTGTGTCCTCAGGATGGGTTTGCCACTAATACTTTTAATTGATACTTTCCTGGGAGCTGGGAACATGCTAGTGTGTGGCTGATTTGTTTCCTTTTTTTTTTTTTTTCAGCTAGTTTTATCTTTGCATTGATTCCCTCCCCTGGTCCCATTTCAGTGCAGTGGTTCGCCATGTGCCACTGAAGTAAAGCAGTTGGGGACCCATTGGGATTTCACAGCCATTTGATTCAAAATTTATCCTAGAGAAACCCCCTTAATCCATGGCTTGCAAAACCTCACGGATAACCAGAGGAGATGAAGGAAGGCCCCTCTGAGAAAACAGAGTTCAGTCTGCAGTGTTTCCTTCTTAGGAGGAAGGGGAATGCTCCAGAGGCGTTTCTTAGCAGTGGCAGACTGTGTTAGAGGTGGCCTCTTTGGGAGTCCCACTGAGGGCTGGCTCAGCACAGGGGCCTTTGAAAGTTCTTGGCTCCTAGAGCTGCACATGCTGCAGTCAGAGGACCCTGTCCTTAGGGAATTCCCATCCACAAAGAATACATGGAAAGAGGGAAGCTCTTCCTGGGAAAGCTCTCTCTTCCTTCCTTTCTGTTCCTCCTTCCCTCCACACTCCTTCCCTCCCTCTCTCCCCTTCTCATGTGTGTGTGTGTGTGTGTGCGCGCGTGCGTGCGCGCATGTGTGTGTGTAGGCCAGAAGAGTGTGTTGGATCCCTGCAATGAGAATTCCAGGTGTTTGTGAGCCATATGATGGGGGGCGGGGGGGTAATTGGGAACCAAAGTTGGATTCCCTACAAGAGCAGCAAACACTCTTTACTGTTGAGACATCTCTCCAGCCCGGACTGACCCATTTTGTGTGAGACAGTCTCAGGTATTGCAGGCTAGCCTTGAACTCACTGTGCAGCTGAGAATGACCTTCAACAGCGGACTCTCTAGCCTCCACCTCCTAAGTGCTGGGATTCCAGGTGTAAACTGCTTTGCCCAGTTTATGTAGTACAAGGGATGGAACCCAGATAGGCAAGGAATTGACCGAGTTATATTCTCAACCTTCAAGTTTTTAATAATTAAAATTATTTTTAAAGTTTATTCATTGAGATTTTCATAACAGTATACAGTATGTGCTGACCAGAGTCATACTCTAGTGGCTCTCCCCTAGCACCTCCCAGAAACCCCTGCCAGGTTCCTCCCAACTGTTTTTAAAACCAAGGAGTCCAGTTGGTGCTGCTAATGTGTCCATGGGTACAGAACCATGCACCCGGGCATGGGCAACCTACCAGGGGCTGCATCCCTGAACAAGCCGATTCTGCTTACCCCTGCAGTCATCAGCTGTCAATAGCTCCTTAGCTAGGGGTGGTCTTTGTGAGAGCCTCCTCCACCCATTTGGGAGATTTGACTGGTCTTCTCTTAGGCAGATCTTGAACACAGACAGTCACAGTGGCAATGAGTTCATATGCGCAAGGGGCCTGAATTGACAAATTTCTAATTGTGTGTATGTCACCAAAGTGTCCTCAGAATGAGAACAAAGGGCAGAACATAAAATGATCACTCACTGTCAGAACCCTCTTCTGTTTAGTTGGTCATGCTTAACTACTTCACTAGAGAAATCCGTCTGAAAAGCTGGTTTTTGATCTCTGTTGCACTGTATTCAAGGATACACTTAGAAGAGCTGGCCATTGGCCTGAGGATTTAGCTGCAAGCCCCAGCATGGCTTTTACAAAACAATGCCCATCTGTACTAGAGCTTTAAGTCACGGTCACAGAGTCCTGGTTACATGGAATGAAGCTCACCTGTGGACGAACAGATCTAAGAAGGTTTACATTACTTTATGAGCCACTATGAGAGCTACTGTGAATGTTTCCATCACTACAAAGTTCTTCCTTATTATTTTTATTTTTTTTAGTCAGGCACATCTCCCAGTCTCAGACCCCCTGGCAATTGGTGATCCATTCTTTCTTCCAACAGTTTTACCAACTCCATAATGTAACAGGAACTGAATCATGCAGTATTTAGACCTTTCAATCTACCTTCCTTGACTTAACAAAATGCAAGCTCCATTTATGTCAATCCACCTATTCTTAGCTTATTCATCTTCATTGCTTATGATATTTTGTCAACAGTTGAATTGCCCATTCACCAATTGGACATTTGGTTTCCTTCTAGTTATTTGATGATTTTCCACAATGTTGCCATAGACTCCTGCAGGTGGAGTTTATGTAGCCATGGTGTCTTTTTCTCTTGGATAGATTGCTATGAGCAGAATCACTGATCACATGTTGGATGTGAGTGGAGCAATATACAAACTGCCAACTGGTTCCCAAATGCCATCAGCAAGGTGACTCTGGTTTGGCTTCTATCTCACTGGCATGTGGTATGGTGTTTGTATGGACATGCACATGCCATGATGCACATGTGGGTGTCAGTTCTCTCCTCACCCTGTGAATCCTGTCGACTGAACTCAGATTGCCAGTCTTGGCGGAAAACACCTTTGCCCATTGAACTATCTTGCCATTTCTAAGTTGTTATTGTTTTTCAGTAAAAGAAATTAGACTAGAACATCATCTTGATACAGTTTTTGTATACATGTCACTAGTCAGGAGTTCTGCTTACCATAATTATGAGACAGGGTTTCTCTGTGTAGCCACAGCTGGCTTGAGCTCTCCATCCTTCTACCAAAGCTATCTGAGGTGAGCACCCGTGTGCTGTAGGTGAGCACCCGTGTGCTGTAGGTGAGCACCCTTGTGCTGTAGGTGAGCACCCTTGTGCTGTAGGTGAGCACCGTTGTGCTGTAGTTTGCTGAAGACCTGTCCACATGTTTATTTGCACCCATATTTCATCTATGACAAAACATCTATAAAAATCTTTTGTTTATTTTTTAAATTGGTCATTTGTTTTCTCATTATTGATTATGAGTCTTCTTTACATATTGTGAGTAGAAGCTGTTTAAAGAGCTGTATATTGCAAATGTTTTCTCCTGGTCTTTAATTCACTTTTTCATGCTCTCAAAAGTAGCTTTACAATAGAAGGCATTTAAAAAAGTTGATAAAGATCCAACTTATTAATC
Source organism: Rhynchomys soricoides (assembly GCA_019843965.1). Classification (NCBI taxonomy): domain Eukaryota; kingdom Metazoa; phylum Chordata; class Mammalia; order Rodentia; family Muridae; genus Rhynchomys; species Rhynchomys soricoides. Next base: position 8,451,301 of record JADRCH010000036.1, on the reverse strand, counting down.
TTTTAGTTATTGTTGGCAGCTAATTCATAAACGCACTTGGGAAAACAGGGGTAGAGTACAGGATTTGATATTTTGGGGAAAGGCGGATTTAGCTGGTACTGGAAACCTTACTTAAATCCTCACCTTAGTTGTCTCCATTACAAGGCCCCTTTCTTGTTTCCTCCTGTGCACTCCTGGCTCAGGCATTGCTAGCCTTATGCCTAGCCAAGGCTGAGACCAGAGAGAAGAGTGGTCTCTGCATTCTACTTGGCTCACACTTTCACTTTCCTATTTATATGCATGGGTATTTGCCTACAAGGAAGTATGTGTGCCAAACATTGCAGTGCCCACAGAGGCCAGAAGAGGGAACTGAATTCCCTGGAATTAGAGCTACAGATGATCCTGGATGCTGAGAACCAAACCTGGCTTCCCTTCAAGAGTAGCCAGTGCTGCTTAATCACTGAGCCATCTTTCCAGCCCTTTCCTTCCAAGTTTGTAAACTACAGTACAAACTTCATCTTCTACCAGTTCTCCAAGAAGTGTGATACCTGATTCTGTACCCCTCTAAAGGCACCCCACCCAGATAGCTCTTATTTATGCATCATTTTCCAATTACTGTATTTTCTATAAACTTTTCTTTCCAGTTTCTTCTAACCCTTTCTCACTGCCTTTCCCTCTTTCTTCAGGTTCCTTTCTCGTGTCTCCATCTTAGTGTGAATCCCTTGTAAGTCCTTCACTTGCTTGGCTCTCTGCAGCCACGTCATCTTCTTGTGCCCCCTACAGATGATCTTCCCAGTGTCCGAGATGATTTTCCTGTATCATCTTGTCAATTACTATATTTTCATCAGAACCCCATGAAATCTTCTCTGCTCTATTGGCTCAGTCCTACTCCAGGTTGCTAATCTGTCTTGCCTACCTCTCTTACTCCCTCTTGTGAGATGATGGGCCAGTCACTTTAAGCTGGCTAGATCTCACAACTTGACATGATCAGGCCATGGATTCAAACTCTCTTCGTTGTTCAAAAAATTTCAACTTCTGTTCTGTGGTTTTCACAGCTTCCTACTTATGGTCCTACCACTTACCTGGCTCCTCCATGCCCCTTGTCACGGAGGTTACCCGAGACTAAAACACTTGGTGTATATCTTTCAGTCACCTCCTGAAAGGACACAAACGTCATTATTTTTGTTGGTGGAATTTTTCTCAAGGTTCTTTCTTCTCTGGGCCTCTCCGCATCTACCATCCTATGAATCTATTTTACTCTTATGATAAACAATCCCTCTTAATGGAGTTGCTCTCTGGTTTAGAAGGAACCTTGTGACATTTTAATACTGTCTCTGATTTGATGTACTCTCCTTTTTGAATGCTTTCCCACCTTAGGGCTCCGTTATATCTCATAAATTCACACTGCCCTCTCTGTTAATAAAGCTCGTTCTGAAGGGCGATTCTGTGTCCACCTCTTTCCTGAACACTCCTTTACAATCTAACACCTCCCTTCTTTTCCTGTTCTTTAGGGTTCCAAGATATCTTGCTCATGCCTCTGAGGGAGCACTCTGCATTCCATGGTACATGCTCTCTCCTTCTAGACTCTTCCTGGTAGTAAAGTAGTGGGTAGAGGAGAATTTGCTTTTAAATATGTGTTGCCTGTATAAGTATGTATTCATATACACGTGTATGAGTGTGTGTGTGTGTGTGTGTGTGCACATGTGTATAAGTGCACTTAGAAACCAAAGTTTAACAATGCTATCTTCCTCAAGTTCTCTATACATTATTATTTTGATACTTCATTCCTACCGAACCTGGAATCTGCCAACTGGTATAGACAAGCCTTACCACAGCAAGAGTAATGACCCTTAATTTTAAAGTCTTTATGTTCCCTGGGGTTCAGTTGCTTGCTACATCACAGTCTGATATGTTTGGACTTATGAGGGGCCCTTGCTCCCCACAGTCATTGAAAAACTCATAGTCTTCTATCCTCAACTACCAATTTTCAACATGGACAGGCACTGTCATGTGGAAAGAGTAAACCCAGAGAAAAATGCAGGAGACTTCATTGCCTGGCCCAGAGTGGAACCTGTCACTCCCACTGATAACCCATAAGACAGAATTCACCTATATATCCCCAGTCTAACAGCAAGAGAATCTAGAAAATATATTCTTCCCATGACCCAAAGAAAAATGACATTTTTATGCTATGCATTTAGCATGATATCTGCTATACAAACTGGAGTTTCTTTCTTTCTTTTTTTTGATACTTTATTTACATTTCAAATGTTTTCCATTGTTTCCTGCTCTCCCCTTTGGAAACTCCCTATCCCATCCCTCCTCCCTCTGCCTCTATGAGGATATTCCCCACCAGCCCACCCACTCCCATCTTTCCCCCCTGGCATTCCCCTATACTGACACATCTAAGATTCTCAGACCCAAGGGCCTCTCCTCCCACTGATAGCGAACAAAGCCCTCCTCTGCCACATATGTGGCCAGCACCACGGAACCTTCCATATGCATTTTTTGGTTGGTGGTCCAGTCTCTGGGAGCACCGGGGGGGTGGGTGGGAGGGGCTCACCAGTTGACACTGTTGCTCCCTCCCCATGGGGATGCAAACTCCCTCAGCTCCTTCAGTCCCTTCTCCAACTCCTCCACCTAGGACCCCATGCTCAGTCCAACAGTTTCTGTGAATTGAATCATGGGAGTTCTGAACTTTTGGGCTAATATCCACTTATCAGTGAGTACATACCATGTTCATTCTTTTGTGACTGTGGTTATCTCGCTCAGGATGATATTTTCAAGTTCCATCCATTTGTCTGCGAATTTCATGAAGTCATTGTTTTTAATAGCTGAGTAGTATTCCATTGTGTAAATGTACCACATTTTCTGTATCCATTCCTCTGTTGAGGGACATCTGGGTTGTTTCCAGCTTCTGGCTATTATAAATATGGCTGTTATGAACATAGTGGAACATGTGTCTTTATTACATGTTGGAGCACTTTCTGGGTATATGCCCAGGAGTGGTATAGCTGGGTCCTCAGGTAGTGTTATGTCCAATTTTCTGAGAGTCAGCCAAACTGATTTCCAGAGTGGTTGAACCAGTTTGTAATCCCACCAGCAATGGAGGAGTGTTCCCCTTTCTCCACGTCCTCACTAGCATCTGCTGTCTCCTGAATTTTTGATCTTAGCCATCTGACTCCTGTGAGGTGGAATCTCAGGGTTGTTTTGATTTGCATTTCCCTGATGACTAAGGATGTTGAATATTTCTTTAGGTGCTTCTCAGCCCTTTGTGTTTCCTCAGTTTAGAATTCTGTTTAGCTCTGTTCCCCATTTTTTGATAGGGTTATTTGGTTCTCTGGAGTCTAACTTCTTGAGTTCTTTGTATATATTGGATATTAGCCCTCTATCAGATGTAGGATTGGTAAAGATTTTTTTACCAATCTGTTAAATGCTGTTTTGTCCTATTGACAGTGTCCTTTGCCTTATAGAAGCTTTGCAATTTTATGGGATCCTATTTGTCGATTCTTGATCTTAGAGCACAAGCCATTGGTGTTCTGTTCAGGAACTTTCCCCCTGTGCCCATGTGTTCAAGAGTTTTCCCCACTTTATCTTTTATTAGACTCAGTGTATCTGGTTTTATGTGGAGGCCCTTGATCTACTTGGACTTGAGCTTTGTACAGGGAGATAGGAATGGATCAATTTGCATTCTTCTACATGTAGACTGCCAGTTGAACCAGCACCATTTGTTGAAAATGCTGTCTTTTTTTCCACTGGGTGGTTTTAGTTCCTTTGTCAAAGAACAAGTGACCATAAGTGTGTGGGTTCATTTCTGGGTCCTCAATTCTATTCCATTGATCTACCTGCCTGTCACTCTACCAATTCCATACAGTTTTACCACTACTGCTCTGTAGTACAGTTTGAGGTCAGGGATGCTGATTCCCCTAGAAGTTCTTTTATTGTTGAGAATAGTTTGTTTTTGTTTTTTGGGTTTTTTTGTTTTGTTTTGTATTTTTTTTTGTTTTTTTGAGACAGGGTTTCTCTGTGTAGCCCTGGCTGTCCTAGAACTCACTCTGTAGACCAAGCTGGCCTTGAACTCAGAAATCCACCTACCTCCCTCCCACCCCCCGCTCCCCTGAGTGCTGGGATTAAAGTTGCGTGCCACCACTGCCCTGCTGAGAATAGTTTTTCCTATCTTGGGTTTTTTGTTATTCCAAATGAATTTGAGAATTGCTCTTTCTAAGTCTATGAAGAATTGAGTTGGAAGTTTGATGGGGATTGCATTGAATCTGTAGATTGCTTTCGGCAAGATGGCCATTTTTACTATGTTAATCCTGCCAATCCATGAGCATGGGAGATCTTTCCATCTTCTGAGGTCTTCTTCAATTTCTTTCTTCAGAGACTTGAAGTTCATGTCATAAAGATCTTTCACTTGTTTGGTTAGAGTCACACCAAGATACTTTATATTGTTGGTGACTATTGTGAAGGGTGTTATTTCCCTAATTTCGTTCTCAGTCTGTTTATCCTTCCAGTATAGGAAGGCTACTGGTTTGTTTGCGTCAATTTTATATCCAGCCACTTTGTTGAAGTTGTTTATCAGCTGTAGCAGTTCTCTGGTGGAGTTTTTCAGGTCACTTAAGTATATGATCATATCATCTGCAAATAGTGATATTTTGATTTCTTCCTTTCCAATTTGTATCCCTTTGACCTCCTTTTGTTGTCTGATTGCTCTAGCTAGAACTTCAAATACTATATTGAATAGATAGGGAGAGAGTGGGCAGCCTTGTCTAGTCCCTGATTTTAGTGGGAATTCTTCAAGTTTTCTCCATTTAGTTTGATGTTGGCTACTGGTTTGCTGTATATTGCTTTTACTATGTTTAGGTATGGTCCTTGAATTCCTGAACTTTCCAAGACTTTATGAAGGGATGTTGAATTTTGTCAAATGCTCTTTCAGAATCTAATGAAATGACCATGTGGTTTTTTTTCTTTGAGTTTGTTTATGTAGTGGATTACATTGATGGATTTCTGGGTATTGAACAATCCCTGCATCCCTGGGATGAAGCCTACTTGATCGTGATGAATGATCGTTTTGATGTGTTCTTGGATTTGGTTTGTGAGAATCTTATTGAGTATTTTTGCATCAATATTCATAAGGGAAATTAGTCTGAAGTTTTCTTTCTTTGTTGGGTCTTTGTGAGGTTTTGCTATCAGTGTAACTATGGCCTCATAGAATGAATTGGGTAGTAGTCCTTCTGTTTCTATTTTGTGGAAAAGTTTGAAGAGTATTGGAATTAGGTCTTCTTTGAAGGTCTGATAGAAGTTGTTTTCCAACCCTTTACTCTGAGGTAGTGTTTGTCATTAACACTGAGGTGTGTTTCCTGTATACAGCCAAATGCTGGGTCCTGTTTATGGATCCAGTCTGTTAGTCTATGTCTTTTTATTGGGAAATTGAGTCCATTAATGTTAAGAGATATTAAGGAATAGTGACTGTTGCTTCCTGTTATTTTTGATGTTATTTTTATGTCTGTGTGGCTATCTTCTTTTGGGTTTGTTGAAAGATTATTTTCTTGCTTTTTCTAGGGTGTAGTTTCCCTTCTTGTGTTGGCATTTTCCATCTATTATTTTTTATAGGGCTAGGTTTGTGGGACGACATTGTGTAAATTTGGTTTTGTCATGGAATATCTTGGTTTCACCATCTATGGTAATTGAGAGTTTTGCTGGGTAGAGCAGCCTGGGCTGGCACTTGTGTTCTCTTAGGGTCTGTATGAGATCAGTCCAGTATCTTCTAGCGTTCATAGTCTCTGGTGAGAAGTCTCGTGGAATTCTGATAGGTCTGAGTTTATATGTGACTTGACCTTTTTCCCTTACTGCTTTTAATATTCTTTCCTTGTTTTGTGCATTTGGTGTTTTAACTATTATGTGACAGGAGGAATTTCTTTTCTGGTCCAATCTATTTGGAGTTCTGTAGGCTTCTTGAATGTTTATGTCCATCTCTTTCTTTAGGTTAGGGAAGTTTTCTTCTATAATTTTGTTAAAGATATTTACTGGCCCTTTAGGTTGTGAATCTTCACTCTCTTCTATACCTATTATCCTTAGGTTTTGTCTTCTCATTGTGTCCTGGATTTCTTGGATATTTTGGGCTAGGAGCTTTTTGTATTTTGCATTTTCTTTGACTGTTTTGTCAATGTTTTCTATGGAATCTTCTGCACCTGAGATTCTCTCTTCTATCTCTTGTATTCTGTTGGTGATGCTTGCATCTATGACTCCTGATCTCTTTCCTAGGGTTTCTATCTCCAAGGTTATCTCCCTTTGTGATTTCTTTATTGTTTCTATTTCCATTCTTAGATTTTGGATGGTTTTGTTCATTTCTTTTGCCTGTTTGATTGCGTTTTCCTGTATTTTGTCTTCAAGGGCTTCTAGGTCTTTATCTGTGTTCTCTTGTATTTCTTTAAGGGAGTTATTTATTCCTTCTTAAAGTCCTCTATCATCATCTTGAGAAGTGATTATAAATCTGAGTCTTGCTTTTCTGGTGTGTTGTGTTATCCAGAGTTTGCTGTGGTGGGAGAACTGGGTTCTGATGGTGCCAAGTTGCCTTGGTGTCTGTTTCTTATGTTCTTGCCCTTGCCTTTCACCTTCTGGTTATCTCTGGTGTTAGCTTGTCTTGCTGTCTCTGACTGTGGCTTGTCCTTCCTGCAAGCCTTTGTATCAGTACTCCTTGGAGACCAGCTCTCTCTGAGAGGAATTTGGGTTTGGAGAGCTGTAGTACAGGGTCAGCTTTGGGGTGCAGACAAAAATCAGAAGGATCCTGTCCCTATCTGTTCCTTGGTTTCTGTGCCCTGATGGATCTGTGAGGGTCCCTCTTGATCAAGGAATTTGAACAGGAGTGGTGGTCTTCCTGTGCTCGAAGGTGTGTCGGCACTCCTGGGAGACCAGCTCTCTCCTGGCACTGAGTATGAGCCCTATGTCACAGGATCAGCTCCCTGGCCACAGAATGAAACTGGAAGACCACTCCTCAGTCCCTGTGTCCTGAGGGTTCTGGGTGGATCCCGCTGAGTAGAGGTGCTGGCCTTACCCCCATCACAGGCTTGTCCACACTCCTGGGAGGGTAGCTCTTTCCCTGCACTATTTGGCTATTGTGCTCTGTGTCACAGACTGAGGTCCCCAGCTGCAGAAGGCCAAACTGGAGTTTCTTAACCTCTCTGTGCCTCACATTCTTATATTAAAAAGAGGATTATATAGCTGGGCATGGTGGTGCACACCTTTTATCCCACCACTAAGGAGGGAGAGGCAGGCAGATCTCTGTGAGTTCAAGGTCAGCCTGGTCTACAAAGCAAACACCAGGACAGCAAGGTCTGTTACACAGAGAAACCCTGTCTTCAAAAACCAAAACCATAAACAAAACAAAAAAGGGATTATATTAGTCAAGATTAGTTTAAATTATTATAAACAAAAGTCAAATTGCTTTAAAAAGTTTAATTTTTCTACTACAAAGGAATATTACAGAATAGGTTGTCTGGCATTGATACATTAGATACATAAAATATTCAGGGACTCTGGATCCTCCAAACTCTCTTATTAACCATACCTAGTAATCACTATGTAATGACTAAACTCATGGTCTAAAATGGCACCTAAGGTTCTAGCTATCCCAGCCAAGTTCTAAGAAGCAAGATAAAGAAAGAAGAAAAAAGGAGGGTTTAATCATCTCTGGTAAAGGAACATCCTAAAAAGATTGTATCATCATTTTTATTTACATTTCACTGGCCAGAACTTAGTTATATAGCAACACATATAGGTAGGAGTATCTGAGAAATATATTAAGCTGCCAAGGCAAAAATAAATACATTCAGCTGAAGTCCAAATTTATATTTTCCAAATTAAAGGAAAAATGGGTGTTGTCATGGTTTGTTTTCATTTTTAACTTGATACAATTAGAGTCATTTGGGAAGAGAGCACTTAACCTGAAAAATTATTTGCATCAGATTTGGCCTGTTTCCAGGTCCATGAGAGGCTGTCTTAACTGATGATGAGTGTGGACAGGTCCAGCCCACTGTGGGTGGTACCATCCCTACAACAAAACCAGCTGTGCATGAACTAGTGAACAGGCCAGTGAGTAGCATTCCCCCATGGTTTCTGTTTTAGTTTCTGCCTGAGTTCCTGCTCTGACTTTCCTCAGTGGTGGCCTGTGGCCTGTAACCATAAGCCAAATTAATGCCTTGCCCCTTTCTCCAGTTGCTTTTGTTCAGAGTCTTTTTTGTCACGGCAACAGAAAGGAAACTAGAACAGATTATGAGAAGGCACCTAGAATTCTGCCTCTAGGGTAAGAATATTTACTTACTAAATAAATTTAAGGGTAAAAAATTACATCAAAATCAGTGGCCAATAAGTGATAGTTGTTGTAATTATAAGCACAATTATATGCCTGCCCAGAAAAGAGTTGATAAATATTTAAAACAGGTCAATATGGAAATGTGTTTGTCTGAATTTAATTACTTCATTATGCTGGTTTTTTTTATAATTAAATATTAATTCTCTCAAATATCAGAGGTTTCTCTTCTTGAGAAGTCCTTATTAACTGATATTAATCAAGAACATTTTCTCCCACAACTCTTTGTTGAACTCTGAGTCACTTACATGGATGGCAATAGGGTGTGGCCTCAGGGCAAATGTGAAGAGAAGGGAATGGATGGGAGGTTAAGACTTAGTATGATGGATAGATGTCATTGTCAACTTAATATAAGTTAGACTTACCTGGAAAGAGAGAGATGTCCACTTGGGTTGGTCTATGGACACGTCTGTAGGAGATTACTTTACTTAATTAATGTGGGAAGACAAGGCCAGTGTAGGCAGCACCATTCCCTAGGCAGGGTCTTCAACTGTATTTGAGTAGAGAAATCAAGCCCAGAGCAAGCAAGCAAGCAAGCAAGCAAGCAAGCAAAGCAAGCAAAGCAAGCAAGCATGCATGTTTCCTTTTCTTCTGCTTTTGCCTATGGATGTGAAGTTTCTGCCTTGATGGGCCATCCCTTAGAATTGTAAGCTGAAAATCCCTTTTGTCTCATGAGTTGCTTTGTTGTCAGGTAGTTTAGCATAGGAACACTTAGGAAGCCTGATTTCTAGTCCTAATTCTGCTGCTAACCAGCTGCAGATCTCAAGGATAGCTTTCCATCTTTACAATTTTGACCTACTCAACTGTCAGTAGCCTCCCTTTCAAGGTCTCTAAGGGGTTGTGTCTTATATATGATGTCACCCCCTCCTCTCTCCTGGCTGATACTTTCTTTCAAATCTCCAGGATGAACCATTCTTTTCTCTGCACAGTGCTGACTAATTTGTAACACCAGTGCCCTACTAGACTTGAGAATGCAGTTACTGCATGACTCCAGGTTAGTAAAATCTTTTGTAAGACTAGAATTCTTCATAACCTGAGAACTTGGTTCAGTGGGTGGAATACTTACTGTACCAATGTGAGGACCTGTATTCAAATCTCTGAAGTCCATGTAAAGCAAGGAGTAGTAACTTATGGGAGGTGGAGACAGGAGAGTTCCCAGAGGCTCGAAGGGCAGAGTCCAGAGTAGGGCTGCTGCAATGGCAAGCAGCAGCAACAACAGCAAGGTTTAAGCAAGGTAGAAAGTAAGGAGTGACATACTTATACTAATTCATGTGTATCATGCACATATAACATGCGTCTACCTACTTGGGTTATAGAAGCAGGAAGACCACATGTTCAAGGCTTGCCTGTTATACAGACTAATTTTAAGTTCATCCTATGAAACTTGGTGAAATACTGTCTCAAAATTAAATTTAAAAATATACTTGGACTGTGTTTTAGTGGCAGATCACTTGCCAGGAATGTTCCAGGTAGTAAGGTTTAATTCATTATCTGTCTCTGTCTCTCTGTCTCTCTGTCTCTCTGTCTCTGTCTCTCTCTCTCTCTCTCTCTCTCTCTCTCTCTCTCACACACACACACACACACACACACACACACACACACACACAGGTGATACCAGTCTAGGACATAGAAGCCTTGGGTTACAATTCAAACTCTACTGACAATATTCTTTGGGACCCTGTTTGTATCACCTGCCCTTCTTAGAACTCCATTTTCTTAGCTCCAAGATGAATGGTTGGCACTGACAGGCTCTCAGAGTACAGTCATATTTAGCCTCCTATTATTTCAGTGTAGCAGGTCATTGTGCTGGTCATCTTCCACATCATCATGTCAACATTATAGTAAGAACATTCAAGTAATTATCACAGGCAATGATATGCAGTCTTTTCCCAGGGCCAGTATGCATCCTCTCAATCCTTTCTCTGAAAGCATCCTGAGTCTTGAATGTATTTCTTGTCTCATTTTGTAGTGTTCTCCTGTACAAATGTCCAGCATCCCATTTCTGGGTCCATGGAAGAGCTGACAAAGGAAGACTGGCAGTAGGTTCTCTTGAATCAGATCCATGCTAAAGCAAGCTGTGAATTATAAAATAGGCATTGTGATATCACCAAGAGAGACTTTGATGGTTATTGAAAATGTGGATAAAAATTCATAGCACAGACAAACTCTTTTGGAGATAGTAACCAATATTATTTCTACTATGGTTATTCATAACCTCACTTTCCTTTCCAGAGCTGTAAAAAGGAATTTAAGGTGGATAGTATTTGATCTCTAGAACAATGTGAGCAAGTGCCCAACTTCAAATGTATTTTATTAGTGTATGTTGATAGGTTACATAAAAATATTTCATTTAAGAAGTTCTTGTATTTTGATCATGTTTACATCCACTTACCTTCTCTTGTCTCCTTCTTTCCACTATCCACGTTCTGATCCACAATGGGGCCATCATATATATACATATGAAAGAAAATACATGATATTTTCCTGAGTCTAGCTTGCTTTAGTTTAATATGATCTCCAGTTTCATCCATTTTCCTGTAAATGACAACATTTTGATTTTCTTGACGGCTGAATAAAATGTCATGGGGTGGTTTGAATGAGAATGGCCTCCATAGGCTCATATACTTAAATGCTTGGCCCCCAGTTGGTGGACCTGTTTGGGAAGAATTAAGAAGCGTGGTCTTACTGGGGAAGGTGTGTTACTGAGGGTGGGTTTTGAGGTTTCTAAGGATCATGTCATTCCCAGTTAGGACCCCTTCCATTCATCCTGGTTGTTGGCTCAATATGTAAGATGCCAGCTCCTGCTCCAGCACCATGTCTAACTCCTTGCTGCTATACTCCCTACCAAGAGGGTCACAGACTCTAATCCTCTGGGACAACGAGGCCCCAAATTAACTGCTTTCATTTATAAGTCACCTTGGTCATGATGTTATATCACAACAATAGAAAAGTAGCTAAGACATTTTTATACCACAGTGTCTATATATTCAATTTTCTGTAGCCATTCAACAGATTCTTAAACTGTCATCTAAGCAAAGGGTAGTGTCATTTCTGGTTCTATGGCAGGAGAACACTCAGTCTTAGATCCGTGAAGTTTTGTTTTCTAAGGTGTTAGACAGGCACGTGGGACATCATTAGCAACATATCTGGTGTGGTTTCCATGAGTGTCTTCCATGAGTATTACCAGGTACTCCAAATTGTCCTGTAACTGACGGTTACTTGGCATAATCTGTCAATATGTTCTCCTCTCATTGCAAAACATTTATAAGCTGAGGGGTGAAATAAATATTTTACAAGTTTAGACTTTTCAGAGAGGTATATTGTGTTTCAAAGCTGCTTCGTGTCATTGTGAATTAGCTCAGTGGGTGCCAGTCTCGAAGGGCTGTGAAGTTTAAGAAACCTCGAAAAAGTCATCAATAATAAATTTGATGACAGCATTATGTACATCCTAAAACATCATCCAAGAAAGAGGGATAATGTTGGCTGTCTGTACCAGCTTAATTGTTGGCTGTTGCAATTACTTGGGTCATTTATAAAATTTATAATGCCTTTATGAACTGAAGAGCCTTTCTGTTGATGAACACAACAGATATAATCTGGGTTTTAAAACCAAAATGAAGGTAAAGCCAGAAGCTCCTAAAAGATGAAATATCAGAAGGATAGCTGCTAAGCACCAAATTAGCATTCCTGTCCTAGGAGGAGATGATGAAGTGGAGAGCATCTGAAGACACAGATGCTCGTCTTCCCAGAGCCTGCCCTGGACTTAGAGCAGGAACATTGCCTTTTCAATTCCTGGTGGGTGCTGAGTCAGAGGAGAGCAGCCTGGTGGTCAGGAGGTGGTCCATCCTTCCTCTATGCTCTGCAGACTTATAGATGTGTCTTTCCAAAGTAGAAAGATCTACAAATAGGCTCAGGTACCAGTGGTCTAGAACAATAGAACAAGTTATCCGGGAAAGCCAACAACCTCTTTCTGAGAGATCTATTTCCAACACAGGTGCAGCTGAAGCAGGGCCTGATTGTGGCCCTAAGGATTTCCTAGAGCACTATAGGTTTCAGAGACTCCTTCTTAATGGCCACTCACCCTTGTATGTGTGAGTCAGAGACTCTCATGTCACTTTCACCTTATACATGGAGAGGCACCAAGATAGCCCTACCTCTCTTGGACAATGGCTTGAATACCCCTTTCTTGCAAGTCACTTTGGGTAAGACCTTCATTAATCAACACTGATCAGTCATCATTGAGGGAGCCTGAGGAACAGAAAAGCTTATTTTTCCTGACTCCCAGGAGACCACTAGCTCCTTAGGTCATGGCTACATGGTATCTGACTTGGGATGCCTTAGTTCCTCTCACAGTGCCTGTAATATAGTTGGCATTCAGTGTTTGCATAAAGAAGGTCATTTCCAGCAGCAAGACATAGTGGAACCTGTTATCACCAAAAAGATTTTTTTAAAACTGGACTTGGAGTTTGCTCATCATTGCCACAGTTGAATGCCATAGATAAAGGACATGCCTGAGTGAGCTCTTTGGCGTGGTCAAGATGCCCAAGAGTACCTGCTCTTCAATTTGTCTAGTAATTAGTTTCTTTAGCCTCTAATGAGACAGATGTGCATGTGGACCACTTCCTGGAATGCCAGATATGATTCACAGAAGTCTGTCAACTGTATCCCAAGTGCTGATGGAAACGCAGCGAACAAAAGGCATCTTTGCTCCTGAATTGCTCACAGCCCAGTGCTGGAGGCAGGCACTTAAACAGATGCACACAATGAAGCCAAAATGAAGACCCAGGAGAGGGATCTGAGTGCCAATTGGGTGAAGAGGACAGACTGTCACAGGGCAGGGGAGCTGTTAAAAGACACGAGGTGTGAACTTGTTCCTCAAAGTTATTCAGGGTTTGCTAGATGGGAAAGAGTGCTGTCTCAGTCTGAAGAGCAGCATGCAAAAATTTCCAGGCATGCTTAAGGCCATTTCAGCTTATAGAAAAGTAGAATGTCTTTATTTAAGAGAAACGGAGTAGAGGTCATGGCTGGGGCAAGGTGGGGGAGCATGCAATATATAATAGAGTCTCTGCTATGCAAGAATATAAAATATGGACTTACCCCAATGAGTATTCATTTATCCACTCATTCACTCACCCAACAGATGTTTATTGAGACCCTGTCATGTTTGGGGCATTGTGCTAAATATTAGAGCTTTACATGAGCAAAATAAAATAGAACCGACTTCTTTGGGTACTGATATTCTAATAGACAAACCACAAGGAGATGGATGAGCAGGTAAATAGCAGTGGTCTGGAAGGGTGCTATGAAGGAATTTATTGAGGTCCATAGAAATGGGGACTAGGGAATCTTTTTCTAATATGGAGGTACAGGTGACATTCAAGCTGTGCCCTAGTGTGGTCATTCAGCTTGGGTAGAGGGAGAAAATTATCAAGAACACTTAGAAGCAAGTGACTGGAAAAAGTTCAAGACCAGTGCATATACTGGTTGCTTCGTTTCTGCTGTGACAAAATATCTTAGCAAAACAAGAAATAAAGAGCCCATGGCTCAAGGGTCCAGTCCATCATGGTGGGGAAGGCATGGTGGCAGGAGTGTTAGGCAGCTGGTGAACTGAGAGCAATGAGTGGTCTGGGGTTTTGTTTGCTTCTTTGCTTCTTCCTTTCTTATTCAGCCTGGGACCATAGAATGGTGCTACCACATTTACAGTTGAGTCTTTCTGCCCCAATTAACATAATGAAGAAGCTCCTCCATGACATTTCTAGAGGTATGTCTCTTAGGTGACTGTAGATTCTGTCAAGTTGACAATCGTTATCACTGGGGACACATATACTAGATTTTCCAATGTGAGATTTTTGCAGGGCTTGGTATGAAAGGTGAAAGAGAAGGATATTTCTGCAAATTTTCCATGTCATGGGATGGTAAGCATTTTTCAAAACAGGGGCAGGGCCTGTTGACTGTGCAGTTCAGGAGAGGGAAGAGAGTTTGGGAGTCTACACCATCTAAATCCTAGCAGGCTCATCTGGCAGGGACATACTTTGTATACCACAGATATCTGTCTGTACCCATTTTGAACCGTTTGGTGATGGTCTCTCTGTTCCCAGCAGTGATAACCCATAGCCTGTTTCTTCTATACAGCCATTGTTACCACTTCTTAGAGACTGGGAGGCAGATTAACATAAACCTTAGTTCTTTATGGTGTACTTTAACGCTTCTGGGCCATGCTGCTGATGAAATGAGACACTGTAGGCCAACCCAGCATAGTGGGGGTAAAGACGACTGCACTAGGAAGGGACCATAAAACTCAATGTCCCATCTAATATCCATCCCAGCATTACTTGCTTGTATTTGTTTCTGTCTCAGTTTCTCTTTTGTTGCATATGCATACTCTTTTGTTGAGTATGAGAACATACTCTGACCAAAGCAACTTAAGGAAGAGAATTTACTTTGGCTCACAGTCTCAGAGGAGTTACAGTCCATCATGGTGGGGGAGGGGTGCCTGCATGAGTATGAAGTTGGCCCATCACTCACTCTTTTGGTTGTCAGGAAGCAAATGGAAACTGAGGCAGGGCTATATAACATTAAAACCCGCCCCTTGGTGACAGTCTGCCTCCTGTTAGGTCTTATCTTCTAAAGGTTTCATAGCTTTCCTAAACAGCACCACTTCCTGGGGACCAAATGTCTAAACACACAAACCTGTGGGGGACCACATCTCACATCCAAACCATAAATATATCTTTAAATATCACCCACTGATGGGGACCGTTAGAACTGGATGGATTTGCAGCATGAGGGAAGTGTGGTCCAGCTTTCTGCTTTCAGATCTGAGAACTACATTATCTAATAGTGGAGACATTCTGAGGCCGACAGAGGTCATATATGTTTTCAGGGTTCTCAGTCATGACATTACATCAGTAGAAACTGCATTGTTTACAGAGTGCTTTGCCTAGAATATTCCATAAGTCACCCAAACAAGCAGTTCCTACTCTTCCATTCATTCAGCCATCGACTCAGTAGATGCTTGTTGAAGTCCCTGCTATATGCCAGGCGCTATAGCAGCCATCAAAGGCTCACTGATAGACATAAAGCATTAAAACACCTGTTTTTTTAAAAATCTATAATGGGTCCCCAAGATTAGGGTCCTTTCTATAGTGCCTTGTCCCCATTCAGGCAGGGCTCTTGGTGGAGGGAGCCGTGGTACTCACAGGACAGGACTCAGGATTCACTATGGATGTCATCATACGTCCTCTGATGGAATTACCAACCTGGAGTGCCAAGGACAGGTAATAAAACTGTATAGACAGGAACACAGAGGTTCCCATAGAGGCAACTTTTCCCACGCTCACATAACCAATGATCTTGGCTGAAGATGAGCTTTTTCCATGGCAGGAACCCCCCTCTTAGGCCCATACTCCTCTGGGGTTCTGAAGAAGTTCTGATGCTTGGCTCTTACCCAACAGTCCTCAGTTGGTCTTGGAGAATGTCACAACGAGTCAATAAGAATGTGCAACCATGTTTGGGAACTACTTATTTGAATGCCTGTTTTAAGACTTGTTACTGGGCTCTAGATCTAAAGCCCGCCTCACAAGTGTGAGGACCAAAGTTAGGATTCACAGATCCATCCAGTGTACCTGCCAAAAGGGGTGGCAGTTCACATCTAATTTCAGCCCCAGAAGGTTGAGACCCAGAAGGGGATCCTGGGAGGAAGCTAGCTAACAAGACTATCTGTATCTGTGAGCTTTGGGTTTGATTGAGAGTCCTTGCTTCAAAGAACAAGGCAGATAAGAGACCAAGGAAAATTCTTTACATCGTGGAGATGAGGGTGGAGGTGATAGGGTGGGGAGTGGTACATGCATAAACATGCATGTGCACCCACATGTGCATGGGGCACCCATACACACACGTGTACCCACATACACAAACATGCAAATTTATACACATATCATATAAACATCTCTGGCAAACTTGAAAAAAGAGATTTAGACTATATTCCTCCCCACAATCTGTCAAAGTGCTAACAGGATCCAGGCATGGCAGCAAGTGACTTTATTTTATTTTATTGTTTTATTAACTTACATTTCAAATGTTGCCCCTATTCCTGGTCCCCCCAAGAGTTCTTCACCCCATCCCCCTTCCCCTTTGCCTCTGAGAGGGTGCTCCCCCCCCAATTATAGCTACTCTGGAAGGAGGGGCTGGATAATTACTTGAATCTTGTCTAGGCACTGTGACAAGAGCTTATTTCGAGTATAAAATAAAACAAAGCCAGGGTTGGTGCACATGCTTCATACATCATTACTAGAGAAGAGGAGACAGTAGGAACCTTGGGGCTCACTGGACACTCAGACCAGACTAGTAAGTGACTTCCAGGACAGTACAAGACCTTAGTCTCAAAATGAAGAAGAAGAAGAAGAAGAAGAAGAAGAAGAAGAAGAAGAAGAAGAGGAGGAGGAGGAGGAGGAGGAGGAGGAGGAGGAGGAGGAGGAAGGGTACCTGAGGAACAGTACCCAAGGTTAGCCTCTGACCTATACATGCACAACATGCACAGAGAAACACACAGCACAAAAACACGTACAGATAGACATGCATGCACAACATGCACACACAAACACTGAGAAGTGCACAGTACAGAAACATGCATAGACATGCACACACACACACACACACACACACACCACAAACACAGATATAGACACACATGCACATACATACAGGCACATACACAGAGACACACACAGATGCAGAGACACACAGATACACATGTACACACACACAAATACCAATGCACGTAAACATACATGCACACACATGTACAGATATATACATGTACACATCCACACACAGACACACATGCACAGATATGTATATGCACAAATACAGACACCTATATGTACATGTACACATGCAGCTAAACACATAAGTGCACATGTAAAAGCACATACATGTACTTGCACATACATAAACAGTCAAACACATGTACAAAAACATGCAGAAACACATTGCCAACATATGCACATAAACAAGTATGCCAACAGGAACTCCAGTAATTTGGAGTTGTGGGGTGTTCCACATGTTCCTGAAGGTACATACAACCCCCCACCCCTGCAGTTTACTTTCTGGCTTCTAGAATTAAGAATAATTGCCAAAGGCCACTGATAATAATAAAAGCCTATATCTGATAGACAGGAGAAAGCTGGAAAAACATGGGTGCCAAGGGGAGTATTGAAAGCCAGGCTTTGTTACAAGAGACAGACCCGTGTCATCCTCTTCTCTCAGGCCTTACAGCTCTGTTCTTGCTGCCTTTGAAATAATGCCCCCTTCCTGCCTCCCTCCCACTCTCCCAAGCAGCTTTAGGGGACACACACAGGACAAGGACTCCCTTAGGCTGTCTGAATTTCATTCAGAAAGAACAGATGACTCAAGCCATGGCCACCAGCCCTGCCCACTTTTCTTCCACCTGCTCACAGCTGAAAGAGTGTAATGCACCTTGTCACCTCAGCTCCCTGCTCTCTGTTCCTGGCAACCCTCAATTCTCTCAAGATCCTAAGCAAAACTTTGCCTAGCTTCACAGAAACTCCCCGAGAGTCACCCCTCGACACACCATACTTTGCCTCTCCCACAGAAGTCCCTGCTCTCTCTTTACCACTGTTTCTAGTCCTCCTGCTACAGGGCTTGTTCACCCAGTCTTAGGAAACCTCAGCACAGCTCTAGTTTGTCATTTATTTGGGTGATTTATTCAATGACCACGTGTTCTGACCTCACTGAACAATAAGATTGCTATGGGTAACAGCCATAGCTCTTGTGCTTATCATTGATCTCTGACATCTGCTACTGTGCCTGTATGTAGCATGTGCTCACATAAACATTTATCAAACAGATGACTGAAGAAATGGATGAGTAGATCCATTTGTTGCTATAATACCCATTCCTTGTTGAGATGACACTGTGTAGGCACACTGGCTAAGTCCAAGAATTAAGGCTGTCACTTGTGTTTAGACCTGCACCATCTTTCTTTACATCCACATGGTCTTACTTAAGGGAAAGGAATGGATTCCAGAGTTGGATAAGGTCAGGTCTCTTCAGAAGCTAGCTTTCTTGGTGAGTTTATTAAGATGGTATCAGAAGGGGATGGCAAATTCCAGTGCCTCAGTGAGTACCAGGTACTCCATTCAGTTTATCTTCACAGTGACTACCAATGCAGACATTACCCAGCCTTAAAAATAGAGAGAAATTAAGTAATTTTTTCAGGGTTTCATAACTAATAGACCGATGGTATAGAATACGAACCAGATGTTTCTGTTTCCAAGGCTCTTGATGCTGCTGCTGCCTGAACTTTTCTTTAACTTTTTATTTCTCTTCAGACAGGATTTTTTATATATCCCAGGCTGGCCTTGAACTCACTATGTAGTTCAAGATGACCTTAAACTTCTGACCCTCCCATCTCTACCTACGAGTACCAAGAGTGCACTGTGCATCACCAAACCATGGTTTGATGTGGCACTGGGGATTTATCCCAGATTTCAATGCATGCTAGGCACTCAGTCAGCTAGGCTGCATACACACCCCCTGAGTTGTTCTTTAAGAAATCCCAAGTGGCCACTACACAGCACACACGTCTAGAGGACGCCTAAATCCCAGGCTATAGGCAGGTAGGACTTCTGAACCCACAGAGGCTCCTATGATCCCTTCCCCCTCACAGCAGCAGCAAAAGACTAGAGTGCCTCTGGGGGTCTTGAACCTAGATCTTGATTATCCCAGCTAATGATATTTAAATTATGCTTGTCTGTCATAAAAATATACTGCAACCTGCTAAAAAAGAGTACTGCCTGCTGGTAAGTGCTGCTGGCGGCTTCCATTTTGGTCCTTTCCCCTCATCTTATTCTATTTCATGCCACCCTAAAAGATGCTGCTGCCCCATTAAGCATCTCTTGACATCTGCTACTTGAAAAAAAAAAAAAAAACAAATCCATCTCTTATTGTCCCATTATCTTTGTTTTAGTGAAAAAGTAATACAAGTGTAGTGGAAAAAAATCAAATAATACAGTAGAGCATACAAGAAAGTGTATCTCTTTCTCTCTCTCTCTCTTGCTTGTAGATCTTTTCCCACTATTACCCCTTTCTTAGGAAAGCTTCTGGAACTCTTCTATATAGATGAAAATATGTCTATGAGTCTATGTGTATATATATTTATACATACGTCGTTGTGCATATACTTCTAATGGCTAAAAGTAAGTCTGTGTTTTGAAGAAGCAATAATGTACACCATCAAACATTTCTTGGTAATCCTACCCAGATCCCTACTTCAGACTTCTAATTGCCTTCTATTTATTTATGTGGTTGGAATTCATGACTGGAGGTACAAGGAACTTGGCAGCACCCAGGCATTTGGCAAGAAACCCTTCCTTCCCTTATAGTAGTAATTAAAAGCCTGTTCCAAAGTGGAAATTAATCTGGTACTTCAAATAAGCAGATATTTATTAAGCTACTAGAAGCACCCTGGTGTGGTACAACTGGCATGGGAATGTGGGAATTAGGACCTTGCAGTGCGGGCCTGGATAGGTCACTTCATCTCTCTGAGATCCTGTTTCCCTCCCAGAAAGCTGAGAAAACTAGATAAGAAATTTTTTGCCAGATTTCTTAATTTTTACTATTTTACAGCTGCATGCATTCTGTCTGAGAAAGTACAAGGCTAACATCTGGGTCATGGCTCAGTGGGTAAGGGTGCTTGCTGTGCAAGCAAGAAGACCCACCTGAGTGTGAACTCAGTAGCCACATAAAAGCCAGGCATGACCATGCAATCCCGAAACTCCAGACTTAGTGGAGTAGGGAGAGTGAGTCCTGTAAGCTCTGGAGATAGCAAGTCTCATTGAAACAACGAGCTTCTGCATGAGGGAGAGACCCTGTCTCAAGGGAATGAGGTAGAGGGTATAAGGACACCTATATCCTGCTCTGATCTCTGCACACACATGTGGTCACACACACACGCGCACACACACACACAAACTACCACACATGCAAAACATGGGAACACATGTACACAAAGATAAAAGGGTTTTTAACAAAAATACAACTATTAAAAGGATATTCCAGAGAGAGAGAGAGAGAGAGAGAGAGAGAGAGAGGTGTTTACCATATGATAATCATTGATTCTGCCAACTAAGGATCCCCAGCTCTTTTAAGTACGTGGTAGGATTCTAAGGGCCCTCTCCTTGGGACTCACCCATAGTCACGAGACTTGCTGATAGTCTGTAAAATGGAATTGAACATGAATAGAAAATGTATATGCCCTTACACGATCTCTTGTGCTCTTTTCTGGAGTCTTCCTTGGTCTAAGTCCCTAAGCAAGGATACCATGGAACACAGACAGTTCCAGCTAGACCTCAGTAGACTCATAGCGAAAATAGAAACAGACCTTAATTTCTTAATTCAGTTATATATGATAGACATTTGTTGATCTCACATGACTAAGATTAACTAAAGCATCATGAATATGCTAGACGTATCTCTTGAGAATGCAAAATTACAGTGCCAGGACAGCAGCTTCCCAGCATCCACAGGCTCATTGTGAATGTTTGAAGGCTTCTTCAGTGATCTCCAGAGCCATTTTTAATTCTTAGTGGGCTTTCCCCTTGTCTTTCTTCCCATCTTTTCTCTCATCTTTCTTTCTTTTATTCTTGTCTGTTCCCTTTTAATCTGTTTCCTACACCTTTGACCTATTTCCCTGCTTTATATTCCATCTTCTGAGAGCTGGCTCTCCCCTCTCCCAAACCCGCCCCACTCTCTCCTTTTCTTACAAAGCATTTTCTTGACACTTACCCCCTGAAGATGGCTTCCCTGGGTCTGCCTTTCAGCTTTATAAAGCCCCACGTGATCTCCACTTCCAACCTTTTTCATGCATCTTTCTTCTTTCTTCTGGACTCTCCTTAATCTGCTTTGTCTGAATTTCCTAACCAGAATGGCAAATACCTCCTCAAACATGCCATGGGTCACCTCATCCTCATTAACCTACCCGATGGCCCTGATGCAACTGATGGGGGGGGGAGGGCTTGTCTTTCAATTTCAGTGAAATTGGAAAAAATTCCACATTGTTGACATTGCCTTATAGTTCATTGGTTATTTTCAGAGTTCGTACTATGAGTAGCTCACAGTACCACCAATAAGAAGCCCCAAAGCTATCTGGCAGAGATGGATAGGACTGAGGAGTTATAAACCATGAAAATGCTACAGATGTTTATGGGAAGGGACAAACTTGACTCTTAAGAGTTTCTCAAAAAATCTGCCAGGCAGAGTCCAGCTCCAGGTCATATCAATTGGGTAATTTCTAGATGTTAATTCAAAGAACACTCAGAGCTAAGTGGACACATACATGAATCAGAGTTATGAGCAAGGACTAGTAGTGGCAGGTGGGGTGTTGGGAAGTGGGGCTTTAAGAAAGCGGTGGAATGATGGTGTTACCTAATTGTGTTAGTTAAGGTTCTCCTGGAACTCACAATGGAGAGTAAGGGATCATCTTCTGGGGTTGCTAAGGTCTGGATCAAAGGCATCCCTTGAAAACAGATGTCTAGACATCAACACAAATATTCACATAGTTCACCCCAATGGAGACTGGACTGAGGCAACTGCTACTGTCTAGGAAAGGAAGCAGATCGAATCAGTTTGTTTTGACAGTAGATATAGGAAGCCAGTCTTTTAAATTGGAGTAGCCATGGGATGATAAAGGGAGGAGGCTTCATAGGACATTGAAAAGGTCTTCAATGAGAGCCATAATCCCTACCATGGAGATAATGGTCTGGAGTTGTGGGGAAAGGATCCAAGATGGAGGACTAGGTGTATGAAGCCTTTCTACGTGTTTGTGGAATTTCATTGGCCATGGGAGAAAGGCCTGGTCAGAGGCCAAGGATGAGTCCCACAGTCTTCCTCTTGAAATATCCTGATTTCTACCTTTCCTTAGAGATCCACTTTTTCCTAGATGGTGAACCTGAGCACAAGTTTTCTGAGGTAGGTGACATTCTAAAAATCAAAGGACTTTGCAAAGCAGCTGAGCATGAGACTCTCAAGACAGATAGCTTGTTATTCCTTAATTCACTTTTTGATAAGAGGATGAGTTGCTGTGACTAAAGACTTGACAAAAAGGAACTGCAGATGGAAAGGATTTATACTGACTTACCTACCATTCCAAGGGACACTGTCATGGAGGGGAAGGGATGGGAGCAGGAGCTGGAGACAGGTATTCTTGTTGAATCTACAACCAGAAAGCAGAGAACAATGAATGCTGGCACTGATTCCTTTCTCATTTTTAGTTAAGTCATGATCCCGGCCCATGGAATGATGTTGCCCACATTCAAGGTAAGTCTTCTCACCTCAGTTAATCTAGGTAGTCCATCATAGATGGTGAAAATAGAAAAGTCACCTCAGCTCCCTACCTCTCTTATTTTCTCAATCTGGCATGAAGTAGACATGTGAACAAGCAGAGAGCTGCTAGCTCTAGCATTACTGTTCTAACTGTGATTCTGATAGTTGAAACATTTCTACCTTTTCTTGGTAGTCGAGAAATTCAGTAAATTCATCATGGCCCCACAATCAAGACAAAGGCAACTGATAACTTGTAACCAAAGCCATATGGTTACCACTTGTCCAGGAAAAGAAAGGATTCTGCTTCTCTTCCAACACTCACACACAAGTGCCCCTACAGGCAGAACTACAATCCTTTGGGAAAACCCTGATGAAATATGAACCTGGCAGGCACAGCAACCCACCCTCAGCTCCTTGAGACCTGGAATGGGATCAAAGGGATCCAACAAGAACTCTTAACACACAAAGGTTATACTTGGATCTGAGCTTCCACTGTTGAGCCCTCAGAGAAAGAGGGCATCTTTCCTTTGAGTTTTTGTGGAACATGAATTTGTGCCTGAGATGGTTTCATGGTTCCCCACATGGCTATCACTGGTCTCTGGTGGAGGCCATGTCACCCCTCATACTCAGAGCCCATTCCTAGCTCAGTGAGGTCAGTTGCTTTCAATACTGTGTGCCAAATGCATTCACAATGTTTTGGATCCAACTATACAAACTTTGGGCTGAAAGGGAGACAGTTTTAGCTCTCAGACTGCTTCAGTAACATATGATTCTCCTCCACAGAGTGTCTCCCATATGTCCCAACAGATTCCCCACACTTATCTTTCCTGTGAAGTAGCTTAGATCAATCAAGAGCCAGGAGTGTTGTGTCCCCATTGGCTATGGAACCCCAAACATATTGCTTCACCTTTCTTGACCTTTGCTGTCCCAAGTACAAAACTGCCTGTTAGGTCTGATGGTTCTCTGGCTCACCACTGTGATTATTTGAGGCAGAAGAATACAGTACTTACACACTGTCTATGACTAGTGCCAGGGGAGCCTCTGGTATTGTAGCATTATCTCCATTGGGTCTGTTGCTGCCTCAGTCTCTACCCTCTCACAGTGGAGGACCCTTGCCTCAGAGCCTGCCTTATCTGCAGGTAGCTTCACTATCATGAACACACAGGTCACACACTACTTACTACTACCTGTGTATTTGTGAAATGGTTACCCACCCAGGAAAGCCTGGTCAAATCCATGTCAGGACAGAGTAGTGTCATGGTTCATTTTTGCCTTTGAGGCCCATTTTGTTTGGAAGACGCTTGTTGTCTAAAGCAGCTAAATTTAGCCATATTTTGTCAGCTAGAATGTACGCCCTGAAGAGAAGGCTAGCAAATCTCTGCCATGTCACACTTTATTAGTCATGCAAGCACTTAAAAGCGAGCCAGGAGAGCGGCTTCCCAAGACTTGGGGTAGCAACATTGCAAAATGCTGCGCTGACTCTTTCAGGATTCACCTCCAGCAGCAGGATGGAAGGAGAGCATGAAATCCCCTCAACAATGAGTTGTTTCTTTGCTGTCTTGCAAGATTGACAAATGGGATATTCAAATGAAAGAAAATGTACAAAATGGGATAGATGTTAGCCTAACCTTTCTCTTTGGCACACCACCACCCCCAACACACACACACACACACACACACACACACACACACACACACACACACTTACTTCAATTAGAAGTCAGAAATACTGTTTTGGTGGCACTTGCTTGGCTGCTTAAGAATTTGGTTCAGGCCTGGATGTGAAGCTAACCTTTGCCAGGGGTCTACTTTGGAGTTGTATCATCAGACACTGCTCAAAATCCAAGGGATCAGGTGTGAATTCATCTTGCCTGACTCCTAAGTCTAGATTTGTCCTCTATTTAGGATCAGGATAGACACAGGGAGGAATTGGATTTAACCAGAGCTTTGAGACCAAAATTTGCCTGCCTTGATTTTGGCTTCCTTTTCCTTTTTATGAGCCAGAGTCTTAGTCTAGCTATGAATTCTGTATGTAGGTAAGGGTGACTTTGAACTTTCAATTCTCCCATCTCTGTTTTCCCAGTGCTGGGATTACAGGTATGTACCACTACCTCTATTTTGTGGTATTCTGTGGATTAAATCCAGTGCTTTGGGCATACTAGGCAAGTACTTTACCAGCCAAGCCACATCCTTAATCTCTTAGCTTTCTCTTCTGATGCACATTGTTCTCTATCAATACCCTGAATTTCTCCAGTTATGTCCAAGGGTCAAAAGACATTTTTCTAGCAAAAGCTGTGCATATCTAGCTACCACATGCTGTGTATGAGGCTGGATCCAGGTTGCTTCTGTAGTTGATGAACACAATCCCGTCTCTTCAGTGAGACATGAATCTTCTCTTTGTATGAGGCCCATATGATGTAAAGGCAAACCTCTTTGCTCTCCACAGGGGACAGAGAACTTTCCACAGCTTTTGTTCTTCCATGTTTCTATGGCAGGTTGACAATTTAAAGTCTCTTCTGGCAACCCCTTCCTGAAACATTTCTGGAGTGTCTAAATAAAGACAAATGCTTAATTCAATATGACAAGATGCCTCTAAGCATCTTGCAAAGAAATTGCTTCAGTGTCCCAACCCTCACTGGGCAGCCCATTCCCTGGGAATTAAAGGTCCAATGGAAACACCAGTCTGGACTGTTAGAGGTCTTGCCTTTTATCTAGAAGGACAGAAGAGGTTCATGTCCTCTATGGAATGGATCTCAGGATGCTAATGATGGAAGAAGCTTCAAAAAGGCAAAACCAGGGTCATGATGGTGAAGAGATCTATGCAAGAATGAACTGCTGGTTACCAACACTAAGACTGAATGCTAGTTACCAACACTAAGACTGAACTACTTACCAACACTGGGTCATCTAACTGGAAGGCCAATGAAGCATACCTCTTGAATTTATTTCCTAACAAACTATCTGATCTCAGGCTACACTGAACCTCTCAAGTCAGTTTCTTCATTGAACTAGGTAAGAAGTGCTTAAGAAGACCTCTGATCATTAAGGATCCAGAGAAACACCCTGTAGGGAGTAGATACTTAGCAAATGGTGGCTGTTACTCTTGAGGGGGGAGACACACCAAGAGTTGTAGCAGTTCAAGGAAGGGATAAACTTGCTGAGGTAGTAAGAAGACTTGATCAGAGAAGGGCAATGGTTAGATCTTGACCTTTTGACATTCAGATGAAGAGTGAGAACAGAGGGTGTCCTTGATCAGAATAGTGAAGTGAACTTACTGGCCAAAAGAACCAGTTTAATTAGTGATGGGTCAACTTGCTTGCCAGGAAAATGGTTTACTGGAGATCAGGCTGTGGTGGTCAGATGGAAAGCAACTTGAGTGTCACGCTAAGGAAACAATACTATCTAGCTGAGGAGTAAAAGGAGAGAGGACCAAAGAGAACCAGGGCTATGCAATGGTAGCTGTAACCCCCAATGGACAGACGGCAGACTGATCCTTTGAGCTCAGCAACTCTGAGCTGTGGTAAGGTTGCTGCCATTATATCAGAAACTAAAACACACGTGTGTACTAATGAGGGGTCTGCATTTTCAAAAGACCTGGCATCATCATAGTATTACCTGCATCATGGTTTTGAATCCTCCCCTTTGGGTGCTTTTCTAGAGGATCATGGGACAAAATGCTTGAAAAAGGAGATCTGGTAAACTGATCTTCCATGATTTCAGAGGGGGAGGGATCATCTTACTCCATAAATATCCTTAAAACCTCTTTTAAAATCTATAACTCAGAAACCAATTTGCTCCCCACCTTGGGACAGTCCACCTCAAATTCTTTTGGGAGTATTTGCTTCATTCGGCTTTACTAAATACACTTCTGCTTAATCGGACTGAATTCTTTCCTTCCAGAAGTCAAGAAGAGAGATGGTGTATGTCCTAATAGAAGCAGGCCCCTGCAGGCAGTTAGGAGACCTTCAAGTTTTGACCAGAGGAGTGACCGAATGTAGCACAGCAATGGGGAGAGCTCAGAAGTCGGAAATGGTGTGAATATTCTTGTAGCCAGGCGGGCTGGCGAAGAAAACCAGAAATGAAAACTTGCGCCTGCTGGAATGAACGGGAGAAGATGGTGTGAAGGATACTTTAAAGGGAGGTTGGCAGGAGGAGCTCATCTTATAGTAGCAAAGAGAATTTAATTAGCTTTGTAAAGTGGAGAGGGAATATTCATGGCTTGTTGGTTGAGCACTATATTTTAGAGAAAAGGTGTCCCAATCCACAAATCTAAAAGAAAGGAAGCATGATAAATGATTAAGCCACAACCACTAAAAGACTTTAAGATGATAAAATGAAACGCAAATGAAGATTAAATGTGCATGATCTGAAAGTCTTGGCTGAAACACAACCCCCGAGGGTTAACTTTTCAGTGTGCTTCTTCCTGCTTCTCAAAGTCTTTCCTTCATGGACTTAGCTGCTGAAAAATGATGGTTGTGTATTAATTCCACAGGGTGTGCAACCACTGCTAAACCTTCTCTTGCTTGTATGAGGAGGTGCTAGGAGCTTGTTTGAGTTTTCTTAATGATTTCTTCTTCTTCTTCTTTGTCGTCTTCTTCTTCTTCTTCTTCTTCTTCTTCTTCTTCTTCTTCTCTCTCTCTCTCACACACACACACACACACACATTTTTCTCTCTCTCTCTCTCATCTCTCATCTCTCATCTCTCATCTCTCTAACTTAATGGTGATGGTCAGAGTGACCTTTCTTAGTTTGGCAGAATTCTGGTCCTTCAAGCTGTTCCTTGAAGGAAAGATTCATACACAGATAAGCTTAGTGGGTAATGTGTACCAGATGGAGATTGAGAAGGAGACAGTGACCCACCAGTTATTTGACAAAATGTATTAAAATATAAAGGCACAATAAGATTGTCAGAAAAGTCACTCAAAATACAGACAACCCTAACTTCTCAAAAGAACAAGTACAGAGAGGCAATCTTTTCCAGCGTTCACATTAGAACAGCAGCTGGTTCCTCGAGGGAAGGTTCTAAAAGCTAGTGGTGGGAGCACCAAAGGTCTGAAAGTTAGATCTCAGAAGGGCTACTGTTCGCTGGGCGCTGAACCTTAAGCTCAAAGAAGAAAGATATGCCAAGGCTGGACCTCTGAAGAGGGGATGCCTGTCTGCCAGTACAGACATCTCTCGCTGGGGAACTTTTCACAAATGTTGGGAGAAGGAACAGACTAGATTCAGCCACTGCTACTTAAAGTAACTTCTGTGGATATGAAGATGCTGTAGAGTAAGCTTGTAGACATGAAACAGACAGGAGGCCCACAGGGAGACCTTCCTCCATCCTCCCTGTCCCCAGACTCCACAATGTTACCTAGTGCCAGAGTCTAGCATGGAGTCGGGCAGCAATCCCAGCAACTGTGAGCAGACAAGAGCATGGGCAAGTACATAAAAAGGCTTTGAGGTTCCATCTCCTCTCTAGATGGGCTGCCACGAAAAACAAATGATGTCAAGTGCTGGTAAGGATGTAGGGAAAGAGAAAGCCCTGTTCACTGCTGCTGGGAGTGTGACCCAGCAGTCACTTTGGAATCGCTGTGGAGGGGGTCTCACAAACTAAAAATAGGACTGTCACATCGTTTCTATTTTCCAAGTTAAAGAAACAAACAAACAAACAAAAACATGGGTCTGGTCAAAGGTCTAAAAAGAGGCACCACCTATAAATCTGTCCTACTGTCCCACGTCATCATTGTCTCTCGGAAGTATGCCTTGTGCTTATCCAATGCATTATTTCAGGCTGATAACGCCTGACTCTTTCTAACCTGAGGATGTAGTTTTAACTTGTCTTAGTTTTCTAACGTTTTCACTCCTTTTAATAGTGGCTACATCTGTACTATAATCTTCCTCCATAGTTCATTTTGAAAACTTAAATATATATAATTTATTATGTGTGTGTGCATCTGAGTGCAGTCCTTGTGGAGCCCAGAAGAGGGCGATAGATCTCCTGGAGTTAGAGTTCCAGGCAGTTCTTTTTGTTTTGTGACACAGGCTATCTTATACAGACCTTGGGCTCTCTGGTTAGATTAGGGTGGCTGCCAACCACAAGAATCTTCCTTCTTCTGTAGTCCCAGCATTGGGATTACAAACATATACAACCATGCCCTTTCTGTGAGTGCTAAGAATCAAACTTAGGTCTTCAATCTTATATATAAAGCACTTTACCAACTGAGATACCTTCCTAGCTCCCTAGTTTTCTAAAAGCTACCAAACATGTACTTCTATGATCTTCGTGGGCTAAACTTATTTGGAATAATTCTAACCAGCTAAGAGATAGATACACAGGTCCATCAGAATCCTCCTCCTCCTAGACACATTTAAAGAACTGACAGGTCTTAATGCAGAGTTTCTGGTTCAGAAACACACCCTTTTGAAGCATTGCCAGGGCAACCCTCAAACACATCTTTTAATGGTCAGTCAAAACAGGAATAGGCTTTATTGTGTTTATATTCAGGATAGCAAGAGCTTAGGGGTCTTTGGTTTGCTCAAGCAGCTTCCTGTTTAAGTAGCAATGGAAACAAGATCAGTAGCAGTGGGGAAAGAGCAGAGACAGGATCCTTTATAGGGAAGTTTTTGATTTGGTGCTGACCACTACTTAATCTCCATAGCTACTGTTCCCTCCCACAATAGCAGAAAGGGAGAAATGTGTACTTTAGATCATAACAGATGTTGGAGTCCACAAGCAGGAGAGACAACAAGCTACTGCATTTGCACAGAATCTTCTTTCCTCTGCCTCTCAGTTATCCAGGCTCTCAGAATCAGTTAAGAATAGTCACCCCTCTACACAGCCCTCTGGGACTCAGGATGAGTCACCCCAGCCCTCTGATTCCCTCACTGTTCAGGGACAGCCACTGTTTGACCCTCCTGGCTCTGAGCTCAGGGGTAAGTAGCTACAACTGCCTTGATTTGTACCATCTATTTGGTTTGTTGTTGTTTGTTTGGGGTTTTTTTTTTTTTGAACTTTTGCATCTATCTCAATTCACAAGGTCTACGACTGGAGGGAAACTTGATGGGCAGAGAGAACTAAATATAAGCTTCATTCCCAACCTTAGCTGGCTACCCTGGTTACCCTGAGATTAAAAAGCATGATAAAAAGAGGCAGTTTCCCAGACATTGTATTCCTCTGCCTCCTTGGGTCCTAAGTCTGGTGGAGGTCACTGTTTGCATGCAGTAAACATGGATTGGAAGCAGTAGCTAAAACCAGCAACCCTTTCTTGGGCTCTTCAGGACAGCTGAGTAAAGGCTGGACCTGTTATTTGACAGAGAAGGTGGACGTTGAAGGGGATTTGAGGATGCAAGCCTGGAGGCCACTAGAGGCAGCCTCAATTCTACCCACTCCAGGACTCCATGTCCCATGCCAGACTCCCTTAAGATTCCCCCAAATGACAGATGGCTCTCCTGGATGGCCAATTGGCACAGATGTGATCACAGCCTCTAGATAAACAGTAGTCCTTGCTGTCACTCATAGTAACCTAAATTTCTCCAATTATAAATCCAACAAATGCCATAGTCTTGGAAAGACCCTGATTTCAGGTCCCATAGCCAAGCTAAGACAGTGGTGTCACACAAAGTAGAAGTTGGACTAAGATGTCCAGAAAGCTGGGACTCTGTTTCCACCTCCTCTCTCTAACACTCGAGTGACCTTGGCCCCAGTACCTCCTCTCTCTGAGCCGCTGTGTCTCATCTATGCTGACCATAGCCAGGATGCTTCTTAAAGCCCTATGCCCATGCTGGGCACCTGTCATTTTTATTGTCTTGCCCCTTGAGGCTGGCAGACATTTGCTTGGACTTTCTTCTATGACCATGAGACACCCTTCTACAAATTTCTGGGGGTCATTGGAGTGGGATGGCATCCATTGCCTTTCCCTGCCTCTGAGTTCTGCTTCTGGCTACTCTCCTAGTTCCTTACTCACAGGTTAGGGCTGATGGGACTCCTTTACTGTTTAATCCATTTCCACGATTTCCACATATATAGACTCCTCCTACAAGAAGGCAAACTTCAAATACTTAGGAGGCAGATGAAGGAAACCTAACAGTAAGACACTGGGCACCCTGGCACTTGAGCTCCATACCTACCAACCTAGGTTCCCACTCTCAGTGTTGCTTGAAGGGACTCTAGCAAGCCTGGGTAAGGCAAGCATGGCTCTGGCAGGCCTTAGCCTTCTCCCCAATTCTCTTTGTCTTGCTTTTAAAAAAAGCAAAAAAAAAAAAAACAAAAAAAACCAACCAAACAACAAAAAAAAAAACCAAAAAACCAAAAAAACCAAACCAAACCAAAAAGCCCTGTTAGATTACATTCCTAAAGCTAGCCACCAAGGTCTATTCCCTTATTTGGCCACTTCCTCCTCCTGAGGCTGACTACCAAGGTCCAGCTATCAAAGAATTTAAGTCTAATAATCAAAGGCTCCCTTGTCTCACCTAATTAACAAGTCCAATTAAAATTAAATACCTCACCCTAACACTCAGGTTTCCCTTTTCCCATCATAAAGCACCATTTACCTATGGGTCTTGTCTGTCTCCTCTCTATCCAGGGATAGTCCTTTTATGCCCTTGGCACGAATAACCCCTTCCTCCCTTGCTACTTTCCGATTTCTCCCTCTCCCTCCATCCCTGTTTTTGCCTCTTGTTCCCTGCCCTCTGCCCCTCTGGAGCAAATAAATCTCCTTTGTGCTGAGAATTTGGTCTTGGGGGATCCTGAACTGATATGGTTCCCTTCATTTCTCTCAAGCATACACACCAGTCCTCCTACTCCTATCCAATCAGCTTCTCCCTGTACCCCTGTGTTCCAGTTCTGCTTTCCTTTGAAACCTTACTCCAGAGGCTTTATATTTCCACTCTAAATGATCCCAATATGTATTCTCCTCAGTGTGACTAAATTAAGAGTGATTCAGATGCCGTTAACATGCCACACGTGTACACACACACTCACACTTAATCCCCCCCATTTGGGAGTCCTCAATATCTAGGTTTAACAAGGACTCTTGGACACCTGCTGTGATTGGCACATAACCGCTCACTATGAGGTCAACAAAAATGATGGATCCAAACTGACTCCTGCCCAGATGGGAAACCAAGGTTTAAATGTATGGGAAATTGATTATGATTTAACTGCCATGGTACGTCATGAAGAACTTAACAAGAAGTACCAAGCTGCTACAGGGAGAGGGTACCAGAATGAGGCCCCTCACAAATAGGCTGTCTGCACTAGGTAAATATTTCTAGAGGAAGGACCATTCTTTGAGCCTAAGGAGCAGTCAACACCTTTGCAGAGATGAAGGGATCATTGACTTAACTCTACCTGGCTTGAGAAGCTCCACCCCAGCCAGGATGAAATTGGTACCCCACAGGTAGCTGCTGACCCTCACCTAGCCACCCTGCAGTCACACTTGCTGGGGCACTTGCTGCACAAATTTGTCAGTTGTTGGTACACAAATCCCTATACTTGTGGAGTTCCATTCTAGAGGACTCAGTGATGGTAGAGGTAGGTTTGCATCTAAGTCCTGGCACTCACTGATAATGGGCACTTTGAATCTGGCTGTTAATCACCATGTTTCCATTGGTGGAACATGTGTATGCAAATATGATGGGGAATGAGTCGGGTCAGTGGGTGTGAAAAGTGAGACAAATGGCCATCCACACCCAGGGAGGGCCCCTACTCTCACTTGCCCTCTTACTGGTCATTTGTTGAGTGCTTGGTGTGTGTCAGGGGAAAGCAAAGTGATTACCCCCAACTGGGACTCCCATCCTTTGTCTTTATAGAACTTATCCATCTTGTGGCTGCCTTCAAAGAAATGGGTATGAGAAAACCTGGGAAGAAGAAACTTATCTAGGTCTAAAGGTCACAGGAGAAGCTTCAGAGAGGAGGTGATCTTTCCAAAGCGAATAACGTTTTTCTGTGCAGAAATCAGGACACTGCAACCCTTGAGGACTGTAAGTGCTAAAGGGTCTGGAACCTCCTGAAAGCAGAAGTTCCAGATGGCTGGTACAGGAGATGAGATGAGGTGGAGGAGATGAGAGGAGAGGGAAGGATTTGAGACCTGAATAGAGCCTGCAGTCTCACTAAATCCTACTGGCTTTTACCACATACGGATGCAATTGCCTTTACCCCATGGATTCAAATGTTCCACCCGCCTCTTAGGTAATTCTGGTCTTGATGTGAAGGGTTAACTAAGTATCAAGAGTCCTATGTAGAGGAATGGTGGTTAATTACCACTGTCCCAATGAGTATGAAGCTGAACTGGGCTGGCTGGTTGGAGAACTCAGCGGTAGGTTTGCCCTGGTACCACTGATGCTTTATAAAAATCAACATAGGAACAATTATGAGTAAGGCACATTGGCATCACTGTGTTTTCTGTGTATTAAGAATTGTACCCTCTGATTAACAAGATGGACAGTTGTTTTGTATACTCTCTTTGAAGGTGACCTGCAAGGTCTTATTAGTGATTGCTGGGGAGTTGCATGCTGGTCTGAGAGCCCCCTTTCTCTTAAAAATATTGCCCGAAGATGTATCTGGTTGTTGGATAGAATGTACCTCTTTCAGAGTCTCTCTGTAATATGACGAAATCCCCAAGCTCTAGGGGGAAAGTGGGCCATTCCGTGCAGAAGCGATTATAAAAATTGACTTTTAAGTTGCTTGTAGATTCTATAACGTGCCTCCCAGCCCATGGTGTATGAAAAGAGAAAGTGTGGCAGGTCTTGCCTGGAAGGCAAAGGCTCATCACTCGCTGGCAATCTGGTGCTCTGGCTGAAGATGTCCTCTGGAAACATGGGGCTGAAGGACATTGGGGCTGGCTCTTTCCTTCCTCCTCTGAAACCTGCTACTCAACAGTTCAATTTTAGCTTCTCTAAGTGGCTCTCTGATTCTATATTGTTAAGTGAGAAACTGTTTTGCAGCTGGGTTTGGGAGGCCATAGAGAAGGAGTCCTATAAACCCCCTCCTAACCTGCAAACACCCATTAAACAGCTCTGTCTGCACCTGGAACAGCAGAAATTGCTGGAAAATCTTTAGTCTACAGCTGTAATTGCCAGATCAGAGGTAAAAATGTGAAATCTGGGAGTCATTGTGGATGGTTGTGAAATGGCCCCTTTATTGCCCTTTCTTTTGGTAGAGTGTTCCTTTGGTAGAGTCATTTTCAACTCATTGGCTATGGCTGTACAGTGTCAAGGTGATCAATTAATGAGGACACAACTCAACATTTTATTGTTTGTGTTGAAGAAATAAAAAGGGAGAATAACAGAAAATGAATCTGGGGGTGTTGTATAAGTTTGGGGAGGGCTGTCTACACCAACCTGACATTTCCATTGGCTCCAGATTTCACGTATTGAAACTTCTTACTGTTGGTTAGGGAGACAACTCTTCTGAGAGTCAGAACATCTCTTAAATCCATTTTCATGAAAATCTAGCCCTTTCTAGATAGAGTAGGTATTTAGCTTTTTCAGCGATTTGTCTGACCATTTGGGGTGAGTTTATGTTGGTACTGTATTGGCCACAAAATGGTTTCATTGACCAATAAGACACACTATATTTTGAGTTTGATTCCAAAAGGAAGGTCAAATGGATGCAGCCAAGAATATTAGGTACTTTTTCTTATTGCTATGATTCAACAAGTAGCAACTTAAGGCAAGAAGGGTTTACCTGGGTTTATATTCAACCATCTTGTCCATCTTAGCTGGAAATCCTGATGGCAGAAGGGGGAGGTTGCATTATATTAACTTCATATTCAAAGAGCAGAGAATAGACAGGTTCTACCAACCAACGCCAGGCCTAGCTCCAGTGAGCTTCTTTCTCCAGCAAGCCTCCACTTCTCATAGGTTCCACAGTTCTCCCAAACAGTACAACTGGTTGGTGATCAGGTGTCAGACACAGGAGCCTCCAGGGGACATCTCACATTCAAACTGGAGCAGCAAGTGATATAGGGAAGTGGCTTCAGATTTTAGCATTTCTCTACCATTTGTACTCAGAACTGTTCCCTATCCTTCCTTTCTCTACGGCCTGTCTGGAACTAACATCCTCCCCAGTCTTTATTAAACATGAGCTACTGTTCTACTTTTTTTTTTTTTTCCCCCGACTCAATCCTCAATGTAGATAGTGTTAGATCCATTTTTCAGGCAAGAAAACCAAAACTTCAAAGGATCACAGGACAGTCTCAGGAACACACAACTTTCTCTGTGTGTCAGCATCGCATTGTGAAGCAGGCTATAGATGCAAGTGTCCTCCATTTAACTGGGCATTGTCTCCTAAAGCCTCTTCGAATGGTCCATCACAGCATAGTCTCTTCAGACTCACTATCTATCCAGTGATAATATTAAACTTCTGAGACTCCTGTTTGCTATCCAGGTGTTGGAATTCATAGCATACACCACCATGCCTGGTTTCCTCAATGCTGGGTATCAAACCCAGGGCTTTGTGCATGATAGGCAAGCATCCTATGAATTGAGCTGCATCCCTAGCCCACATATGGACTTTTAACAGATTTTTTTTTATTATCTTGAATTTTCATTTAATTTATGTGATTTGTGAATTTTCTTCTCAAACATATTTTAGCCTGGTTAAAGTACAGGCCTTGAACACTTGGGCTGTAGCCTACTGGAAATTCATGAGAGAGAGGTGGCACAGAGTACCTTCTTCCTGGCCACAGGGAAGCTGAACTCCTTCTGAATCTCTCTCTCTCTCTCTCTCTCTC
The DNA here is from genome assembly GCA_019843965.1 of Rhynchomys soricoides. Taxonomy (NCBI): domain Eukaryota; kingdom Metazoa; phylum Chordata; class Mammalia; order Rodentia; family Muridae; genus Rhynchomys; species Rhynchomys soricoides. Next base: position 8,415,892 of record JADRCH010000036.1, on the reverse strand, counting down.
TCTCTCTCTCTCTCTCTCTCTCTGTTTCTCTCTCCTCCCTCTGAGTGTGTCTGTGTCTCTCTGTCTCTCTGTGTGTCTGTTTCTGTCTCTCTGTGTCTCTGTCTGTCTGTCTGTCTCTCTCTCTCTAATAAGCACTGGGTTGATTCTGCTCTGACACAGGAGGTTCTGACTGAGAACAGCATCCACCTATCTCTTAGCAGTACCTGGAACACAAGTGGCATTTTTTGTGGCTTGAATTGTGTAAGATTCTTCCCTGCTGAATGCAGGGTCTTCAGAAATGAGGAGATGGTGTGGATCTGGAGATCACACAGAAAAACGAAGGCAGAACTTGCAAAGTGGCTTCTGTGTTCCTGGAGTTGTCATTTTTATCACTCTGTTTGGCTGCGAAGCTGATTTTCACACAGGCCTGGTGGCTGTGAAAGTAAACAGAAGTGTAGCATTAGTACCCTGCATATATTTCTGTGGAACTGACACCCTGTTGAAGTCAAGATGTGGTTTGCTTACTCACTGTTCTTGGAAGCTGTGCACACTGACTTCATACTTATGCTTCCTCATAGACTTTCCAACTAGCAGTCTCCTCTCCTCAACTTCTACAGGTTTTTTTTTTTTTTAAAAAAAAAAAACAAATGTAAGCACATAAAATATGCTCAAAATATCAAGTGAGTAATTTGCAGTCTCTTTACTTTGAGAATCTGCCAGGCCCACTCACAGCAGCCTTCTAAAATATTTTGTGCTAGCAGATTTGGGGGAATTCACTTAGCCTTTTGGGTTTGTAGGTCTTGGACTGAACAATGCTGTCACGTATTTCTTTGAACCAGTCACTCCTATTTTGTGAGAAGCTTCAACCGAATGAGTGACTGAGCTGACTTCGGTTCTCCATCAACCAGTCTTGGATATTTTAGGAATGGGGCAGGAGTGTCTCAGTCAACGCATGCAGCCATGGCATTTGGTTCGCTCATGTCACTGTTGCAACTGTGTGTGACATGCAGATGTCACTCTCTTTTGGTAACACCCAAATTCAACTTCTCCAATGGTGAGTAATGATATTTTTTTCCTGTAGTAATGACCTAATGATAGCTTTTTAGTCTGACGCCTCTGTGGATGACTAGTGCACATTTGATATTTGATTGAAAGACACAAAAACCTAAGCCTTCACTTTGCAACCTGCTTGGGAGGAAACAATGAAAGATTCAACAAAACACATTAAAAAAAATCAGATTTTGTGTTATAAAAAGGGCTATGGGGATAGCTCAGTTAGCAAACTGTTTTCCTTGTAATCACAAGAGCATGGATTTAATTTAAAAAAAAAAAATACCATGTTTTATTCTTTTCAAGCCAAGTGTATTAACACATGCTTGGGTTCCCATGTTAGGCATGGGGAGTCAGGGGAATCCTTGTTAGTCTGACCTGCTGGGTGAGCTTCAGGGTAGAGAGAGAAAAATGGTAGACGACACTTGGGGTCTTCTGACCTCTACATGCTTGTGTGTACACATACATGTATGCAATCACACCAGCATTCACACATAGACACACACAGAGAGAGAGAGAGAGAGAGAGAGAGAGAGAGAGAGATCAACTTAAAACATCCCCCAAATTTCACAGTGATTATAAGGTGTGCATAACTATAGAAACTAAAAGGGGTTCGTCTGATCTAAGAGGCTTGCATATGTACGTGGCGGCTCCTCCATACCAATCTCCTAGCTGATTATTCTCTACTATCTCATGTTTCACCGGAGTCCACATCTTTACACTGAAAGGGGTTGTTAATGTGTTTATTGAGATTGCATTAAGGTCTGTAGTACCTGTCTCTCAAATGGCTTTATCAGCCCATCCATCTTTCTGCTCACTCAGCTCATCTTTCCTACCACCTGCCGAAGCATGTTGCTTCCCTCCACGTGTGTCACAGCTCTCAAATGGCTGTTTGCAGATATGTTATATGTTCACAGCTCTTAAAGATGAAAAACTTTCCAAGTGGGTGGTGGTTAAAAGCTATTTGTATATCGATCTTGTATCTGACCCCTACTCAGAACTCTGTTTCCGTTCTTTTGATGTATCTTGCTCATCTCCACAAAGATGACAACGTAATGCATTTTGCTTTTTTTCTCAAGTGTGTGTGTGTTATGTGTGTATACTTGCATGCGTGAGCATGCATGTACCCAGTCTCATGTGCATATATGTTAACCTACAGAGGCAAGAAGGTAGTATCAAATCTCATGGAGCTAGCGTTACAGATATTTGGGTGCCTCCTGACATAGGTGTTGTGATCTGAACTATGGTACTCTGATAGACCAGTAAGTTCTCTTAACTATGACGCTATTCCTCCAGCTTCACAAACACTGTTCTGAATTGTTGAATAATATATCTCCATTCCTGGGGGACTGTGTCTGTTTTCGGATGTTGCCTATTCTAACCCAATTAGCTGTGGAATGAGTAAATTGTTAAAACCCACCCTGCTCTGGGATGCCCTCTGCAATGAGTACTGGAGACTAAGGTGGAAGTCTATTGTGCCTTCCGGTTCCACTCACTTCTGTGTTGATATAGAACCAGCAGTTGAGTAAGCAGTGTGTCATTTGACACTAGGATGCAGATACAATCAATGCATTAGTTGACTTCACCAATTTAATGCAATGAGGCATAAAGGTTTCTGGAAGAAGAGCCAGCTTTCATGTGTTTCAAACAATGAATAGAAAATTCTAGAAAGATGGGAAATAACTCAGAGGCTCAGAGGTCTGAAACAAGGTGTTCTGAAGGAATGAGAAGTGACAGCGATGAATAACAAGGAAGAAGAAGCTGGAGCAGCTGAGATCAACAGACAACAACCCTCAGCAGTTGGGTGGATGCTGAGGGCAGCCAGATGCTCAAATACAGCTATAGTTAGCAGTATCACCCGGACTCCAGGAGCTGTCAAACTGCTAAGTCTTCTTAAATTTTTTAAATTAGGTATTTTTTCAATTCTGATTTCCACAAACTTTGAGTTAGTGGGGAATTATTTGCTGCCTAGCTGGCAATAATTGGTTGGCGAGTTATTTTGGGTTCCCTTAGACACAAACCCTAAGACAAGGATTTGAGCACAAGTTATTTAATTGTGAGATAATCCCAGGAGAAGGTGAGTAGAGAAAAGAGAGAAGGCAAAGCAGCCAGTGGCATTGCTGCTGTGGTAACTAGTCTTAGACTCAGCTGGAGACTCTGGAACAATCCACTGGAATGTGGTCCTAAGAGTCTTCTACCTGAGGGCTGGGGGGGGGGGGGGTGACTTATACACCAACACCTGCTGGTCATTCATGACAGTGCTGGGATCCAGAAGCTGGCCAGTCCCTTGCATGTGTGACCTGCTCTGTGAATAGGCAGAGGGGACTCTGGAGTTCAGAGCTCTTATATAAAGAGATTCATGTAGAAACTTGGGAGGTAGTGCAGTCAATTAAGTGCTTGCCATGTAAGTAGGAGCAGCTGGCTTCAACCCCCAGAACTCGCCTTAAAAATATTCTTGGTGTGGTGGAGTCCTTGTAATCCCAGTTCTTAGGACATGCAGACAGGCAGACCTCTAGTGTTCTTTGACCAGCCAGCCTATTCTGCTTGGTGAGTTCTAAGTCAAGAGAGACCCTGTCTCAAAAGAGCAAAGTAGACAGTGTCTGAGGAATGGCATTTAAGGTTGTTCCCTGGCCTCCACATGTATGTGCATGTACACACACACACACACACACACACACAGAGAGAGAGAGAGAGAGAGAGAGAGAGAGAGAGAGAGAGAGAGAGACTTCTGTACACAACTCTCTACACATCCTTACACACACACTCCCACAAAAGAGGTGAAGATGGAAGTCTGGCCAAAAGGCTCTTAAAAGGGACTAGGGTACCAGCAGCCTCTGCTATTGACTTCTATTTGTACCCTAGACAATCTTAGAGTACACGTAAAGGCTTTGCCTATGTAAGTCTTCATTGTCTTCCCCAAGTACATAGACTGTTAAGACTATAAAGTATGACTGCCTATCTTGTTCAAAGCTCTCGATTTCATGTGTACAAATGTCAACCCAGCCTTCTTTTAATACCTAGTGACCTGCCATTCCCTCCTTTCTTCTAAGGACACCAATCGCTTCTCTGGATGGCTGATTTAAAATGTATCTGTTGAGAGTCTACAGAGATGTGCTCCTATCTATGGGCTCTTGGCTACCTGCTTACAGCTCCCAAATTCTCTTTTACACGGGTTTCCAGTATGTGTGTCAGAATTACCAAAGGGACCTTTACAGTATAAGTAATATATCATGGCTTGCTTGGGATGAGAGTCCAGCCTGGGAAGTCATCTCAGGGTTTTCTTATCTGACTGGTCCAGCTCGGATCTGTGGAGTCATTTGGGACCAGTGCTCTGTATGACATCCTTTAGCCAAAGCCAAATGCAGGCAGCCATGACATCCATTCTGTGAACCCCCTATCCCCAGAGCCCTTTTCTGCATGGGCAAGCCTCCCAGTCCCTGCAAACATGGCCAAATAGTGGATCTGGGTCCCTTCAGCATCCCCTCTCTTCTAAACAGAGGTGTGTCTGTTTTCACTTGTGTAGCACCAAGAACCAAACTGAATTATGATCTGAAAGTGTGGGGCACAGGAAAAGTGATCCGCTTTTACTTTCCAAATGCTGTAATTTAGTTAGTGCAATGTCAGGTCATGTGACCAGTGTGAGGCCAGTTGAATTCCTAATGAACTAACCCGTGACAGTAGCTTCAAATCTCTCTGTCCTTAGCTTTTGGAAGTTGGATTTTTACTCTAACTCCTCTTTGACATAAGGACTGCACTACATTGTTTACCGGTTTCCTCATTAGGCTGTAAAGTCACCCCAATGTCTACTATAGGCCAAAGTTTAGAGGGTTAAAGTTGATAAAATTAGATAAATTACTTATATTAACATGCAAGTTAATGTAGTTTGAAAAGTTTTGGGAAGCTAATGGTCTATTAAAAATAGTAAGAGTGGGCTTAGGGAGATAACTCAGTGGGTAAAGCACAAGCTTGAAGACCAGAGTTCAAATCCATGAAACCCATGAAAAACTAGGTGTGGGAGTGACCTACTTGGGTTTTGGTGGTGGTAGAAGTGGTTGTTTACTGTTTTGTGACAACATCTATTATGTAGGTCTGGCTATCCTGAAACTCACTAGAACTCAAGACCAGGTTGGGCCTGGAGCTCACAGAGATCCACCTTTTTCCACACCCTGGGAGTCCCTGCTTTTAATTACTGTATTCTTTTGTTGAGGTGGGTGGCCAACAAAAGAGAGTTCCAAGAAGCTTGAAGGCTTGGCTTATGGAGCAAGATAAGACACTGTCTCAGACAAGGTAAAGATTAGGTGAGAACCATTGCCCAAGGTTGTTTGCTAATCTTCGCATGAGCTCTGTGGACATGTACACCTCCTTGCATACACAACACACACGTGCGTGCGCACGTGCACACACACACACACACACACACACACACACACACACAGAACCACAGAAGGTAAAGAAGTCAGGTGTGCAGTAAGGTGATAGCTTCAGTTTTGCCTACGGAGACAGTGGGCAGATCTGTATAGCAGACAAGAACACCACTCAGAAAGCACACTAGAGGCATAGGGTTGGAGCCCAGTGGCTTCTATTTAAAACCTGCAGAGCTGTTTTTCCTAGGTCAGGTTATTTTTCATAGATTATATCAGAGTGTTTTAGTTACAGGACAGTCATTTGGGAAAACAACAAGCACAATGTAAACTGTGCTTGGCTCTGAAGACTGGCCTTCTAGGTTACCCAGAAACTCTTCTCAGTATATCAATCCATTCAGACAGTCCTGACAGATTTCAAAATGAAGTTCAGATATGTTGCTTCTGTCTTGTTTCCCTGATGTCACAGATTAATGACCAGGTAAAAGGAGTAAGGTCTAGTCTCAGAAACAAACCATTAGCAAATTATATTTCTGTTTATAATTCTAATCATCAAATTATTTGGTCAGCTTAGTGCCATTTGGCTCCATAAGAAGTCTTGCCTGTGACTTATATATACCTTAAGCCTGACTTCCTTTAAGTTTTTATAAATCTTTTGAAGATGTGGGTGAATAAACATAGTTTAGGTTAATAATGGAGACTCTACCTCTGGGTAGAAACTTTTAGGGAACACACATGCATGCAGAATTCTTTAATTCAGAAAATAAAAGTAAGGGACTCGCTGGGCTGAAAAGATACTCAGTCATTAAGAGCACTTATTGCTCTTACAGTGGATGAGAGTTCAGTTCCCCAGCACCCACATAGGGCACACAAATATCTGAAATTCCAGTTCCAAGGAATTTAATGCCCTCTTCAGATCTCCATGGGAATCAGAGGTGCATATAGTGCCTATAAATGCATGTAGATTAAGCACGTAGACACATAAGGAAAATATAAATTTTGTTTTTTAAAAATGAGGAGCTGGGGATTTCAAACTTTTTGGCTAATAACCACTTAACAGTGAGTATATACCATGTTCATTCTTTTGTGACTGTGTTACCTCGCTCAGGATGATATTTTCAAGTTCCATCCATTTGTCTGTGAATTTCATGAAGTCATTGTTTTTAATAGCTGAGTAGTATTCCATTGTGTAAATGGACCACATTTTCTGTAGCCATTCTTCTGTGGAGGGACATCTGGGTTGTTTCCAGCTTCTGGCTATTATAGAAGAATACACATGGAGGGACCCATGGTGCTGGCCACATATGTGGCAGAGGAGGGTCTTGTTAGACATCAGGGGGAGCAGAGGCTCTTGGGCCTGAGGGTGTTAGATCCCCCAGTATAGGAGAATGCCAAGGAGGGAAGATGAGAGTGGATGGGTGGGTGGGTGGGGAATACCCCCATAGTGGCAGGGGGACGGGGAGGGAATGGGGAGGTTCCAAAGGGGAGATCTGGAAAGGGGGAAACATTTGAAATGTAAATAAAGTATGAAAAAATGAGGAGCTGAAGAGATGGATAGACAGTTAAGAACACACAGTGTTTCTTTGGAGGTGTGTCATGTACTTTCCAGCACCCACACCGGGAAGCCCACAACTGCCTGGAACTTCAGCTGCAGGGTATCTGAGTCCCTTCCCTGGCTTCCTCAGGCAAGGAATTACATGGGTGCACATATCTCTCCAAAGTCCTCAAATATATATGTACACATAATTAAACATAAAAAGGAATATGATAGTGTAGGGTAGTTTCTACTGGAGAATTCACTCCTGGATTGAGTTATCCCTTGACACAGTTTTCAAATTAAGCTGAGTAAATCTGGGGTTCTTCAGGCTATGGGTATATATCTGATCTCTTCTGTAATATGACCCGCTTTTAAATGATTTCTCCCACTCATGTTTCCCCTCATTATTCTTTGAGCATAAATCTCATCCTCAAATAACTTACACATAAAAGAAACTGATGGAGGAACAGAACAGATTCACCAAGTGTCTCCTCCTCATTACAAGTGAATAAATAAACAGAGAAACTAAATAATCCTATCTATCAAAAGAATAGGGTGGGGTCTTTTTCCTAGATGACTCAAAGAATTACTGAGGGATTAGGGGAATCTTGATATTTGAAACATACAAATATCTGGGCATAATGCTATTATTTCCTACCATATAAAACCTCTTCAAATTTCATCCCAATGTGGGATCAGGAGTGGGTTTGTCCTGCTGGGATACTGTGGTCACTATTTTGCCTTAAGATCTGATTTAGGGTCTTGATATAATTTTTGCCTTAAGAGTATTAGTAGTGCATGCTCCCTGACAGTTCATGATGAGCTGAGGAAAATGACCTCAATGGTTAGCACTGATGTTCTAGGACAGCTTTTGACCTGATTAGCACAGCACATAGTTTCTTCTATCAAACATTAAAAATCAAATGTCTGATCTGTTGTCTCATTGGACTCCCACACATGGATTGCTCAGTCAGTGTCTTTCAGATGGTAAGAAGTGATAGATCCTGATTCCCCCTTTGGCATCAGGGGCTCATTCTAGACAGTGTTTTACGGAGGGTGGAGGAGGAAGCTGGATTGCTTCCCAGTGCAGCAGGTGCTGATGAGATGCTAAATATATATGAATCACGTCTGAAGTTGAGAACTATTTTGGCAGTGGTTATACCCCTAAACCTCTCTACAAAAATAAAGGACAGCCCTCCTGATACTGTGAGTGCTCCTAACAGGTGCCCTCAGCTGTCAGCCTTCTTAGGGTTGACTAAAGCTCCTCAAGATCATGCCTCTTTGCACAGGAAGACTTCAGTGAATGACTGGTTGAGCCAATGATTTGAAGTGCTATGGCCCCTCTTGAACTCAAGATAATACTAGAAGGCTAGCCTAGCACCCAAGCTCTTCTGAGGTCCTGGAGGACTTTTCCTGGGACTCCATCACAGCTCGGCCATCTCCCTCTTTGCAATTCTGGTTCTTTCCCCTCCTGTGCCTGCCAGCTCCAAGAACTATATATGAACCAAACCTGTCTGCTAGGGTTGGAAAGATGGCTCAGTAAGAGAAGTGTTTGCTGTGTAAGCACAAAGACATGAATTCAATTCTCAGAACCCATTGGGGTTGGGTTAAAGAGATAGCTCAGTGGCTAAGAGCACTTGCTGCTCTTCTCTGAGGTCCTGGGCTTGGTTTCCAGTACCCACATTGGACAGCCATAACCTCCTATAGCTCCAGATTCAGGGGAACCAATGCTCTCTCTTCTAGCCTCTATGGTCACACACATTTACACACACTAATGAAAGCTGTCTTCTGGCTTCCACATGTGTTTGCATACAAGTACATAAATATCCTTTTATGTTAGTGAATTTTATGTCAATTTAACACAAGCTTTGGCTATCATAGAGGACAGAGGCTCCATTGAGAAAATGTTTCCACAAGATCAGGCTGTATGTAAGCATGTAGGGTGTTTTCTTAATTAGTGATTGCTGTGGGAAGGTCTAGACTATTGTGGGTAATGCCACCCCTGGGCTAGTGGTCCTGAGGTCTATATAAAAGCAAGCTGAGCAAGCCATGAGGAATAAGCAGCTTTCCTTTATGGTCTCAGCATCAGCTCCTGTCTTCAAGTCCCTGCTCTGTTTAGAGGAATACTGTTGCTGTCCTGTAATAATGAACAGTGATATGGAATTATAAGCCAAAGAAAAGCCTTCATCCCCAATTTGCTTTGGGACATGGTGTTTCATCACAGCCATAGTAACCCTAACTAAGACACTCATATACATGAAAATACAAAACCGGTATGCTAACCTCCATCTCAGAGCCAACTGCCTGGGGAACCCACTCTTTGGTGCAAGTCGGTCATCTTGACTTACATTATTGTATTGATTATAGTTCTACTCAGCTTTCTCCCTTCCTCCGCAAAATAAGGATGAAGTCAAAATCAACATCTTCGTATCTTCAGATGCCACTCTGAGAACAGGGCATTTGACTCATACCTATGTGGCTTTTTCTATCATCTGAGTAACGGAGAAATATTTTCCCATAAAGGTTTGCAGGCCCTCTTCAATGGGATTCTGGAGTCCTAGGACCCACATTTGTTTGACATCCTCATGTCCCCCGTCTTCTGAAGGGCAGCTCACAGAAAATTCACAGCCCTGAGACATCTTGACATACTGACTCACTACAGAGAGCCTGGGGCTTCAACCGTCCCCCAAACTGACTCCCCCATGGCCATGACAGGAATGTGACAATTATTAATAAGTTCAAAACAGTCCACTTGTATTTCTTCTTGGCTCCTAGAGAAATGTATCTCTGGGAATGGTTCCAGGGTGGTGTTAGTTCTGTCCTCTAGCAGATCCACAGGTCCAGCCAAAGAGTGTATGTGCTCCAGACCTGAGTGTTCTAACAGCCACAACTCTGTTCTGGACATAGAGGACAAGCTGAGTCCTTCACCCTCTACTGAGGTTGCAGAATTCAAAGCTGTGGGTCCAGCTTTGCCAGAGACTGTGTTCACTGATACAGCATCTGTATATAAATTCTTACACTGAGGTCTTTCCCAGCCTCCATATCAAGATGCCCCTGGAAGTCAGCTGGACACAGTACTAGGTCTTGATGGCATGTTTCTCCTAATTCAGGTTTATCTTTTTGGTAAAGATCAGGAAGATGGTCAGCTGTGTCAAATGCTCATATCTTAGTTCTTCTGGATGTCTTTCAGGGTTATCCATCATCTGGGATAGAACATTCTCAACTAGAAAATACCCTACATTGTTCCTTTTCTTTTGCTGTGATAAAATAGCCTGACAAAGTCAATTTACAGAATAAGTTTTATTTCAGCTTATAGTTATATGGTACAATCTATCATGGTGAAGAAGTCACTGCTACAGGTGCTTCTTCAGACAACTGCATCCGGGAATCAGAGAGTGAACAGGAAGTTGGGCTGTACTATAGAACCTCAAGGACTGTCCCCAGTGACCATTTTCTCCAATGAGGCTCCACCTCCTAAAAGTTTCACAACATTCCCAAATATGCAACCAGCTGGGAACCAAGTGTTCAAAACCAGGAATCCTTAGGGAACATTTCTCACCCAAATCATAACAGTTCTGCCATCTATTACCTCCCAACACCATCTCTTTACCTCATGGTCATCTGCAAACAATCTTGAATGAATTATTTCCCAAAGTCATCAAATCTATTTGAGGTTAAAACGTTAGTAATGACATATCTGTCACTACAGCAGGACATGCCTTTGAATACACTATGACTTTCTATCTCTTCCACTATCACAGAAAAAGATATTACCTTCTAAAGTCCAACTCTGAAGCTGTCCCAAAGAGGGCAAGTGAGCACAGAGGGGCCTAAATTGTTTTGGCCACATGGCTGTCACTACACTGACAATTGAGCCAGGACCCAGCTGCATTGCTCTGATATCTTTTGCTGCCTTTGTGTTTAGGGTAAGCTTTCCCAGTCAGGCATCCGCAGCCACTGACTGAGTGTGGCAGCAGTGCCAAGACAGGCCCATTCCCAGGAGACACAGGACTCCAGTGACAGCTGACCTGGCTAGAGAATTCTGCAGTGTCCTTGCCTAACCTTTTGTGTCCCGTATGGCGACCTGAGGGCTTCCATCTGACTCCTTCTCTCTCCTTTCTCTGCCCACGGAGATCCAGCTCCCAGGGCAGTGTGACTGCTGTCTAACCTCTCCCTGCTCTACCTCATTTTTTTTGCCACAGGAAGTTCCCTTGATAAATCCTAGAGCATCAAATCCCTTCTTGGCTTCTGCTTCACAGAACCCAGAATCATAGACTGTACAAGAATGGGGTTTTATTATTTGAATGGGAAATTCCCCTAAAAGCTCATTTTTCAAATCATCTTAGCTGCCAGCATTTTCTGTTTGCTAATTCCTTCTATCACTGATTCCCATCTCAGATGAGTTAGAAACAGAGCTCCCATAACCAGGGAGATGGCTCAGTCTATACAGTGTTTGCCCTACAATCATGAAGGCCTGAGTTCAATTCCCAGAACTCATGTAAAAATGCTGGGTATATTAGAATGCTCTTAAAATCCCAGTGTTGGGCAGGCAGAGACAGGCAGATCCCCGGGGCTCACTGGCCAGCTAGCCTAGCTTCATTAGTGGATTCCAAGACAGAGAAAAAAAAGTCTTAAAAATCAGAGTGGATGGTGCCTGAGAAACAGTACTCAAGGTTGGCCTTTAACCTTCACATGTAAGTACACACACACACACACACACACACACACTTGCATAAACAGTTACATCCACAAGAACCTCTAAGCACATACATGCATATACATACAAAACTAATTTTATAAAAAGGCAAATGCCAGATAATAGCAATAAAATGCTAAGTCCAATAGGTTAAATATTAGACAAAACATTCCTCTATCTTGTCAGTTTTCTTTCCTGCTCCATAAGATGAGAACTAATAAAAGAACAAAATAGTGCACGAGGAGAGCCTAGTATACGCCATGTGCTTGCTGCCAATAACTTCCACAAGACAGGTGAAGCATCTGAGGTATGGAAAGGAATATTGTTAATCCAAGGTTACACTGTGATCTAGAAGAAGAGCCAGTGCACAAAACTAGGCTTTCAGGACCTCAAATACATTCCTTGTGCCCTTGGAAATGAAGTGAGTATTGCCACATCCACCTTTTCCACTAAGGGATGAGGTACAAGCCTTAGGGCCATTCTCTTGTGGTGACAATCAACCAGGGGTGAGTCCTTTCTGCCCTTGTGAATGGCTCAGCACCTGACAATTGTGGAGATTGCTTCTAGGGTCTCTAAACCAGAGGAGTGCCTTGGCCTGTAGAAGGATTTCCAGGACAGATAGCAATGCCATTTACAGCAGGAGGGCCTGGCAGATCAGAGACTGGTTTGTGTATTTATAAGAACCAAGAAACAGACAGTAAAGCCTTCATCTGGAAGTCATAGCTATGCACTTTCCAGTCCTTTCACAATCCCCCAGTTCCTCCCCTTGTGTGATTTACTTGGCCCCTATGTCAACAACAGACAGACATGAGTGTGACTGGATGGACTTGGAGTTGGGGACCTTGTGGATAGCACTCAAGAGTGAAGTGCAGTTTTCTAGAGAAACAGTTTGTAAGAGATAGGGTTGAAGCCGATGTGTTGTCAATCAACTGAATATGATCCAGGTATTGGCGGGGCTGTAATACAACCTGCCATTGGACACAAAAGCTATTCAATATCGACAGGAGCAATCAGGAAGCAGAGGCTCTTGAAAAGTTTCTATATCTTCTGTTCATAGAAGAACATTATGCCCATGTCTTTCCCCTCTTTGTTACTTCCAAGTCCCCACCCCTTATATGAAATCCATTTTGAAAGTGAAGCTTCATATGTTTTGACTGAGTATTTCTCAATAAGAGACAAATTGAGAACACTGTTTTATTTCTTCTGAGAATACTTATTTATAACTTAAATAAATGAGTACTCACCATTTGATAATATTTAAAAGCATATGAATTTACATAAAGTTTTTCTTTCTTTCTCTCATCTTTGAAATGGGCTCATTCTCATATCCCAGCCCAGCCTCAAACTGGCTGTGTAGTCAGAGATGATCCTGAACTTCCTACCTCTTCCACCTGAGTACTGAGATTCCAGACTTTGGACCACAATTTATGGAGTTCTGGAGATTGTACCCAAGGCTTCATACACTTCAGGCAAGCATCCCACCAACTAGATATATTCCTATGCCTTGTACCAGATTTTATATAGTAGCTGTGACTCTATGTTAATAGATTTTTAATCTGGTCTTATCAAAAGCTTTGCTTAGTTTCAAAGTAGCAGCATCCCAGCATTTTCTTAATTCCATTTGTATATTGTATCACTAATACAGGTTATCTTGTGTGAGACAACTACTCACAAGTCTCTTGTTATCCTGCCTATTTGATGGTGAAGGGAGGAGAAAGAGGAAGAGGAAGAGCAAAGAAGGAGGAGGATAGAGAAAAGGAGGAGGGGAAGAAAAGAAGGAAGGAAGAAGAGGAAGGGCAGGGGAGGGAGAGAGAGGGGGAGGAGGGGGAGGGGGAGGGTTGAGGAGAGGGAGCACAGAGAGGGGAAGAGGAAGAGAGCCTCTGACAGCTTCTATTCTGGACTATATTTTACTTGAAACACGGAGTCTGGCTTCCTCTAGAACAGAGAACAGTGTCATTTGCCATCCAATATGATAAGGATGACATCATCCCCTGGAGCTCCAGTTGTCTGGGCTCTCTCATAGGACCATTATAAAAGATTTGGCTTTCACTCACTCAGGGTTTCTCAGCCACAACACAAGTACTGCAAGGCCAGAGTCTCCCTGTGGTTCCCACAGTGGTTCTGTGAACTTGGGGACAAGGTAGCTGGACACACATGAGATTCTTGCTGCTTGCTGCATGTTGTTAGATTTTAGTCTCTGTCCCAGGGTTTTTTGGTCCTTTGCCAGTGTTCATGTGGTTTGTCAAGTTAGCTTTATCACAAGGAAACAATATGAAGCCATGTATGATTTTTGACAGTATCATTTACACATTTTTTTGAAGTGGAGTATAAAGCTCTCCTAGACATGTGGGTACTTTGTTTAGTTTGGTTCGAATGGTATGACACTGTCCCATCCATCTAAGTATACATAGTAGCTAATTTGTCTCAACACAATGACATAACGTGGGCAAGGACTTGTTGGGCAATGTCTTAATTGTCAGGAGCAGAGTCTTTCCCAAAGATGACTTACTTGGTTCTTGGGCCCCTCAGATAACCTGACACACCTCTAGGGGTGCCATGACATAATCTTTAGTTCACTTTCTTCCTATTTTCTTTTTTCAGACAGGGTTTCATGTAGCTCAGGCTGTTCTCTTTGAAATCACTGTGTTGCCAAGGATGAGTTTGAACTTCTGATCCTCCTTCTTCTACCTCTCCAATGCTGGGAATACAGGCATCCACACCTATGCCTAATGTATGCGGTGCTAAGGGTTGAGCTCAAGGTTTCTTGTGTGTGAAGCAAATTTTCTTCCAATTGATCTGCATCCCCACCCCTGAGGAAGCTAATTTCTCTGAAAAGAAAGCATAGTGTCATTTCTTCCCACTCCCAGTGGGTGACCTTGGAATACTTTTAGATACCTCTGCTCTCAATCTATACGCTTGCAATGAATGGTCTTCTGGAATCCACTGAATGTTTAGAATGACCTGTCACCCCACACCCTTAAAATGCTGCCTTTTTTGCCTCATATTGCATGTGAGCTCTGTCGCTCTGTTTTGCACTGGAATTAACTGTGTCCTATATGGATTAGGTACATGTTCACATACCCCTGATATTAAAAAAACAGTGGGCCCTCACACCTAGACATGGTTTCCCTTCCATGACTGCTTCTCTGTTGTACAGATGTTAAGACAGAAATTGGGGTGACAGGTGCTCGGTGCCTCTTCTGTTGCCCACTCCTACAGAAAGTAATATCTTTCTTGATGAGAGAACTTAGACTAAACCCCTTTAGTTTTTATTATGACTTCAGATTTGAAGGGGAAATTGAACTTTTTTTTAATGAAACCTTTCTTGTTCTGAAATAATATTAGTAAAAATTTAAATATAGATTTTATGTTTTGAATCTGGAATTAAATTTTAAATTCTGAATTTGTGAAGAGAGAAGATGGGTAGGTTTGGGGTCAGGGAGGGACTTTAGAATCCAAAAAGCAAAGAGAGCCAGCCAGATGGCTCTGTCCCACTCTGGGACACACCCATGCACGGTCAAGTTTATAGGAATGTGCAGGTTAAACCCTCAATCTCACTCTTTCCACGGTTAAGATGTGACACATGGTCTCTGAAGGGCTAGGTACATGAGACTGGAGCCCTTGAATATGGCCAGACTTGGTGCCTGCCTGTCTGGAGAGAAACTCATTACCATGACATACTCTGAGATGTCACTGCTATGTTCCCTGACTGTCTGTCTCAAATGCAGCAGCATTGTGCCTTAATTGAACCCAAGTCTGAAGTCTTAGAGGGTGACCACCACCCTTGCAGAGGTAGAAAGATGACCCTTGTTTATGTGCATGAGGAAAGGAAAGGTGAAGGATATGGCAGAGAGAGAGAGAGAGAGAGAGAGAGAGAGAGAGAAGAGGGAAGGGTGATAGGAAGAAGAGGGGACATATCCAGGCAGGAGAGGGGGATGGGGCATGATTACAGATGTTAGACCACTCAGGCCCAGTTAGATGTCCCATTTGTGTTCCATGGTCAAGCCCTACATGGAAATAGTTCTGAGAACTACTAAATACGTGTTTACTGGAGGCTGCAGAGACCGTGACAGGCAGATTCCTAAATGCAGAAAATAAGGTGCGAGCAACAGAGGGCAGACAGACCGAGGCCATAGTTAGAGAATGATGGTGTTCCTGAGTCTTTTATTAGTTTTGCACTGTGAGGAAGTCCTGATTCCTGTTGTTCACTGTTTCTTCTTGTCTTTGAAAGTCCAAGAATGACCTTGTCTTCCGTCATACCTAGTTGATAATGTGTTACACTATTTTGCCCACCTACCTTCAGAACGTTGTCTTTCAGGAGACCAGATATGTATTTCTAGAGCTTTGGTGGAGGAGGGCACATATTTCAAGGAAACATGCTGAGGGAATGTAGCTCAGTGTGTAGAGTTCTTGCCTAGTCTATACGAAGCCCTGGGTTCCATCTCCAGCACAGCATAACCAAGGCATGGTGGTGCATGCTTGTGATCTCAGCATTATAAAGGTGGTAGCCTGAGGATCAGAAATTCAAGGTTATCCTTAGCTACAGAGTTCAAAGCCAGTCAGAGCTATAAGAGGCCCTGTCTAAAATAGACGAAAAACAATTGAGATGCATAAAGCAACACATTTGTCCTTTGCAACATAAGGACTGAATTCTTGACAACTGGCCAGGAAATTTTGAGAATAGCGAGCAAAGACTAATAACTAGAAAATTTGAAATTCCTTATTAACAGAGCAAGAAACAATGAAATTAGGTATGTTAGCATATCTCTGGCTTTAGAATAAAGCCCAGTTTGTCCTGGATTATATATCAAAATTTTCAAGCTACAAATTAGAAACAAGTGTAATGAGATCATAGGATTGGCTTCAGGCCCAACCCCTCATTTTCTAGAAGAGAAAACTCAGTCTTAGAGATATGGCGAGACTCATCTGAGATCGCAAAGCACTTTAGAGCCAAAACCAGGTCTAGAACTTGGGATCCAGAGATGTCAGACATTGGGTTTTTGTTTTGTTTTGTTTGTTTGTTTGTTTGCTTGTTTGATGCAGATATTTTCTTGAGGAATCAGAAAGGAGTCCCCAATGTCTCCCTCCACAGATGTTCTCCCTCTGGGAGGAAGAAAGTGAGAGGTGGGATTGTGTGGGTGCTGGGAGACAGAGGACGCAGAAAACTGCACTTAGAAACCTGAAAGCACACTTGGTTAATATTACCAGTGCCCCTACCCCTCACACAGTAATGGTCCCTTGCTCTGCCATCCTCATCTGGGTCCTGTGCAGACTCCATGACTCTACCACCATTTTTTGGAGTAAGCCAAACTCCCTAAGGGCAGCATGTTCAGTCTCCCTTTCAACCACATTCCTCATCTGTGGCCACCCCAGTCTGAATTAGGCACGTGCTTTATACTGAACACATGAACATACTGGTGATACTAGAGCAGTGAACCAACAAGATCCTCTGACAGAAGATGGCTGCTGGTAGCAATAGGTTTTGGAGTCCTAACCACTTTCCCTGGAAATGACCTCTGAGCTGAGATCTGAAGCTATTGATGAGCCAGACCCAGAAAGAGATGAAGATCTCTAGACACAGGGAACTGAAGTTTGCTGGTGGAGAGCTAGCTGGTTTTTGCTTGCCTACACGTCTCTGTAAATGCCATTTCCCCACCCCACCCCCACCCCCAGGAGGTACATCTGCCCTGTTCCCCAATCCATCTGCAGCCAGTCCAGCGGGAGCACCCCCACACAGTGGTACCAAGTATAGAACGTGCAGGCATGCGCTTACATCCTCTTTACCACCTGGAAGCTGGACAGTCCTCAGGGACGTCTCTCACCTCTTTGAGGTTCTGTTCCCTTTGGGGGTTGCTTTAAAAATTAAGTGAAATGTTTCTTGTAAGACACTTGATAACATGTAGATAAATGTCAGTGTACATTGGTAGTTGTATACTCAAGATCTTCCCCCTTCCATAACCTATGTCGTGAACATCCTGGACAGCTCCAGCCCCAAACTGATCAGTTTCACTTGACCTTAGGATACTGGACTTGAATTCTCCTATTCCAGTCCATGCTTTGTAAGTCAGTATTTCTTGTGGAACCTTTTGTGCATCCCTCATTCCCAGCCGACTGTGACTCCCTCTCACTGTCACCCAGACGGGCCTCATGTTGCTTTGTGTGTTGCCAGCATGAATCTTGGTGGTCATAAAGAAAGGAAATGAAAGAAAACTAAGGTGCTACTTGCTACAGGCTCATGGCCAGATGCTGAGACAGCTCTGGGAATTGGCTCTCAGGGTAACTCATAGCCTGAGCAGGTCTCTGTCTTTGGTACAGGTAGGACCTGATACTTTATGTCTCCTTGATACAGAATACAAAGCTGGTGAGGCCATATTCATGGTCAGGGTATGAGTGTGACTTTATCTTGCAGACAGACTCTGACTTTGACAAAGGAAATGGCCATGGATTGACTATGACTTTGGCTGTTGGCCCACGGTGCAAAGGACTAGATCCTGCGAATGGTCAAGCAAGATTGAGGGTGAGGACTTGTCCCCATCTGGCCTTAGGGAAGGCATGGTCTTGGCTGACTCCATCTCTGCAGTCTTGACAAGATTTCGGGGCAGAGGGATGCACACCCCAGCCTTCTCCCTTTCCTCCTTTCCCCTCCCGCTCCTTCTCCTGTCCCCTCACCTCTTCTCTCTCCTCTCCACTTTGCCTTCCCCTTTCTCCCCTCTCCTTCCTCCCCATTCATGCCCGTCTACATTCCTCCTTCTTCCTCCATCTCTCTCTTCTTCTTTTTATTTTCATCACCCTCCTTTCCTCTATACCTCCCTCCCTCCCTCCCTCCCTCCCCTCTTTCCGTCCTTCCACAATAGTATGGTTTGAACCCAGAGCCCTGCACGTGCTAAGCACACATTCTGCCATTGGGCTACAGCTCCAGTCCTCTATCTATACGTCTGACCATCAGAAACTGGGATAATAGTCACGATGCTAGGTTGGTTGCAATGTGTGGGTAGGAAGTTGCTGTGCCCACAGATGACAAACAGATTTGCTGAGCAACCTCAGGAGGGCAACTTGCCCTCTGAATGATAGTCCCCTGGCCAAGAACCCTTTTTGTGTTGTTCCCTGAAGTAAGTACAATGTCATATAATAGTGAACAAAGGAGATAGATAGGTAGCTTCCTGCCCTCAGGGTGCCTCTTGTCCAGCATCAGTGCATGTGTGACATTACCAGTACCCTGCTGGCTGTACAGGGAACTTAAGAGAGAGTCTAAGCCTTTCTTTTAAGTGGTCAGCTAAAGCACTAGGAAGAGACACAACCCAGAGCCGTCCTAGAAGCTTTTAGCAAGGGAAATCAGATCAGACTGAGGGGGACTTTCAACACAAGCAGATGCACTTAGCCTTTTGGTTTTATTTTTTAAATGACTCTGCTTTTAAAATCAAGGCAAATGCCAGGCTCCTTCTATGAAATGAGTCTCTGACCTGGAAAGGCATCTGCAACCAAGGCACAAGCTGCTGCTTCCTAGCTCCA
This sequence comes from Rhynchomys soricoides, assembly GCA_019843965.1. NCBI lineage: Eukaryota > Metazoa > Chordata > Mammalia > Rodentia > Muridae > Rhynchomys > Rhynchomys soricoides. The sequence continues at coordinate 8,396,760 of JADRCH010000036.1, read as the reverse complement.
GCCAGAACCCCTTCTGTGTTTTCAAGAGAGAGTCATGGATACCTCTGCAGTGATGGAGACAACACTAGCTCTGGGTCATAAGACAAATACTGTTATGACGATCTTCTTCCTTCACACCCGTCTGACAGGCTGAGACCACTGTCTGGAGTAAGTTCCAGCATCTTTGCCTCTGGATTCCTTAAATCCCTTGTAGCTTTTCACTCCCCACCTCCTCTAGGCTACCCCCTTCCCTATGAGCCCTACCTTAGTGCACACCCATAGAAGCTCCATCCTTCTCTTGTCTCCTTCATTCATCCTCATGGCCACGTGGAGGCAGGGAGAGTCTTTGAGAACTCAACTTCATGGGCTGCAGAGATAGGTCAGCTCTGAAAGACTCACAACCAAAAAGGCAAGCGTTCCAACTCATATACCACCTTCCAGAATCAAGTATAGGCCTCAAGAATACACGGCTCCTGGCCACTCCTGGCAGCAAATATAACAAGGGTAATGTTGAGTGGTAGATATGCCAGGACCTGCCCCCTGGTCTGGTCATTGAACATTTATGTATGCATTGAAATTTCACAGAGGATTCAATCAAGATAACTACATGTCAATTTAAACACATGCATAGATTATGTCTTCTCTTCTCCCTCTTTTCACATAAACATATGCAGCCTTAAGGAGCATGTGCATGCTTGGACACACACACACACATGTGCACCCACATGCGCATGTGCACATGCACATGCACATGTACACATGCAGCCTTTCTGGGGATTGATGGGTGATTAGGTGGTGGGTTTGGGTAAGATACCATTAATAATTTTCTAATCACACAAATCACCCATCCTCTCTGCCCACCAGGGAAAACCCAAATACCTCTGGCCTCAACCCCATTAGCTCTTGCTTTCAAATAAAACTCCACAGTTATTCCCCCTTCCTCTCTTAGTCCCTCCATCTCTCTGCTTCTCTGTCTCTGTCTGTCTAAGGTAAGAGAGATAACATATATTAGCCTCTCTATCTATAACCCGTCTATCCATCCACAGAGTCATCTATGTAGAATGAGGAAGGATAACCAGGCAGAAGAGTCTACCAGACTACAAGTACAGAGGTTCAACTCAGACTCTTATGCTGAGACAGAAAGACAGACAGAGAGAGACAGAGACACAGAGAGAGACAGGAACAGAAAGAAACAGAGACACAGATTTATACTCATTTATTACATTTATAATCTAGCTTAAAGACTTATAGCTGCGTCACTTTTGCTAAACTAGTCTCAGGGGTCTCTATGACAGCATCATGTCATAGAGATGGTGTAAAGGATTGCAGTGATGCCAGGGACCCAGCAAATGCTTGCCAGTTCTAGCTACTACTGTTAATGTTGTAAAGAGAGAAAATGTTGCTCCCAACATATTTAGTTTGAGGAGGATGTGGGAGGAGAAACAAGGCTAGCTTCCTCCTCCCTCGTGGGTTCTGAGAGAAGCATAGTTTGTCCTTCAGTCTTTCTTTTGCATCCTGCCTTCACTCCTGTCATGAAAACTCCCATTCCTCTGTTCCCCCTCTTGGCCAAAGACCCTTGGGGCAATGTCTCCCCTGGTACCCCTTCCCAAAGCCTTGGAATTCACTGTCCCACTTCCCCATCCCATCTCTCCTCTCCCATGTCCTTGTCCCTAAGGCTTTTGCTAGCATCTGATCAGCTAATTTGTGCCAAAATGTTAATCATTCTTGGTTTGAATCAATCATTTTCTGCTTTTAAAATATCCTCACACCATGTGTATGAAATATATAATAATCCCCATCAGTAACACTGTCCTTCACCACCCTATAATCGAAGCTCCCCATAGGAAGGGGGTGGTATACTCTGGCAGAGCATCCACTAGACTTCAGGAGGATTCTTATCCCCCTACCTCAAGCCACTGAGGCTCATAGCAGGTGTGGCCCCCAGAACCCATAGCTTTTACAAATGAAGTGTCAGGCTCTGGATGAGGTTGTTAGGTGGTGGGCTGGGGGAAGATATATACCATGGATCACTTTCTACTTACACATGTCATCTGTCCTCCCCATTTGCCTCCAAAAAGCAAACTAGCTATGGCCTCATACTCATTTATCTCTGGATTTGAAACATAATCTTGTATTAAGCCATATTCAAGGTCATCCACTGTCAGACATGTTCGCAACTGGCCTTGGGATGAGCATGTGCCTTTGCGTATAAGGGGGAATGATGCAGAACTTCTGCTCTCTACTTTTTCCAGGCAATGCATTGATAGTTAAGGGGAATCTTCTCAATGGAGAGGCTCTGGCTGATCAGCCTGGACTATAAACAGGCAGAAAAGCCCAGGTGTTCTGTTTACTCATTTTCTCTCATCAGCCAGAGCAAAGTCCCCTCCACCCCACTCTGTTCTTTATCTTCTATCTTAGGATATCCTTCTTTGGATGATTCCAATATGCAAACATTGACATCACTGGGCAGAAATCATGCTTTATCTTGTTTTACATGTAATTGGCGTGTGTACCCATATGTACACACTTACTGGTGTGCATACTCACCTAGTCAAAATGTGTATGGAGATAAGAGGAAAACCTTGAGTGGTGGTTCTTTCCACTGTTTTCTTTAAGATGTCATTCCCTTCTTGACTGGAAATTTCATGATGTAGGCCAGGGAGCTTCCAAAGATCCACTGTATCTGCCTTTTGTCTCACAATTGCTAGGATTAGAGGTGTGTGCCACTACACAAGCTTTTTATATAAATCCTTAGGATACAAACTCAGGTCCTTTTGAGGCAAGTGCTTGTTCTGACTAAACTATTTCTCCAGTCCTCGGGCGGGAGCTTCCATTCCTTGGAGCGATTGATTTTGTTTCCATAAACCCATTTTAGCATAAGAACAAATCTCCTTTGTCCAATATTGTGTGGGTGGTTGCATGAATGTTGCTTTAAGATAACCTGTTAATAATGCAATTAATTGTGTGTATGTGAATATTTAACGACTCCTGGATAGGAGGTTCTCCAGTCAATTAAACTGGGTTCCTGTAAGTGATATTTTTAATTCTGGCTGATTGCAGTGTGTTGTCAATTTGAGAAGAGTGAGATTTGTTTGAACAAACCAAAACTCAAAACAAGACAAAGCAGGATTTCAGCCTCAGTGAAGACTTATTTCAAAGCTCTGTCAGCTCTGAGTTTCTATGATTTAAATAAATATCTGTTTGCTGTACAGGAGAAAAAAAAGTGGACTGTCCAGACAGTCTCTTGTATCTGGCAGTTTTAAATATATAATATAATATGTATTATATTATATATAATAATATATTCTGAAAAAAATCTTTGATTCAGAAAATGTAGTCCCTAGACCTTGAGGTTTGCCACAGAGAAGCTCTCCTTTGGGCTGGTCCCTGTCTAGGAGAATACAAACATCTTTAGAAATAAGTTGCTCTAGCATGGGGAAGCAGAGACTCGGAATTTCAGAATTCAGGAGGAAACTGTAAGGTTACTGTGGTAGAATCCAGCCTCTGCGGACTCAACACCACCCCCAGTCACCCCTCTCCTCTGTCTAGATACTGCCAGGCTCCTGCTGTGAGTCTCCAGCTAACAGACTTCCAGTGTTAGGATCCACTGTTCACCTAGGAAGAGACAAATAGAAAAATGGCTGTAGGTGGCTACAACCTTCCTCCCTACATCCTGTATAGTAACCAGAGAGTCTGGCTGTGGACTTGTGCTAGAAAATCACCCCCATCCCCAGGAAAGTATAGAAACCCCATTTCTGCCATATGGACTATTTCTCTAAATGGCACTAATAACTTTTCTAATAAATTATTTACATACTCCTCAGTAATCTGTGTCAGTGTCCTCTTGAACCCAGTTCCACTCACCATCCAAAACCTTCAGGAAACTAAACTTCCAGGCTCCTCACTGAGGCTTGCCCATGGTGCTCTCAAGGGTTGGAGCTCCCGAGGACTCAGCCTCATCTGTCTGAGACTTCATTAATTCCATTTAAGTGATATGTCTTTGGAATGGGTTACTGCCCATTGATACCCTTTTCAGAAATGTCTCTGATTACATGTGTGTTTTCCCCCAAGGATACAGCTAAAGGAGTTGGAAGGCTTTTCCTCTCAGCTGAGCCCTTACCAAGTCTCCTCACGTCTCAAAGTACCTGTGGTGGCCCTGTTCCCTCTTAATTCATTCTCTGGGCTGCATTCAAGAGTATTTGGAACCTCCACAAGAACAAATAAACCCCTGACTTTTGATACACATAGAATCATCAGAGGTCCACTCCTCAACTCCAGACTGTCCCCAAACGCCACTGAGACAGCATCAGAGGCCATCAGCCTTTCCTGTAATCCATTTGCCAAAGACTTCGTACCAGACACTGCATTTCCTACTTCAGCAATAGCACTTTTCTTCCAATAACCAGTGGTCATAGGTCAAGGGATACTCTGCTCAGTCCCTTCAGCTCTAGGGTCCAGAGCTGATTCTTGTCTTATCCACCTTTTCTTGTCTTCCCTTCATTTTTGTTGCCTGCATTGTGGCTAAGAGATGAAAGGCTTGTCTGGAGATGGTGGCAAAACTGAAATTTCTTTAATCAGCTGTGAGACCTGGAGCCTCAGTATCTCCCTCTGTAAAACAGATATGTCCTCTCTAAATGCCATTATTTTAATCAACAAACGAGGGGAAAATAGGTTATTTTTTATCAACACAGCAGGCGCCCTTTTTGCTCAACCCATTTTGATAGTGGCCTTAATGACCTACAAATAGCTTTCCTAGCTTGAAGGTGGTCTGGGAAGATCAAGAACATTTGAGAGAAGAGCACAAATCACTCTTCTCACTTCCTCTGCAAACCCCCAGGAGTCAGAAGCGCTGGGGATGCTGATTCCTCCCATAATTACTTGGGAAGCAATGTTATAGCCTCAAGCATAATTAACAGCATTTTAATTCATTCTCTCTTTTGAGGCTGTTCGCATTCTTGTGTTTGCAAGAAGAATGAGTACAGGATTCTGACCTATTACCTTTTGAAAATGAGGACAAAGATGCTCAACTCTGGTCATCCCTACGTGGAACCTGGAACTCAGTGGAAACCCAGGTTCAGGGAGCATCCTGAGGTCCTGGTGAAGTGCAGCAGGTCCAAGATGAGCCTGTGCTGCCAAACAACATACAAATAGCAGTTAACTATGTTTATCCGGAGAATTGCCCACTCATTATCTGGCCAGCAGGGAAAGATTTCAACAATAAGCCACCCACTGATAAAGCTATACAGTTACCCAGGGGACATATTGAAGGCAGGAGTGTAGACCAGTCTTCTTCCACTGCAACCTGCTCTTGACTACAGGCACATCTTAACTCTCATTAACTTCTGTGACATCCATGCTCAGTCTATCTGGAACAGTTTTATAATTAACTTATTATTTATGTATTTTATAAAATATATTAATTTGCATGTGTGTATGCCTGCACACATATCTGTGCAACATGTGTTTGCAGTACCCACAGAGGCTAGAAAAGGGTGTCGGATTTCCTGTAGCTGGAGTTACAGGAGGTTGTGAGCCACAATATGGGTGCTAGGAATCAAACCCTAGACCTCTGGAGCAATCGCTTGTATTCCTAATGGCTTATGCATGTCTCTAGATGTTGGCTCTTTGTCGGCAGATCCAAGCGAGAGGAGAGAACCTGGTCCAACCAGATCTGTCCAGGGCTGAGCAGAATGGCGCATGTCATCGGCCCAAAAGAAACACAACAGGCCGGGAGTCTTGTCGAAGCAGGAACTCACTTTATTAAACTAGGCACTTGCTTATATAGGGAAGACAAGGAGGTGGGCACTTAGGTATGGGAAGAGATGATGTAGGAGGTGGGGAAGGGTGACGGAGGGTAAGGGGTAACTGACAGGGCCAATGGTAAAGCCTCACATCAGAAACAATGGGACAGAGGCAGGGCCAAACAGGTCTTGCCAAGTCACCCCCATACGGAAGTGACTGAGACAGGTCTCAAAACTTGAGCCAGGCTTAGGCTCTCCCACAAGGCCACAGAAACTCAAACCAGGCTCGGGTATGTCATCAAGGCCCAAACCAGGGCCAAAATGAGACCCAACATCTAGCAGCTCTGGAGTAGTTTTTAATGATGCAGAAAAAAATGTCCCTAGAAATGGGGGGGGGGGTGTTCAGGTGGTAAACTGCTCACTGTGCAAGCATAGGGACCTGGGTACAAATTTCCAGCACTCACATAAAAAGGCAGATGTGGTTGTAAAAGTCAATAATCCCAATACTGGGAAAGAAGAATCAGAAGATCTAAGAACTCTGCCAATGGACTAGTCTAGACAAATCCTTGAGTGTCAGCTTCAGTGAGACACTCTGTCTCAAGATCAAAGTGGAGAATGGTTGAATGGTTGTGGAAGACACTTGATATACAGGTATATCCCACACATGAATGCACAAGTGCACACACACACCATTCAAATGATACTACATGTTCACCCGTAAGGTAGAATGTATCAAATTCTTTCATTGAAATGGTTTCAACCCATCCTGTATCATTTCTTCACTTATAACAACACATACATACACACACACACACGCACACACACACTCACACACATTCACACACACTCACACACACACACACACACACACACACGACTTTACAGAAGCCGCTAGTATTGTCTTTTAATCTCATCCTTGATGCAAACGAGGTATTTCAAATAGAAGCAGTAAAATGTGAAGCTGACAGTGGTTGAAATTTAGGGCATCTCGCTTCCCTATACATTATTCCTAGCTCTTAAAATATTCATAACCATTTAGAGGTGATTTATAGATATATAGAACTCCATCCTGATAATGAGTGCTTCATGTATTTGTATTTCTCAGATTATGAGATGCGGTTGGAAGCTAAAGGACAGTAAAATCCTTATGACATACATGTTAATTCTGTAAATTAACATACGTATACATATTTACCTGTTCTATATACAGACACATATGTATTCCATATGTTGGCCAAAGCCCTACAATGAGAGATACCATGTTACAAAGCAGAAGCCTGTCAGGAATCCATGAATATAAACAGTTTTCAGCAACAGCATATTATCAAGGCATTCTTAACTACATTTGGCATTTTTGGAGCAAGAAAAATGCTGGGCTTTCATTAAGCTGCAGCACAAAGGAAATGCAGAATTTAGGCCCTATATGGAAAATGTCCTTGAAATGAATAGATTGCAAAGAAGTGCTGAAAGGTATGTTTATGCAAAATTGACCCCTTTCCAAATTATGTTTAATACCTATTCTTAAGTGCCCACAAATTAACGGAAAGAAATGCAGTAAATAATTAAGAGTATGTTTAAATGTCAAATATAACATTATTCATGATGAAAGTGAAGTTCATAAAAGATTCATTTGTTTTCTTATTCATGTAAAATAACAAGATCAAATAGAGTGAGACCAATGTCTTTGTGATTTGTCTCAATTGTGCACGCTCCTAACTGATTCTAAGAGAGTTATCCATAATGTTTGCTGTGAGGAAAAATACATTTTTTTTTCTCCCAATGTAAAAGTCGCTAAGGATATATGAAAAATTAAAGTTATAAATGATTTTTACTATGAAATATCTAGTCTATATTTTCTGCTGTCTTTCCAGGTGCCATGAGATCAAACACCCCAGGTACCTTATGTAAGCCAACTGGTCTTTGCTGGTCTCAGCAGAGAAGAGAGCAGTTCTGGGAAATCGGCCATTGAAAATTCCAAAGGTCGCCTCTCCCCGTTTTAGGCCACGATGCCAGTTGTTAACAGGGCTCTTTGACCAGCCAGAGGACATGGCTCATTCTCTGCTTTGCTATGGGATCAAGGATCAACTTTGAGATGCTCATTGTCCTGAGAAAGGAGTGTTTTGTAAGCATTCTCAAACTTGGCAGACAGAATGGAGAATCCATATTACTTAAGTGGTTTTTTGTTGTTGTTGTTGTTGGTTGGTTGAGGTTTTTTTGTTTTTGTTTTTGTTTTGGTCCCAGGGAAAGTGCTGGAACCGTAGAGTGAGTAAGAATTCATTATTCAGATGTGCACACTTGAAAGAATGTGAAATCTGGCTGCTTGTAAGGAAGATTAGGTGAAGAATTTTTGAAGATATGGACAAAGAAACACTGGCTGGGGCGTGCACATGCGTGCACTCTCGTGTGTGTGTGTGTAGTGTGTAAGTGTGTGGTTATTGTGTGTGTGATTTGTGTGTGTTAATGTGTGTTTGTGTATGTATGCAGTATGTATGTCAGTGTGTGAATGAGTATGTATGCCTGTGTAAGGTGTGTGTGTGTGTATGAGTGTGTATGTGAGTGTGTATGTCCAAGTGAAGTGTGTTTATGTGTCTGTGAATATGGTTACAGTGTCTGTGTGTATGTAGTTTGTGTGTGTGCATGTTTTGTGTATGTATATAAACATGTGTGTGTGTGTGTCTTGCTATGCTGGTCTTGCACCTGCTGTGTAACCAAGCTTGCATTTCCAGTCCTCCTGATTACACCTTCCAGATGCTAGGGTGCAGGAACAAGCCACCACATCTGGATTTATGTGGTATTTGGAACCAAACTAGGGTTTTGCACAGGCTAGTAAAGCACTCAATAACTGAGCTATACTCCCAAGCCTTCTGGTGGTGATTTTTGTCCCGCGCTACGGTCTCGCCAGCAAGAACGACGCGGCACACATAG
>JADRCH010000036.1:8362282-8388105 GCA_019843965.1 Rhynchomys soricoides | reverse complement strand
TTGAACTGGGTAGAGGCTCTCCCCCTTTCTTTTTGCTTTTTTCTTGGGTATGAGAATTGTTTTTCTGCCCACATTCCTGTCAGGGGGACAGTTTCCTATTTTATCTTTAATCTCTCCCTCGTCTTTCGACTTACCAGGAGGTCCATTTCCCTTGCTGAGATCTCTTTCATTTTGGGTACCCCTCCTCTCACTCCGTCCGGTTTCTGACATGGTGTCCTGGACCCTATCAGGGGTGATTTGCCCCTCCCTTACAGCATCTATATAGGCCCTACCTTGTTCGCCGCAATACAAAGACAGTAAAACCAAAATGAGGGCACTTAACACAATCAGCAAAACTTCAACAGCGTTAGACCAAAAAGGGGGCAACCCCAAATCAAGACCCAGGGTCAACATGCCTATCCGAACCTACCTCCCTGCAGTTCTGAATCCTCCCTGTTTCCAGGGGGTCTCCAAAGGTGCTTGATGATGACAAAGTTTCCCGGGTTTCGGCACCAGATGTCCCGCGCTACGGTCTCGCCAGCAAGAACGACGCGGCACACATAGGATCCTTCTGCAGTAACAGCTTTAATGCATCTTGAGAGGGAGAGCATAAGCTTGCCATGAATGGAGACTCAGAACAATAGAATACTCGCCCTTTATATGGGTCACAGCGCTTGCCTGGGACATGGAGCTTCCCCATTGGCTCCCGCACACCAGGCCAGATGCCGCCACGAGAGAGGCTGAGACTCTGAGGTGGAAAATTACCAGGTGCATGCGCACTAGCCTGTTTACAACTTGTCCTCGGCCAGATGTAGGCGCTATCTTGTAATGGCGGATGTGGGTGCTCAGGCGGCTCCCAACAGATTTTAACACCAGCCTTCTTTATCTTCCATATGAAAAGACTTTCCCTGTCGTGGGAAGTGTCCTGGGCTGTGTACAGCATCCCTGAGGATGGGGCTGAAAAGTCACTTTTAGGCAGGATTGCCTCAGCTTCAATGTTGGCAGTATATTGGATTTAGTTGGGAGCAAACTGGCTATTCATCTCAGTGGCACTCTATGGTAAGCTGCTGGAAGTAAGTCTGAACTACTTCAGCCATGTTGAATCCACAAAACCTAGTTGACATTTGTGAACTATTTTTTTAAAGTATAACATCTTTCCATCTATAATTATTGAAGCAGAGAGTATGATATATAGAGAGAGTTGAGCTGAATGCTTCTAGAAAGATAATCATGTAGACAAACTCATGGGCAAATGGCAGAGAAAAGCACAGGGGACTGTGGTCTGCTACCTGGGTAACAGGCATGCACTCCCGGCTTGCCAACTCTTCGGCTTCTTGCCCATTGCCACTAGCACTTTTCCTCCCGGGAATAATTCTCCTCGCCTTCTGTACCCCTCTTTTTTGTCTTTCATGTGTACATGGTATACAAGTGTATGAATGCTTGCATGTATGCGGGTACACATGCATGGACTGTATGTGCACATGTGCACAAGGAGGCCCCAGGTTGAAGTTCAGAATTATCCTTTAACACTCTTTCACCTTATTCACAGAGAGAGACTCACTCAATCAAACCCAGAGCTCACAATCTTGCTAATCTCACTAGCCAGCCTGTTCTGGGGATTCTCTGTCTGTACCTTCTAATACTGAAACTTCAGGTGGGCTATTTTATCTGTTGGCATTTGAGTGAGTTCAAGGGATCTGAACCCCAGCCTTCATGATTGTGTGGTAAGCATGTACACTGGGCTATCCTTCATGTCTGTCTTGTATCCTTCTTCCTTTATAAAATTACACAATTTTATCATTATAAGTACTTATTTATCATGAGTATCATATGCCAGGCAACATATAGGAGCTATCGGTAATGCTTACACACCTCATTCAAAGGAGGCAAAACTCCCCTCTTTATACTGAGAAGGAAATGTATAGAAAGAAGTAAAGTACCTTCCCCAGGACCACAAACACACACCCCAGCCACAGCAGCGGCATATATGGGACATTCTAGTAGCAGCAACCAAGTTCCCTCCTTACATCCATCTTAAGACCACGAATTCATATCTGTCTGATGCCAGAGTTACATGATGGCCACTCCAAGTAATAATTACTCACAAAAGTGAGATTGCACTCAAGAGATTTAGTCTCCCACAAAGAGACTAAATATAAAAATGTAAAATTATATTAACAATCTTTTCATTGTTTTTATGTTGAAATGGAAACAGTTTAGTTATATTGGTCCACATCTGTTGTTAGAATGACTATTGCCTTTGCCTTTCTTTGGCCTTTTTCATGTGACTCATTTCTGCTGAGCATCAAGTCTTCTGGCATTCTCAGGGAAGGATGTGGTGAGAAGCTGGCGATCATCTCTGGGAAACTTACTTTTTCTGCTCCACACTCTCATGCTCACCACGGATATGCCACCAGTTAATGGTCTCCTACAAAAAAACACACAGAGAGTCACAAACATCCTGGAATCCCAAGGCTAACAGGAAGCTTACAACTGCCTGGCTAGAGCTGCTCCACTAGCGTGTCATGACCCTTGTCATCACATGGTCATTGTAATAGCATAGGTCACAGGCTTCCTTGCCCCAGAAGTGTGAAGTAGGCATATGGTTAATGGCTATTCCTAGGAGCAAACTCTGTGTCCTATACTTTTTAACTTAGAACAGGCCATGGGGTTGGCTTTGGCCAATGGAATATGTGCAGAAATATCATTCTGAACACTCTATGAATCCACTCCTGGATCGGGGGAGATAGCACAGGTGATAAAGCACCTGTCCACTAAGTATGAAGACATGAGTTTGGTCACCAGAACCACAGAAGGAATCTGGATGTGGTGGTACACACATAGTTCCAGAGAGGCAGAAGCAGGTGTCTCACTGGGTCTTACTGGCCAACCAGCTTAGCACAGATGGAAAGTTTCAGGCCAGGTGGGGGAATGTTTCAAACAAAACAAAACAGAAAAACCAAAACACCAAGGTGGACATCACCTGAAGAATAACAGCAAAGTTGACCTCTACCATCTATGTATTTGTGCCCATACATTCATGTGTACCTGTACTGTATGTGTACCTGTATACACAAATGTTCCTACCGACACAAATTCCCATGAATACACACATGTGTACACAAATCTACCCACTGCTAAATTTTTAGGTCCCTCTTTTTGCTTGGATGTGAGACTTAAGTGTACTTCCTGTCTGAGGGCTGCTTCTGTCTACCTGGGCCTCTTGGGAAGACACTGAGGAAGAGGAAGGGAGTTACACCCAGACCATTATAGATATGTAACCTGGGTAACAGATAAACCACAAATGCTGCAAGCCACTGAGTTTCTGGCAGCTTCTGGTGCCATGTCATTGCTTAGACGCAGAACTGTCTCCACTCTATCATTGCACAATTATATTTGAATTCCTTCAGTGACTAAAATTATTACTACTGCCTGAGGCAGAACATCCCATCTTTCACCGGCCTTACATGGGAGCTCTTTCCAATATTACATCAAAATCTTTTCCTGGGACAAACTCTTAAACCCTGAGGCATTTCCCCAGCCCTTCACTTTGTATTTATTTTTATCTATGTATTTATTTATTTATTTTTGAGGCAGGGTCTCTTACTGACCTGAAGCTCTCCAATTTGGCTAGACTGGTTGATGAACTCCAGGGATCCTCCTGCCTCTGCCTCCCTAGTTCTGGGATGACAAGCACACACCACCATGCCTGTCTTCATTACTATGATTGTTGCTGTTGGGTTTTGTTGATGTTGTTGTTTTAACATGGGCTCTGGGGCTACTTAGGTCCTTGTGCTCACATACTGAGTACCTTCCTGACTGAGCTGTCTCCCAGCCCCCTGCTGTTATAACAAACAAGTACAGCAGTAGAGAGTATCTTCTGCTGGACTTAACCTCCAATCAATGCTACTTACACGCTTTCCTCTGACAAAACCAAAAAAAAAAAAAAAAAAAAAAAGGAGATGACCCACACACCAAGGGTACCCGCTCTGCTTCTCAGGACTCTGTTAGGCTCTTTCAATCATCTGTTATTGAATTTAGCCACAGGATCTCTTTGAAGAGCCATCTGTGTGATTTAGAAGAGGGATCTGTTTTCTACCCGTCTCTCTATCTCTCTCTGTCCCTCCCTTTCTCTCCCTCTCCCTCCCTCTCCCCCTCCCCTCCTTTCCAATTAATGCCAATGCAGAAAATCACCACCTTAGGAGATCATGACAAGGAAGAGGAGGAATTCCACAGCCAATTCCATATAAATATGTGAAAGCACAAGACGCAAGAAGGGAAGAGATCTCTCACCACTGCTCTGTGCAGTCATAAAGCATCAGACTAGCTGCAACAAAGCTGGCTCTGCCGCGTAGGTGCCTCGGGGAGTTTGTCCCCAACACTCAAGGCTGTCCTTCCCTAAGTCACCTTGGATGGCTTAGATCTGCCTCAGACAATTTGGTATTCTTTAACATCCTCATAGGTCCACTACTGTTCTACAGGGTATAGAGGAAGACTTTGATTATAAGAAAAGATACTGAGGGCCTGAGGCTGGGCTCAGTTGGTAGAGAGCTTGCCTAGGGTACACAAAGTCCCAGGATCCACCAGATCTTAACACCGTGTAAACCAAATATGGTGGCACATACCCTTATGTGTTCTGTTTTTCCGCTTCTTCCCTTGGAGGTGTCCAGGCACTGCTGTACACCAGGCATGAAGGGTGAGGCAGAGCCAAGTTCCACTGTCCGCATCTTCCCTTGGGGTGTCAGGACCTGGATGCGCACTAAGTCGGAGTGGATAACACATAGTCCGGAAGAGGTGGGTCAGCCGGATCCTGGTCTGGCAGTGAATGCCTTGTGGGGGAGGTACAGGAGATTTCAGTGTTACAGCTCTTAGAAAACAGCTCTCTTAGATGATAGTCAGTGAAACCGTTTGTGCTCTTTACTCGGGGTAAACAAGGATTATAAGAACCTTGGAAAGTGAGAAGAGGTTCTTCTTAGGGTGAAGTTTCATTGGCTGAGGTTTAAAGTTCTGGGGATACCTCATTTGCATGAAGAGGCGGTCCAGGAAGTTCACCAAAGATTGCTTGATATTCCTCAGGTAGAATGTGGGGGTTGTGGCTACCCAAATAAGGTAGAGATGAGGAAGCCCTGCTGGGAAAGGAAGACCATTTGCATAGAGCTCAAGGACACTATTCAACCTTAAGTAGCAGGGTTTCCCAATACCTTTAATCTTAGCGTTTGAAAGGTGGACACAGGACAATTTAGAGTTCAAGGTCATCATTGGTCATAGTAAGTTCAAGGCTAGTCTGCGCTATATGAGTCTTTGTCTCAAAAGAAAAAATATAAACAAACAAACAGACTTATGGTCAGTGTGTATGTGTGGAAAGGGAGGAAGAAGTGGGAGAAAGCATACAGAGAAAGAGTTATTTGTTGTAATTCCCAAAGTCACTATTTGAGGAACTGGAGAGAGAGCAGAGAACCCCAGTTCTGTTCCCAGGGCACACATTGGGGACATACAGCCTCTTATAGTTCCAGCTCCATTGGATCTGACACCTTCTTCTGGCCTCCTCAGGCCCTGTACACACATGAAATCTTTATGAAAGCATATCACTATGTATTCTTTAAGCTTAGTCCCCTTTGCATAGAATCTACTCCAGGCCTCCAGTTCCCTGAGCCAGTGCCTTGCTGACACTATCCCTCAGTCACTTCAGGCATCTTCCAACCTCTGCCAAAGTAAGTATGTTCTCCTCAGGACAGTGGCCAGCTCTGCCCTGGAGAAAGAGATACAGGGAGGCTTGAGTTCCTTCCTTGCTGACAGTATCTGGAACCACTCGTCCCTCCAGAGTCTAGTGTATACCACACTGTGTGTACATTATACCTGCATTAACATGGCACAGATGTAAATAGGGCAGGAGTGGGTCCTGCACTCTGACTAAGCGATGATCTCATGTTTACACAATCCATTTTGTAGTGCATTTCCGGATTTCTAACCCGATTTCAAGTGTCTTGGCTCTCACCGTGTGTCAGCAGAAGTTATTCCCCAATTACACCCTGCTTACCTTCAGGGGGTACAATGAAATAAAGTGCCTGCATTTTTGTAAAATTAGGGTTTTTAATTCCCTCGTACCACCTTCAATTAGCCCATTTTCTGTCTGTATTCATTACAGACTTTTCCTCTCTGATCCATGGATATCTGAGTGGAAAAAGTTTGAAAACATATGTAGGACTCTGTATTTCTGACCCATCATAGTGGTGAATTGGAATGTGCACAGTAAGCCGGCTCCAGGTGTCCCAGTGAAATGCTCTCAAAATGCACATACATATAGAAGCCCGTGAAAGAATTATCAACTAAATTTGCCATGGCTGGAGAACTGACATTAACTGAACCACTGATTGTAGTATTATCTGTCTTCAACCTAACCCCATGCTTGGAATCACAACTGCACCCGTCCTGGGGAGAAGGCTATCTATATTTATGTGTGGTGTTCTGGTGTATTGAGCACTGCCATGCCCAGGAAAATAGGAAGATGCATCCTAATTAAACACTGACATCTAACCCTCATTCAGCCCTACCCTATCCCCCAGTAATTTTTAAAAAAAGAAAAACCATGCATTTGGCCAATGTATTTCAGAACTCTCGTTATGCCACAAGCAATAGCTTTATACTTGTCCATGGGAAAAAAAATCTCACAGACAGGGGGAAAAAACAGATTTATGAACGGCAGGTATTGTTTCAAACTGTGACTGATTCTTTAAGTCATGTCAAAAAAGCAAATATCAGACCAGACTGAGGCTCAACTAAATACCCTCGGATAGAGAAAGGCTGTCTGTGGGGAGCTAAGCACAGGAGCTGCCTATCAAAATGACGTAAGAAGTGGGAGGCTCTGGCACCCAGCAGGATGGCCAGAGGTCAACGGGTGCCTCTGCTTCTTCTGTTGCTGAGACACTAGCTCTGGGGGAACTTTTCTGGTCTTTAAGGATGAATAAACAACAGAAAAAGGAAGGAAGAAAGAGAGGGAGTCTGGAAGGCCATGCATAGATACCATAGCATGAATATGCAAAGAGCTCTATATGTGTGTACTAAGCTATGATTAACAGAGAGAGTAAAATGTGAAATAAGGGTACCTAACCTTTCTGATTTCTGTGGGCCATTTTGAATAAAAAAGAATTGTCTTGGGCCATGTATTAAAGGAATACGTTGTCTGTTGGCTAAAGGAAGAGGCTAGCCTTAAAGATAATTTATTTTTTATTTTTTGATACTTTATTTACATTTCAAATGTTTCCCCCTTTCCAGGTCTCCCCTTTGGAACCTCCCTATTCCCTCCCCCTCCTCCTGCCACTATGGGGGTATTCCCCCACCCACCCACCTACCCACTCTCAGCTTCCCTCCTTGGCGTTCTCCTATATTGGGGCATCTAACACCCCAAGGCCCAAGGGCCTCCCTTCTCCCTGATGGCTAACAAGACCCTCCTCTGCCACATATGTGGTCAGCACCATGGGTCCCTCCATGTGTATTCTTTGGTTGGTGATCCAGTCTCCGGGAGCATTGGGAGGTCAGGCCAGTGGACACTGGCTGTTGCTCCTTCCCTGGGGATGCAAACTCCCTCAGTTCCTTCAGTTTCTTTTCCAACTCCTCCATCTGGGACCTCACACTCAGCCCAGATAATTTTCTGAAACTTAAATTCAAATCTGACAATCCAGTGTTCCCTGCTTTTCTCAAGAAGAAACTCAAGACTTCTAGGAAACTAGAGTGGGTTGCCATAAAGGAAAACAAGAAGATACAACAAATATATAGGAGGCAAAGGAGATGTCTCAATGACCAGAAGAGCTCATGCTGTACCAGTACGAGGATTCAAGCTTAAATCCCTAGCACCCACATTAGGAGCTGGGTGTGGTAGTACATGTGCCTGTAACCCCAAAGCTAGGACAAGGCAGGCAAGAGAATCACTGGGGTGTCTACTGATCACCAGCCTAGCTCCAGGTTGAGAGCCTTCTCAAGGGGACAAGGGAGAGGGGGACCAAACAGGACACCCCCCCCCACTCTGCCTCCTGTCTGGCTGTCGAAGAGCTGGGATTATACACATGTGCTTACACGTCTTCTTGGGATCTAAACTCAGGTCCTCTTGCTTTACCACTGTGAGATAGCTCCCAACCCAACAATAACTTTACCTAAACTTTGCCTCTTGGGTCAGTGAGAACGTGAAGTTTATGTGCTTTTGGCTATTATTTTTTTTGTCTCTTTTGTAAATTCTCTATTCATGGTTTTGATAACATTTTTATTTAAGACTATGGAGATTCGTTTCTTACGACTTGGAAAATATGCATTACAATGAAGAATCTAAAGAGTGATCCTCAGAGTTGCAGAGCTGAAGCACAGCCCATTTACTTTTGCGCAGGCTGAAAATGTCCTTCCCTTCCCATTTGTAATTGTGCTTTTTAATCATTCTGGATTCTCTGGGCCCCTAGTACCTGACATTCATACATAAAGGAAAACACATACCCTATGGAAAACCCATAAGCAGCACCCATAGGAAAAATACCAACCATGTAGAAAAGTCCTAAAGTACTTAGAAAAAACACTCAACAAGCACACATGGCTTTTTCAGGCCATTCCATGTTGAGAAAATGTTGAATTCCCAGTCAAACACAGAAGGGGACATAAGAATCCCTGCAAGGCCATGGTTGTTACAAGTTGCTTATGTAATTTTGCGAACATTCTTTTTGGGGTCTTCAAGGACAATTGTGATCCTTTTCCACTTGATGTCTCTTTTGTGCTTGTGTTTAAAGCCATTCCAGCCAAAGATCATTTTAAAAATTGATCTCGACTTCCTGTAGCTTCCTTGGGTGATTTTTCACCTTTCGCCCAGGACTCCATCTTTGAATAGGTTCACATTGAACCTTTCCCTTTTCAGGGAATTTACATAGAAGCTTGGGGATGATTTATCTTACTGTATCTACCTACATACCTTTTTAAAAAAGTTTTTATTATTTTTATTTCATTTATATGAGCATTTTGCCTGCCTGTATGTATGTGCAGCATGTTCATGCGGTGCCTGTGGGGGCCAGAAGAGGGCATCAAATCCCCTAGAATTGAAATTAAAGATGGTTGGTAGCTGTGGTGTGGGTAATAAAATCTGAACTCTGGTCCTTTGCAAGAACAGCAAATGCACTTAAGCACTGAGCCATAGCTCCAACCCCTTGAGGAATGATTTAAGGCTTGGCACAATATTAAGTCTCCTGAGTCTTAACCAGTTAACTCGCAAAAATGTGAATTTGATTTTTAATTATGGTAGCTTCATGCAAGTATTGCCATTCTAAGAACCAAGTTATGGGATGACATGAGCCAAAGAATTAAGTAGGAATCATGTTGGACTTCTCACCTCCCACCCAGGCAAGCCAGGGTGATGTGCCCAAAGGAGCCAGTGAGGCCACCATTGTTGGGTTCAAACTTCAACAGATGTATTGTCTTGGAATCATCTAATATTTTGCTTATATTTTCTATATACCTTAGCTATTCATTAATGATAGAACTAACTAGTCTTTCACAAATAGCTGAAGAACTATTTCCATATGCAAGAGTACAGAAGGAATGAATCAGTCTCTGGTATGAAATGAACATCTTGAGTCTTAGTGTTTGTTGTAGCCTATTAAATAAAAACAATTATTTTGAGCTTTCAGTAATGTGCTTGTTTCAAGGTTGGGAAATAGATCCTGAGTAGACAGAGCAGTATCACAGGCTTGCTTCTGTCTTTCCAGCCTGGCTCTGTAATGTGTCTGCTCATAGGTGCCTTTGGCCCAGGATTGATTCAGAATTAAATGTGTTGATTTGTCAATAGAAAGGTTCACAAAGGGACTGAGGAGGGATTTATGCATATTGTGTACAAAGTGGAATGTAAAGTTTGAGTCAATAAATCCCTATTTGATATATTGGATTTTCATCAAGCAGATGGAAAGTGATGCTTGTGAACAACCTTAATTAAAACTCAGCCCTGGCAGTTTTTCCTTCTTCTTTTAAAACAGAAGAGAAGTGGGGGCCGGAGAGATAGTTCATTGGTTAAAAGCATATACTGCTCTTGCAGAGGGCCTAAGTTTGGTTTCCAGTACCCAAATCAGATGTCCACAGACACCTGTAAGTATAGTTTCAGATAATTCAATACTCTCTTCTGGTCTGTGGGAATGAATACATGCTCTCATGTGCACATATGTATATACCTACCCACTTACCCACCTACCTACCTGTCTACCTACCTACCTCCCCACCCACCCACCCACCCACTTACCCACCTACCCACGTACCTCCCCACTCACATACCTACTGCCCCACCCACCCAGCCACCTACCTCCCCACCCACCCACCCACTTACCTACCCACCTACTTACCCACCCACCTACACACAGACATACACTACGCACAAACACACACACACACACATTTTAAAAATAAAATAAAAATTGGGGCTGGAGAGCTAGGAAGATGGCTCAGTGGTTAAGATGCACTGCTCTTTCAATTGCTTCCTAAGTCAAGTGCCTCACAGCCACTTATTACTAGAGCTCTGAGGGGTCCAACACTCTCTTCTTTCATGGATCCATGCACTCACATGCTCATCCCAAACTCAGGTACACATATTTAGCAGTTAATAGTTTCCCAGTTAATATTTACACAGTTAGTGTTTAAATAAATATTAAAGATCAAAAATAAACTAAATCTTTATAGAAGTGAGGACTTAACAGGGAGATTCCATTTTATAGACTTTATACTTTCATTTAATCAACTTTCTATGTTTTCAAAATAATGCCGCTCTTAACATACTAACATAGACTTCCTACCCTTACTACGATCTCTTCTTTTATTGATAGAGGTAAATTGGAAATTGTCTTACACACTGTCTTATAGACACTTCCCCATGAGTAAGACACATTTTTCCGTGAGCTGGCTAAACCACGGAACTAGTAAGATGTAAATTGAACACCCCTGGAAAGCATTATAATTTCCTATGCTCAGTCTGCATATCATTAATTTGTTTATCAAATGCCCAGTGAATTCTTAGATAAGTCTGATGTTTTACAAGACATTTGGAATACAAAAATGCAGACAACTGGCCTCCGAAGCTTACAGACTAGTGAGGGACCTTGGTGAATGAGCTATGACATGGTAAATGCTATCTATCACAGAGCATATGTAAAGAATAGACTAGAGAGAGGCCAGTCTGCCTGTGGGAGTTGGGGAGCTGTTCCCAGAGAAGATTATCTTTCTGTCTGTCGAGTCTTAAAGAAGGAAAGAGAAAAGACTAGTTTTGGCATTACAATATGGTGTTCAAGGAAGAGAACTGTGTTTAAAATCAACTCATCTCTCTCTGTCTTTGTCTGTCTGTCTCTGTCTCTCTGTCTGTCTCTGTCTCTCTCTTTTCATGGAGGCTTAGCATTGATGTCAGGAATCCAATTATCTTTCTCAGTCACTCTCCAACTTACTTTTTTCAGAACCAGAAACCTCTCTGTCTGAGTTTGGAGCTTTCTAATTTGGCTAGCAATTCCCATGAGTCTTTTGTCTCTGCCTTCACAGCAATGGGCTTATAGGGATGTACCATCACACCCAGCTTCTACATGGTTGCTGGGGCTCAAACTTAGCTCCTCATGCTTACAGGCTATCTCCCTAGCCCCGAGAAGCAATTAATCTTAAAACACAATAGTAAGTTTGAGGAGTAGTTTATCTGATTTAAGAAAATAGTGAGTTCATATTTAGAACTGAAAAAAAAAAAAAAAACAGACCGAAAATGTAGAGGGGAAATGCATCAGAACTGGTTAATTTTCTCTATAGAGATAGTACTTCTGGCCTTTGGGAGATTCTGAAAGCAACCAGAGACAACATATAAATTAATGGGTGTGCTTGTGTTCCAATAAAATTTTATTGACAAAAGAAGTAAGTGGGCCAAATACGGCCCACATTGTATAGTTTGCCAACATCTTGTCTAGAATATGACAGGTCATTGATGTTGAGGTTCTCACTCAAGGCAGTCTTCAAGCATGGCATAAGAAACTTGTGTTCTAGGAACTATACTGTTCTGTGGTTATGGAGGCAAAATGGAAGTGGAGATGAATATTAGAATAACCGTCTGAGCTCTTATAGGTGGAGGGGACACGGAGGGAACAATGACCGAGGTTTTAAGTGGCTTCAGAACAAGGTGGATTGGCGTTAGGGCAGAGTGGTCGAGGAAAGCTGAGCAGGTTTTGCTCAGGTGACCCTCCTCCCATGCATCTCAACAGAACACAGACAGGATTGACTATGTCGTTCCATTGCCTCATGACCTTGAAGACAGAACCTAAACATCGACCCCTAATGTCTGCATCTAAGATGGTAACTATCTGGATTCAGGTTTCAGAGTTCATTTCAATGACTGACCCCTCAGATCAGAAATTCTACACATTGGAATCAGACCAGGCCAATTCTAAAACCTTAAGATGAGGCCAGTCACCCTGCCCAGCCCCACAGTGAACAGTCCTGTCCTCTGAGAAGACCTGGAAATTTATGGGATTAAAAGATGATATGAAAAAGAAACATTTCCTTCTTTTGTTCTCATTGACACTCTTATCTTACAGTCTTTTCATAGATTTTAAGTGTTCTGAAATATTTGACAGCATTTGAGATGTCCAGGGTACACTGAAACTTAAAAAATAAATCACAAGCATGACTCAGAATGAAATTTTCCCTATCATAAATTTCTTAGTAATCTGTCCCCAGGTAGCTGGCCTGTCACTCTGTGTAAGTCCTATGATTTACCCTCACTTCTGAGGCTCCACCTCTGCCACAAACAGCAGTCAGCTCTTGGAGATAGATCTGTTTATCCACCATTGATGCTCAGATGCAGTCTCGTGCATAGATCAACTTAGAAAGCTCTCAAAACGATGTCTGAGAAGAGTGGAGTTCAACTTTGCTTGGCCATTACTTTCAAAGCATGGTTGCTTGGCAAAGCCTACTGGAAGTCATTCTTTGTATCCTTGTTATGACTTCCTGCTGGCTTGAACACCTGAATTCTCTTGTGCTAAGTTCTCTTGAGGGGTCTTAAGCTCAAGAACTCTCTGCCTTTTGAAGGTCACCCAGTGATAGTGAGCATCCCAGTGATCCAAGTACATGTTCTACACTAGTGTGTCTTGACTCCTTCAAAAGTACAATGGCCATGTACAAAAAGATTTAAAAAGCCAAATATTTTTTAAAAAAGAATTAGAAACTAAGAGGAATAAATTTGTTTCACCCAAAATGGTGCATTACTGCCAAATAATTTCACATTTGCAAAACAGTGAGGTTAAACTAGATGGTTACTATCCCAACCAAATTTGGAAGAATTTTATTTCTTTGTGTGTTTAATTATAATAACTTTAAAACATTGGAAGCATTCTTAAGTAACCATTAAGCCTAGATGTTTGGCTTAAGACATTTAAAATGAAACTTAATTGATGAATTCAAAGTTAGATTCTAGGGTCTGGGAGGATAGCTAAGGCCATAACGTGTTCACCTTGAAAGGATGAGGATCTGAGTCTGATCCCTAGAGTCCATGAAAACAGTCAGGTATGGTGGTGCGTGCTTTCTGCTAAAAAACCAGACTACTGAGACTTACTGGCCAGCAAGCCTAGCCTGGTCAGTGAACCTTAGGTCTCAAGGAAAGACTGTGTTTCAAAAGAAAAAGTGGATAGCACTCTCAAAATAACATCTGAGGTTGACTTCTGGCCTACACACACACACACACATACACACACACACACACACACACACACTACACCCTCAAACATACACACGCACATACATTAACACATTCTCACACATATACACACATACAGTACCAGCACAAACATGTCCATCCACCTATGTAAACATGCACATATACCTATACATACACATCAATTCATTTCAAAAATTAGGATGCCAAATTATTGTCCAGTGCTTCTATTATATGAATATAGGCATTCCTACAAGATGATGTTGGCAGCAAGGAGAATAGCTAGTGACTCCTCTTGGGTTTTACTGGGGACTTTTCTCACTTTTAAAGGTACTTAGATCTCAGATAACTAAGGTAGAAGAGCAAGAATCTGCCCTCTACACAGCGTTCCAGCAGAACTACAGACATGTACCTCACACCCCAGACCATTTCTGGATCCCAGTGTAGATCAATAAGTCTATAATACTAGGAGCAGGCCCCAGGAGTTTGTATTTTAAGCCAAAGCTTCAGGTGATATTTTTGGGCAAACTTAAGTTTGGAGAGTCATCAGGTCTGTGAAGAGCTAGGGTTACATAAGTTGTGTTTAAGAGCCTCTGGGTCATCCAGACTCAGCATAAGCCTAAGAATAAATGAAATCCTCATCACAGGGCTAAGAGCCATCACCTACCAGAGACAAAATTAATACCTAGTACTGAGTACATGGTAATTGTTAAGCCTCTAGACATTTTGTTTGAATTGTTAAAATATTTGAGTCAATGCTCCACTTTATTTTTTTTTCCTGTGAGTATGCAGTGTGTGTATGTGTGTGTGTGTGTGTGTGTGTGTGTGTGTGTGTGTGTGTGTGTTGCATACATTCGTATGTACAGGAGTGTATGCTAATGCACAGAGGCCCAAGAAGGATATCAGGTATCTTTCTTCATTGCTCTCCCCATGATTGCCTTGAGACAGAGTCTCTCTCTGAACAGGAAGCTTGCTGGGTTTTAGACTGTGAGTGGGGGTGGTCACTGAGCTCCTGACATCTTCCTGTCTCTATCCCAAATGGCAAGATTAGAGGCACATGCAACACATGTCCAACTTTTTCTGGGGGCTTTAGGGGCTCAAACTCAGGACCTCATGTTTACTCTTACCTACTGAGCCGTCTTCCTAACCCCTCCATTAGCCATTTTATAAATTGGGAACGAACAGTTTTATGTGTATCCTATATCCTATTACTCATCATGACAACCTGCAAAACTCTTTGGCTGTGAGCCTTCCTTCTTCAGGAGTACATTTTGGTGCCGGTGTCACAGTATGATGAAATGTGGAAACAGGTTTCTGCTGACCATCTGCTATCTGTTGTCAGTCTCTGTGTGCTGTCTGTCTGTTGTGTGTCTGCTGTCTGCAGTCTTTCTTTTATCCAACTGCTCTCTGTTCCTGCAGTGGAGCAGGTGCTCCTCTGTCACATTGGCAAGCCTTTACTTCCCTTTTGTGGGTTCACAACTGAGAGAATGGAGACAATGCTGGCTTGGGCTGGTCACTTACCTTTTGTTCTTTCTTTTCCCGCATCGCATCTGAAAGTAAGAGGAAATAGGATCATGAGTTAGAGTTCTCTAAAGGAAGGGAATTAATAAAGTGTGTGTGTGCATGCACATTACACATATGTACATTATATATATAATATATATTATAATATATTCTGTATGTACATATATCATATATTATATGTATCTATATCCATATCTGTCTCTATATCTATATAGAGAAATATCAAGAGGGAATTTATTAGGTTGGCTTTGCATGATTTGGGCAGCAGGGAAGGTAGTGTTGGAGGTAGTACATACAAGCAAGCAGGGAAAGCAGACAGGAAATCAGCACTTTCCCCCTCAGTTAACTCATCTTGAAAACTCCCTCATAGAGAGATATCTCTTAGTAGATTTCAGATCCAATCAAATTGAAGATCAAGATCAGCCATCACAGGGCTGGAAAGATAAATGGCTCAGCCCTTAAAATTCTTGTCATGCAACCAGGAGAACCTTTGTTTAGATTCCTCAAACCAACCTAAAAAGTCAGGTGTAGCAGTGTCTATAACCCCCTCGTGGCCCTGGGAGAATTGGGGGTGGGTGGCTTAAGGGTAGAGACAGGCAAATTTCCTGAAGCTCATTGGCTAGTTAGCCTAGTCAAACTGATGAGCTTAGATCAATGAGAGACTCTGTGTCCAACACTGAAGGTGGAGAACAGTCAAAGAAGAGACCCACTGTCAATGTTGGACCTACCACATGCACATGTTCACATGCACACTCCTCAAAAACACACACACACTAACAAGTACATAGAACACACACACATACCACCACCACCACCACCACCATGACAAATCTATTCAAGCTTTTAAGTTCAAAGGTTTTGTGTAGCATAGTCTGACACAATTAGAGAATTTAACAGCTAGAAGACAGCGTAGAGGTCAGATTGTCAGGTAATGTCACAGAAGATGATTCAGCATGGACAAAATGAGAAAAGCTTGCTGACCCTGGAAAACATCATTATGCTTCTGCACACCCATCTTTCTTTCAATAGATTCCACCTATTGGATCAAAGCAAACGGTGACAGTGAGACTGGAAATGGCTCACATTGCAATTGCACGTGACAGGAAATTCTCTTAGAATAGTCTAGCCTGGAAATCAGATATGTAAATATACTCAGCCTCTTGGGCTGACCTGCCTAAAATCAGACTACAGAGGTGTTTTATTGTATAATCTGTTGGCAGAGTCTCAACTGAGACTCTCAAGGCTGGGAGATGACCAGAAGAGGGCAGGGAAGGGAGCTAGACAGAGATTGAACAGAGAAAACAGAAAGAAGTATTGCCAACCTGACCCACCAAGAGCTCTGGAAGCTCACTGTCACTCTACAGCAGCAATGGGAGGCCTTCATTCGCTCCTCCTTCAGCAGCTCCAGTGGTCTCTCCACCTTTCCTCCAACTCTTGACACTCTATCTCATCACTAAATAAGTTTTCCCTGGAATTTTAATACTTTTACAAAGAACGCAGGGTCTTTTCTTTTTGGTCCTAGTTTTCTTAGGTGACCAATTCACTTTTTAAAGTTTTTGTTTGCGTATTTATATTTTAAGGTAGATAGAGGCTCATGAAGCTCAGGCTGGTTGGTTTTTGTTTGCTTGTTTTGTTTTTAAAAAGTTCTTCCTTTGTAGCTCAGGCTGGCCTGGATCTTAAAGAGATCCACTTGCCTCTGCTTCCTGAGTGCTGGGATTAAAGGAGTGAACCACCCCACCCCAGACTGCCCCTAAACTCAAAATGTAGCCAAGGATGACCTTGAATTTGTAGTTCTCCTGACTCTTTTCAAATGATAAGTTTAGAGGAATGCCGGATGTATGAGGTGCTAGACTGAACATGGGGCCTCATGTGTGCTAAGTGAACACTTTACCAACTAAACAATGCCCCCAGATTATCCCTCATTTTCAATGAGCTTAACTTTTATCATGTACATATTCTGAACTTTATAAATACATTTTCTATATCGGTTAAGATCTATCTCCTGAGAGTCTTCATCCAGATCTGGAGGAGGAGTCAAGGACATCACAAGAACACCTACAGAGGCAAGTAACCTGGATCCATGGGGACTCACAGACACTGAACCACCAACCAAAGAGCATGCTGAGTTGGACCTAGGCCTCCTACACATTTACAGCAGATGTGCAGCTTGATCTTTATGCGGGTCCCCTAACAATTGGAGTAGGGGCTCTCTCTCTGACTCTGTTGTCTGCCATTGGATCACCTTCCCCTAGCTGGACTGTATGGCCAGGCCTAAGTAGGAGAGAATGAGCTTAGTCCTGCTGCAACTTGATGTTCCAGGATAGGATGGTATCCAACAGGATGGAGTTAATTTTTAATTAATTAAAAATATGTCCTTTTGCTCTTTAAAATGCCAGTGGAAAATAACAGCTCTTCCATTAATAGATCCTTGCATTTCAAAGACACTACATACCCTTTAAAGCATAGTACATTATGTATGTGTGCACACTCTGTTGTAATTAAGGTCTTTACATTTTGTTTGATATGCATATATCTTTTTTCATAAGTGAATTTAGCCTACTTTGGAATCAAGATTCTATTAGGGTCTTAAAATGGCTTGCTAGCTTTCTCAGTCTTTGCCTTTATCTGGACATTTTAAAAATAGGACTGAGCTCATCCATGTATTTGGTTCCTAAAACTGTTGCTATGAATTCTTCAAAGCTTCATGGGGTTCAGCACTGCGTACCTGGAGCTGGAGTTACGGGTGGCTGTAAACACCGTGTGGATTCTAGGAACTGATCTTGGGGTCTCTATAAGAGCAATAGGAGATCTTAACCACGGAGCCATCTCTTTAGCCCATGATCTAGACATGGTGAGAGTCTCAGCACCATCACACTCACAGGCAGAGCAGCACTCATAGCTGTGGGCATGTTCAACTCGGTAACCTCCTTCTTTCATGTTTAGTAGAATTTGTTTGTTCCTAGAGGTAAGCTGGAAGTCAAATTTTGAACACAATTAAAATGTGCTATTATGTGGACATTTTACACTGTGCTGATTTGAAGTTATGGTTTGAATTCTGATCACAATATGTTGTGGAAATACGTATGTGATCTAGAACACTCTCAATATTGCTCATCTGTGTACATGTGAGTATATCAGGGTTCTGGTTTACATAGTGTTGCTGTGATAGACATTATGACCAAGAGTACCTTAGGGGAGGAAAGGGTTTATTTCAGTTTATACTTCCAGATCACATGCAGTTCATTATGGAAAGAAGTCAGGGCAGAAACTGAGTCAAAAACCATGGAGGAATGCTGCTTACTGGCTGAATCTCTAGTTTTTGTTATTTTTGTTTTTGTTTTAACCAAAAGACTGAGTTGTGGAGCCCATTCTCAGTGGATACATCTGTGAAACAATTCCTACACCTAGGGTGTGGTGCATTGTGGAAGAGAGAGCAAAAATATAGTTAAGACCCAGAGGAACAGGGAGATTACTGTGAGATTGTGTCTCCTAGGAATATCTGACGCTACACCCATAAAGTCTCATCAACATAACAGCCTAAACATTTTTAAAAGAACAGAAAGCCACATTTTGATCCCACCACTTGCCATCCGCTCCTCTGAGATTTTACTTCCTTATGCCTGTGAAATTTTTGTATCCAAAATTCCTGGTTTAGTTTTTTATGATAATAGGTCATCATACAGCACACTGTATATTTTATTTACTTGTACTCTTGTTTATTGTTTGTCTCCCCAGTGGCATAAAATTCCCCTAAGAACACAGCTTTTTATCCAACAGGACCCCTGTTGCTTCTCCCAGGCTCCGTAGTGTTTGTTGAAAGAATGCATACTGAGAGTGTCAGCCGCTGTCGTAGCTGTTTCCTGTCCCGTTAACTTCCGCCCCACCGTACATTAGTCACCCTGTTTCCTTACTGTTCCAGCGTGTTTTGCTATTTGTTGCTTTAATTCCAGTTTCTTGAGTGAAATCCTCAAATCATGAATTAAAAAAAAAACCCTATATTGTTCAATATTCAAGTATTGAGGAAAGGAATATTGGGCGCTCCTCTGGGGTGAGCCTGGGGGTTTGTATTTAGGGATGCGGGCTGTTACTTCTCACTTCTGATATTATTTGGTTTAGTTTCTTCATGAGTTTTTTTCTTTTGTTCATGAATAAGTTAGCAATATTTAGGTTATTTTTAAAATTCTTAAAGAACAGAGATCATTTTGTGATTGGTTTATAATTTGATTGCACTTTGGTGCAAAGATAGGCTCCTTGTATTAATTAATTCACTGAGATGTGCTGAGATGCACCTTGTGGTCTGGTAGGCTATAGTTGTTCTTGATTTTTTTTAAAATAAACACACTGTGTTAGCTGGGCTGTGATGGCTCAAGCCTTTAATTCCAGCATTCAAGAGGCAGAGGCAGGTGGATCTCTGTGAGTTTGAGACCAACCTGGTCTACAGAGTGAGTTTCAGGACAGCCAGGGCTACACAGTGAAACCCTGTCATGAAAAACAAAACAAAACAAAACAAAACAACAACAACAACTCCCCCCCACACATACACACATATGATGTCCGCTGTGGTATTATAAAACTGGTAGTTTATGAGTTTGCTCTCACTGAACTGTGACACAGTATGTGACATACATTTGTAGGTCACACCATATTCAGATCCTCAGAACATTCCTTCTTATCTCTTAGTTTCCTCCTCCTCCTCTTCATCCTCCTCTTCTTCCTCCTCCTCCTCATCCTCCTCCTCATCATCATCCTCATCCTCATCCTCATCCTCATCCTCATCATCCTTAACACCATGGGCACTGTACTTTGCCTTATCCTTTAATAAAAACATGCAACTTGAATGAGTATTAAACAATTATTGCCTGTTGGTTGTCAGGCTGTTGATATCAATGGTGTATGCACCCCTTCAAAGATTGACAGTCTTCGAAGTCCAGTGAGATGGCTCAATACATCCAGACACTTGCCAAGACTGAGTTCGATGCTCTAAGAACTGAGGCAGGCAAGAAAGGGAGAAGAGTTTAGCTATGCTGGATACTGTTTGGTTTTGGTTATGCACACCCCTGGTAATAGTACCCCTTGCAGCCTAGATCCTTCACTTGCGTATACTGTGCACACACCCTTCAAATGATGTAGCTAGCTGTAGTGGTACATTTTATTATCAAAATATCTCTTATATTCTAAGAAACTGGAATTTTTGCTGGACTTCACAGCCAGGTTAATAATACACCGTGACTGTATACTTAGACCTAGCTTGATGATCAGCTGTACACTCAAGCTTGTTTGTTTGACCTAGCTGCTTTAATAGAACAATGTAGCAACCAAACTGTTGCCTTGGATTTCATGGGCAATCATTGTTGCAACTTAAACTAATGCACAGCTTTAATCTCAAGCTATGTAATCTTCTGTGTCCCTGACACAAAGAGCAGTGCATGTATGTGTGTGTGTGTGTGTGTGTGTGTTATGGTAATCGTTTGTTAAGATGAAGAAACAGGTCCAAAGCAACTCTATGCAACAAACATGTATCGTAAGTATTGAACATAACATACATTGCTTGAGAATAGTATGGTTTATAATACCATGTGCTTTGGGCTGGTTGGAATCAATAACTTAATAATCCCCTGTAAATCTCTGTTAAAGATTTCTCTAAAGAATCCATCATTTTTCCCTACATGATGATTTTTGTGCTGCTCAAGAAATATGGAGCAAATTGCCTTGTTAGGGACATGACTGACATACATGGGCAGTAGGAACAGATTATGCATTCCTAAGACAGTCCATGGAAAGGCCAGAAGCCACAAACTATGGTCATATGGAAGACACAGAGAAGAGGAGAATTCAAACATGGGCTCTCTGTTGGTTAACGAGTTCCAGAGGTGCTGAAGTTTCAGTCTTTAAACGTGACTGGCACGTTCTGGTGCCTCTGAGTTTATCTTTAACGTGTTTAACCCATGCACCTAGCAACTCAGAACCCTTCCCTTCTCACCCACCTCTGGCTAATGCAGCACTTCCATCTCTAAACAATAGTATGACTTTTTCTGCCCCTGGTAACAGTCAAATTTACATGGTTTCCATGTAAGTATAGACCCAAAGGCATCCAGGTATGAAAGTTAGGACAGATCCAGCCTGAACTGGTTTTGGGTGCATGCATAGTAAAGAAAGACGGTCTTCTAGTAACATTTAGAGAGAATTCTCTATTTACCATCTTATGCCTATGCATAATTAGGTGTGCTTATAATTAAAATCAGATACTTTATGGTAAGGGGCATTTACAGCAAAGAGATGATTACATTATCTGTTAAAGCAGAGAACCAACCAAATTATACCACATAGAAACCTTATATCCCATAAAAGTGACTCCAGGTTATAGCCTAGGCTGCCAGAGCATACTCACTCATGTGGCCAGCTGCCATTCTTGAGTGTATCCCTCTTTAATGTTTACTATCATATAGCTTCAAATAAAATGATCTTGTTTCTCTGCAAAACTCTGTGAGCCCTTATTTCTAATCCTTTAGAGAAAAGGCCCAGAGCACGGAAACACCTGACCTAGACCTTGACCACAGGTAGTGTAACTGGCCCTTGCAAGTTGTCCTCTGACCTTGGCATGTGGACCATGGGACAGACTCTCACACACATTACACACACACACACACACACACACACACACACACACAAAACAAACATAAGTCAAACAAAATAAATCCCTTAATAATTTTGTATAGTGTGTTCTGAATACCTAAGATGATCTTGGTTACTGCTCAGAATATTTCTTATAAATATCATTTCTTCTACTTCATAAAACTGGGGAGTTAGAAATGCAACCGTTTGGCCGTCTCCATTTAGAAATAGTTTCCAGACTTTTAAAGTAGTCTTCTGCATAACAAATATACATATTTCTGGGTGATAGTTTCATGGTGAAATGAGAATTTTTAACCCCAAAATACATTGCCTTCAATTAAAAAAATATTTTTTTATTCATCCAGTGAGTCAAAATGAGATGTCCAAAGCATTAAATGTCAAGACATGTCACAGTACCTAGTGACCCAAAATATGTTCACTTAAATATGCATGGTCTTTATTACAATGTGCAGATGTTGCAGGCAAGCCTTAGTTCCCAGACACAAAAATAGGCTCCAGTGGTCTATAGCCCAGCAGGGTCACTGAAGTTAGCAGTGGGGTCTTGCAAGCTGCCTAAAAGAGGATTTTGAATGTTCTTATAAAAATTGATGAGTGTTGAGAATGACTGCCATTCACTGTCCTGATTTTATCATTGCACGATGTATGCATTTACTGAAATCCTGTAAATATGACCCATTTTCTGTCCATCATCGTTCTTCATTTAACTTATCTATCTCTCAGTGTTGGAGGACATAGATCCGATAGGCTGTATCCCAACCTCCCTCAAACTTTTATATAGACATCTCTTAAATATTAATAAATTTCTTTTATAAGTCAGTTTTTAAAGCATGGTGTCTCTCATGTGGTATTTAAGAAAGACTGTGAAACCTTAGGCTAGATCAGATGATCTACTTAATGCAAGGACATTAAGAGTATAGTACAATATCATTTAATCACTGATAAAATGATGTGTTAAAATAAGTTATCCTTAGCATTTCCTCCTGGGATGTCAGGCGTCTGCCTTCCCACTCACCTTGGAAGGAGGGACTTCCCTTCCTTGGCTCACCTCCACTGCTAGCTGCTAGTGTTGGACTATAGAGAGATTGCAGAGTCTGTGCATTGCTGGGACCTTGGGCTCCCTACTAGGGAATCAGCCACCTGCCCTAGCCCCAGCCATGACGTCCTTCCTTTTTCTTCTTGTGGTCCAACTGCAAGTTCTGAGAACAACTTGGAGAGCAATGGTCCTGGAAGTAGTGGCGACTGGGATAGAAGGACAGTTTCACCTGCTCCTGATTCCCCCTTCTCCTTGTCCGTGGTCCTAACTGGATTCTCAACATCCTTTCTCAAAATTAGCCTTTGTCTGAACAGACTCTAGTACAGTACCAGATGCTTCTGGTCTCTTTAATGGCTCTTTTAACTATAATTCCCTCCTCTAAGAGATCACTTCCCTCAGCTTGTTTTTGTTGGCCTTAGACGTATTTGGAAGCATCAGATTTTAGCTATTCCATCCTGATGCTCTTGATGAATGGTCAGCCCATGCTTCTATGCTTCCAATGGGATATTTTTGGTTTTCTCAACTTTTGGAAACAAATTATCCAAACTATTTCAAATCTAGGTATAAATAAGGGACACACACACACACACACACACACACACACACACACACACACACTGGTCTCGTGTATCCCAGGCTAGCTTTGAACTTGCTATGTAGCTGAGGATGACCTTGATCTTCTGCTCCTCCTACCTCCACTTCTCAAATACTAAGATTACCAGCAGGGATAGCACCTGCTTTTTGCAGTGCTGAGGATCAAACCCAGGGCTTAATGCATACTAGGCAAGCACTCTGCCAACTGAACCACAGCCCACCCCAACATCACTGATTTTTACATATCCTGGGGACTAAGCCCTGGCACATAGTAATAGTTTTAACAGCCCACAACACCCATGCTTCTTTAATGGAAACTAGACCACAATTGCTATCACAATCATGGATATGGTGTTTTTCTGTTGAACAGTCCAGAGTTCAACATCTGTCAGTGTTGTTTCCACTGCTACCCTGCCCTTGGGAGATCAAGATTTTTTTCTCCCTATAGCATGTTAGCTTTTTGTCTTCATAATTCTTTCTATCATAATTCCTGGCATCACAAAGCAAACTGCTAATTCAGTTCCACCCTTGTACCCCTCCTGACATCCCGCAGAGCCCAACTGATCTCTCTGTTCCAGGTCTTTTATTCTGGGGACATGTCTGTGCAGCATCTGTGTATACACATGGAGGTCGAAGGTCAGCCTTACTCCTCAGGACCACCGTCCATCTTGTTTTGTAAAGACAGCATCTCTCACTGGCCTAGAGCTCTTCAATTTGGTGAGTCAGGCTGACCAACATCCCCCAGGGCTCTGCTTCTCTGTTTCTACTTCTCTGGCAGCCAGATTACAAGTGTGTACCAGCATGCTTGGTTTCTTTATGTATGGCTAGAACTCAGGTCCTTACTCTTGTGTGGGACTTAAACTGATCTATACCTAGCCCTCTACTTCTTTGACAACACTATTGTAATCCTGCTTCCACTTAGAACTAAGGTAATCTTTTTTAGAGTACACAGAGCCAGATATTCTGTTTCTGTTACTTAAAAGTCTTTAGTGGCCCTCTAGCAGGAGTTAGGAGAAGGTCCAGACTGTCCTCATTTGCTTCATGTGTCCGCAGAAGCAGCCACTGTCTCCCCACTACCTACCCTCTCTGGTACTTACCATCTCTCCTTACGTTCTACTACACAGCCCCCTCCCCAAAACACCAAGCTTATCCTCACTTTAGGTCCATTTTTCCTGCTTTATCTTCTGATGGAAATCATCCTTGTCCAACAGGGCCTCCTGCCCTCTGCTTCTCTCCTTCCCTAACTGTTCCCATTTCCCACAGCTCTGTGGTAACTCAGTCTCACTTCGCCATTCATATTTGCGTGATCTAGGAAGCTTTTCCTCCAGTTCTTGTTTCGTGGTCAGACCCGATTGGCCTGTGACTACCCCCAAGCATTGACAATGTATTACAAACATTCTACTATGCAGCTTAGACTGACAGCTCCTAGGCTTCAGGGTTAAAGGCAAGGGACCATGAAGAATAATTTGAGATAATCCTTTAATGCCAACATTTTCATTGTCTCTATTCCGCTTAACTTGATGAGGGGGGATTAGGATAGTGCTCATTCCTGCCTTATCCCCTATACCATAAAGAGAGAATTTGTGAAACGTTGCAAACTAGAAAGTACATCCTCTCCACCCCTCCCCCACTCTGTGTGTATGTGCGTGCACATGCATTTGTGCTTGTGTTCTCAGGGAGAACATGGTTTCTCAACTCATCTCACCCTCTGTACCCCTCTTCTAGCTGCCTGGGAGTTGTCAGTCAGGTTGGGGAGATGGACTGTGGAGGCCGAAACCTCAGAGGCTCTCAGCAAGCATGGAGCTGGCCCAAGTGGTCTGTGAGATGAGCAGGCATGGGTCAGAGGCTGACAGATGGTCTTTCTGCCACACGGACTGCAGGCAGATGGCTCTGACAGTTTGGACAAGGCTGCAACTTTGGGCCGCTGAGGCGGAGCCTTGAAAAGATGCTTCAAGAAGCTGCTAGATAACTCTGCCCTCTCTCCCAGGGAGTAGACATGGTCTCTGAAGATTCACAGAAGGCAGGGAGGAGAAGGAGCAGCAGGGGAGGGTAGAAGGAGGAGACAGACGCTCATTCTCTTCAGGCAGGTCTGTAAGCTTCTTGCTGAAGAGTCTGAAGAGTCTCAAATTCACAGGCTTGAAGGCAACTGGGGTGATGGGTAAGCACACAGGAAGTCTTCTGCAAAGCTGTCTCAAATTCCTGCCCTGCTTCTAATTGGGGCACAACTTCTTGTGTGCACATATGTAGATGTATGTGCACATGTGTGTGCATATGTGTGTGGAGGACAGAGGTCAGTCTCAGGTGTTGTCCCTTAGGACTCTATTCAGAGAGAGAGAGAGAGAGAGAGAGAGAGAGAGAGAGAGAGAGAGAGAG
>JADRCH010000036.1:8351603-8362272 GCA_019843965.1 Rhynchomys soricoides | reverse complement strand
GAGAGAGAGAGAGAGAGAGAGAGAGAGAGAGAGAGAGAGAGAGAGAGGGGGAGAGAGAGAGAATCTCTCACTTTTACCAAGCCCCGGGGAGCTTCCTGACTCTGCCTCCTCTGTGGTGGGTCAGAAGGATGCACACCACCCAAATCTTTGACACTGGTGCTGGGTGAACTCAGATCTTGACGTTGCAAAGCAAGTACTCCCCTACCTGAGCTATCCTCTGCCTAGAGAGCATCATTTCCAAGAGCCACCTAACATCTTCCTTCTCCTATTTTTTCTTGACAGTGGACCCATCCTCCATGGACAGCTTCGTGGAGCCATGTGCAGCCTCAGCATAGGGTCTAGCCCACAATAAATGCTTCTAACATGTGAAATGTGATTGTGTAGCCTGAGGCTATTAAACAAGCAAACCAGTCTGTGCTTCCATGATCCAAACTCTTGGCAGATTTACCTCTGCTGTGCAACACTAGTCTTTTCTTCTTTCAACATGCTCCAATTTTAATTTACCAGCAGAGACAGTTTCTACTGGAAGCAAGGAGGTGAGAGATGAGGTAGCAGTCCAATCCTGTTGTTATCTATTTAAGCAGAAGCCCCTTGCTGGTCCTCAGCCCCCTCTGTCACTATTGTCTACTTCCAATGAGCTCTGTAGAGAGCCCAGATGAGCTATTCTCCCTCTCACACTTTGGTCTTTGGGCATCTGGGGACGGCTGCTTCAGTAAGTACAATTGTCCCCTTGTCCCCACGCACCAGATTTTGCAGGGCCTCTTGGCACATGCCTACAGTCGACATTTAATTAACATAAAACACTATAAAACACTATTAAGACAGGAGCTAGATTGGGAAGTTGGCAATTCCCCAGCTCCATGCAGCCAAATCCCCAGACACAGGTATGTCCTTCAACTTGTCTGGATGCTTGGTGACGTGCATGTCCTTTCCCGTTCCAGATCTATCACCTCGGATGCCAACCCCCACCAACATCCTCTGGCAGACCCTTTGGGGTAGAGCTTGAGGACAGGACTTGAACATCTTATCCTTGTGTTTATGGCAAGGGCCCATTGTTTCCTTGGCTGACACTAGATCATTATGGCTGTGTGCCAAACATCCTCTGCAATATGTAGGCCCAACCCCGAACCATGAATATCAGTCTAATCATCTTTCCTTGCTTGTATCTGTCTGCTGTCTTCCTACCTAGAGGACCCATTCTCCAGCATCCACTCTCCTTTTTGACCTGATACCTCCTTGAGAGGACTTCTTAGGAGGTCTCACATGCCTGCCAGTTGTCTGAATTATCCCAATGTTGGCTGATCCTACATAGAAAACAGAAGTATGTTTATTTAACTGCTCTGCAGCCTAAGCTTATGTAGTACCCTTAGCAGCTAAGGACATATTGGACTACGGAAGATGTGGCTACCTTGTGACTGGGAAGTCGTAGGTTCTAATGAGAGTCTCACACACTGGCTTCACTTTATGGTAATGCAGGGACACATTCAAAGACCTCTGGAAGCAGAGACAGGACTGACTGTCCTTCCAGGCAGGAATGATGTGGGACATCAAGAGACCCAAGGACCCCAAGAAGAGCACTTCCAGCTAAGGTTCTCTGATGGTCATATTTTCTTGGTTCTGGCTGCAAAACCATGTAGCTGAATGTTAAAGGGGCTCAGAAAGAACCTTCTGAGGCATGTCCTCTATAGCTTAGCCTGGTCTGGGATGTCAACACAGGGTTTTAGTGACTGGTTATCCCTTAGGAGATTAAGATTCCCTAAAGAAGAAGTTCATGGACTCTATGGGGTGCTATCTTTTAGGATTAGTTTTAGCCTGTTTCCCTTTGTCTATTTCTCTTTGACTGATCCTAACTCCTAAAAGGAACTTTGACCTGGAATCCAGAGAAGGGCATCAAGGTTTACCTAGGGTTAAACTTCCACATGGGCACATTTGCCTTTCTCTTTAATTGAGCCAAGAAAATTATATAATTTTCCACAAGTTACTTTGTTGGAAAACCAGTGACTGGGTGGGGGTGGGAGTGGTGGGTAAGAGAGGAAACAGAGCAGATGGAAGCCCAAATCAACACCAGAAATAGCCTCTACAAAGATACGGTGCAGCGGGGATGTGGTGAATTTGAACATTGGCTGTCCTGGGCTAAGGTCTTATCTGGCTACTTCCTAGTTGGCTTTTGTGTAAGAGTGTTCACTCTCTTCAGTGCTATCTACCCTTCCTTCATGTTTGTTTTGACCGAGCAGATTTTAACCCCTGCTCTGTGAGTGTTTGCAGTCTGATTAGATACACACTCATGGTTTGTGTGAATTGGACATGCGAAGTGCGGTCTATGGACATGATCTGGGCCTAACCTGGGAGTTTGAAAAGTTGCTGGCTTGTGGGCCCCAACTCTAGAATTAATGAATTTCTATTTCAATCAGGTCACAAGTGATTTTCTTGCACATTAAAATTTAGAAAACTCTACTCACTACTTGTCTCATGTAGGAATCTAAAATTTCCAAGAGATTGACTGCTCCTCTTTAGGTATCCTCCTGTCATTGATATGGAGTCATCCAGGTCATCTATGTTTCTCTTTAAAACTTTAATGTGAAACAAATCCTGAAAACCATGGTCTCTCTCAATGCTTCTCAAATCTCTGGTACATGGCTAAGTCTGCTTCTCCAGTTCCCATAAATCTGGCTACAAATACGAAAGAACCATGTGCCATGAGTGTAGTAACAATGACAAACTGGTACAAACACTGGGAAATGCTTACCCAACATTTTTTTTTAAGCTTGTCACAAATTCTTTACAGAGAATCTGAAGACCAATAGTAGCCTTTGGAGTATACTCTGAACTCAGTGTAGATGACACTCCACCCCAGTTAAAACACCAATGATACTTAACCCCGTGCACACAGGCATCCTGCAGGTCAAAGGTTCCAGAGACTATTGGGTACAGACTTACAACACATATTTTCTGAAAGTTGCTGTTCTCAGCCCTATAAAGGGCTCCCTAACATCACTATTACGACACATTTTTCATTACCTCCTTTTATGGGAACTCAATCAGCTACCCTGGACGGTTAAGTAACTTGCCCAAAGTTATAGTGTAGGCCAACAGAGGCAACAGGCTTGATCCCCAGCTCATCCAGCTCTCGACCCTAATTCTGCTGCCCCACCCACAACTACTTGTAGTAAAAGCAGGAGACTCCCCCCCACACCAGTCCTTCTGTCTTGTCCCTTGGGTTTCTAAATATACTCAATCACACTGTTCCCTCCCATCTCGCTGGCCTCTTCCACTTTTCTGCCTCTATAGAGGCCCTTGCCATCTCTTCCCTGTCCCAGATCAAACCCCTCACTTGTCCATTCTCATGCAACCCCCACCCTTCCATCTAGGTGAACCTTCTAAGCCTCAGAGCTGAGAAGTTTCCAATCTCTTAGTTGTTCTAACTCCATCACCTCCCAGTGAAAGTTCCTACCCCGAGTGCCATACACTAGTTACCGAGCAAGAGTGCTCTGCCCAGCCAGGGTCAGTCTTCTTTCTCTTTCTCTCCTCTCTTTCCATGCTAGGCAGCCATGCAGAATCATTCTGGTTGTTGACTTGGAGCCATCCTTTTATGCCTCAGGACTTTCATGCATTGAGTTTCCAGGGTGGGGGTTATGTGTATAAAGCTAGCTCTTTCTCCCTACTCAGATCTAGCACTGACTCTATCTAGAAGTCTTTCTAGATATGTCCAGCGCTCCCATGGCTTCTACAGTAGCATCCCAGAGACTG
Organism: Rhynchomys soricoides; assembly: GCA_019843965.1. Lineage (NCBI taxonomy): Eukaryota > Metazoa > Chordata > Mammalia > Rodentia > Muridae > Rhynchomys > Rhynchomys soricoides. The sequence goes on along the minus strand of JADRCH010000036.1, from coordinate 8,358,525 downwards.
CACCAGAGCTCCCCACTTCTATACTAGCATCTCCTAGAATGGAGGAAGGTAGCAGCTTAGCTTTACTAAATTTCCTCAAATAACACAGATTCAGGACCATGGGAAGTAGAGAAGTGTTTAACTATTCTGGAATGGGTGAATGCTCAGCAGAAGCAATGTCTTTCCACCTCCCTGCTTCTGCCCTCCCCCATGTCTTCACATGTGTCCTGACCCCTCTGAACCTGAACAGGAATGGTTCCATGCCCTTCTGTGGCTGCACAAGACCCAGTCAGGCCTTGTCAGGGGCTCTGCCCTTTACTTCTGAGATCAGCTCTTTGGCAGCAGGCACTGAACTATAGTCAAGCTTTCTCTTCCTGCTTCTTTGCTCTATGTGCCCTGGAGGGAATTAATGTGTACACAAAATATATGCTAAAATATTCATGGATATATTTGAAAGCATTTTTTTCTTTTTTTGAAAAAAAAAGTTATTTAAGCCCTCTTTGTCTGAAAATAGAACAGAAGAAACAAACAGACAAATGTGAGACACAGAAACATGCAGAACAAACGACAATAAGTGATTAGTTCTGAATGATCCACTTGCAAAAGGTTGTTTAAAGACCATTGTCAAATATGGCACTCAAACATTCCAAGAAGATGGTGGACTCATTGTTAGAGGAATATCCTTCTACTAAAAACTGTATTTGTGTGAGTGTACAATGTGTTTGTGTGAGCATGCATGTGCTGTGCATGCACATAGAGACAAGAGGTTGATATTAGATCCTGGCATCAATTTATCTTTACCTTATTTTTTGAGATGAGAGTATCTCGATGAACCTGAACCTCAGTGATTTGTCTAGACCAACTTATCAGCAAAACCAAGAGAGCCTTTTGTTTTTTCCTCCCCAGTGCTGGCATTAGAAGTGAACGCTACCAGTTAGAGTTTTGTTTTGTTGTTGTCATTTGCTTTGTTTTAATGCAGATGCTGGGATTGAACTCAGGTTCTCATACTTGCAAGACAAACCCTTTCCAACTGAGCCATCTTCCTAGTCTAGGAATATACTCCTCCTCCCCCTTACTAGCTATCTCTTGTCTTGTCTTTATGGTGGAAGGTCACAAGCTTCCTCTGTTCTTTGTCCTCACTTTGCTGGTGTGTGTTCTATTATTTCTTGAGGCAGCCAGGCTTTAATGAGCATGGAGGATTGGGTGGGAATAGATAGATGGTTGTGCTTAGCTTGCTTGGCGTCATGCATTTAGAAGTTGGGCATGGGGAGTCCTTGGGACAAGCATGAGGGAAGAAAAGGTGGCTAATCCAATCAGGCACCCTTGGTGGAAGCAGGAAAGGGCAGACTATCTGGATGGGGTGTGGGTTTTGGTTTTATGAGGCGCCCACATGTCCTCTTCATCCTGCTGTCATCCAGGCATGCAACAAGATTGCTCAGTCGGCCTTGTCCACAGGCACTTCACAATTCTTAGCTCCCAGTTATTCAGTCACCTTCACCAATTTTTCCTCCACGTCTTCCCTACCCTCTCCTCTCCTCCTTTCTTCTCTCCTCTTCTCTCTTCTCCTCTCCTTTTCTCTCCTCCTCTTCTATCCTCTTCCCTTCCCTACCCACCCTTCTCCTTGTTTTCTCCTTCCCTCAGCTCCCCTTCCTTCTTTCTTCTTTCCCCCACCTTTCCCCTCCTCCCATCCTTCTCTTGTCTTGTCCTATATTATAGAAGTAAGTTGGCATAGCAGGATACAGGGAAGAAAGAACAGAGCATGCATGCATGTGCCAGGAACCACCAAAACATTCTCTCTAACAATGTTAAAGAAAAATATGAAGTTATAAAGGAATTGGTTATTTTTTAAAGGTTCACAGTTTATGTTAGATACTAATTTCAACCATAGGCAATGGGCAGCCACCAAAGGATACAGGCTGGGAACAGCATGACCAGAAAGCAGTTTGATAGAACCTGGGTCTGGAAAGAACAGGGAGCTGGAGAAAAAATGAGTTTGAGGAAACTATGCTGTGAATGGGGTGGGCAAAGGGAGTCTGACCTAACAGCTACTTAAGAGATCAAACCAGAGAATGCCAGGTTGACAAGGGACTGAACTTGAGTGTTGAAATGTCCTAAGAGGGCTCTCTTCTGAGAAAGTACAGGAAAGCCTTCCCTTAGCCCCTATCAACAGCAACCCCAGAGCTTAGCATATGTGAAGGAAAGAGAGTGGCCTTCTCCATGTGGATACCCACAAACCCAAAGGTAAATTCTTGCTACAAATTACAAAGGTAAAGAAAATGGCTCTGTGGCCAGTCACCTCTCAATATATTGGTTATAGGACCATGCTACTGTTCACAGACTCATTAATCACTTTTCTCATTCCTGTGAGCAAATATCTTACAAGAAGCAACTTAGGGAAGAAAGGGTTGATTTTGACCTATAGCTTCAGAGTATAGTCTACCATGGTAGGGATGATATAGCAGCAGAAATGTGAGGCAGCTTGTCACTTTGCTGGAATCAGGAGGCAGGAAGAGATAAAAGCTGCTGTTTGTTCCTTTTTATTGCTCATTCTAGGACATGGCCCATGGAATGAGGGCATCTACAGTCAGGGTGGGTCCCCCCTCTTTACTTAAATGTTTCTAGAGATCCCCTCATAGACACACCCACAAATACATTTCCATAGTCATTCTAAATCCAGTCAAGTTGACAGTGAAGATTAAAAATCGTTAAAAACCTGAGAGGACTCGGAGGTGAGTGTGCTCGGGGTTCAATATGTGAAATTCCCAAATAATCAAGGAAAACATTATGAAAAATTCATGAGGGGTGACTTGGTCTTGTTGTTGTTTTTATCAGAACTTAAGTCTCTCTGAATCTCTAAACACAGTAGCTCATAGCAAATGAACGAAAGGAAAGAAAAGATAAACTCAAGTGATTTATAAGTCAAGAACATCCCCATTTCCAACCAGTGGGCTGAATCCTTCCCTTTGCCTCTGCTGAGATCCAGCTTTGCCTCCAGGTCATGTCATGGTGCAGAACATTTCTTGGAACACATTTTCTGGGCTGTTGTCCTTTAAATGGTGAAGGCAGAGTTCTTCTTTGCTCTTGCATGCCCCTCTTCCCAGTAGTCAAATTGCTAAGGACTGAGGATACCTAGCCCCACGAAAGTGGTCTCTCCTTTGTCTCCATCTGCCTGGCTATGTGAGCAATTCTACACTTGCCTTCTTTTCATTTATAGGCTCATAGGACGTTCACTGGCCCAGTAGTCTAGATCCAGGGAGATAGGCAGAAGGGCAAAACAGAGTGGTTATCTGTTTTAGCCCCAAGTTGAAGCCATAGGTCACAGGAAGGCGTTTAAAATCAACATTTTGGTCCAAGAGTTAGATTCTTACATACCTATTCCTTTGGCTCTTGTCATTACAATTGTGTGCACAACACTTTCAGGGTAGCGGGGGGAAATGGAGAATGAGAAAAAGTGATGCTCTGGTTGGAATATGAAATGTCTTTCTGGGGTTGATGTGCTTGAACACTTGGTCTCCAGCTGGTGGTGCTCTTTGGGAAGGCTGTGAGGCTCACAGGAGGTGGGATCTTGTCAGAATAAGTAGGTCACTGAGGACGTGGGAAGGGGGGGCTTGAGGCTTTATAACCCAGCCCTTCTCTGCCTCTGGACTGCAGTGCAGATGACTAGATGGCCTCCCATTCTTGCTTCCATGACTTCTCCAGCATGACAGATTGTATCTCGTTGAACTGTAAGCCAGAATTAATACTTCTTCCCTTATTTTGCTATTTGTCAGAGGTTGTCACAGCAACATGAAAAGTAACTGATTCAGTTATTCCCAGGAAGATTGCAACTATTTCTGAGTCTCTAGTGACACTAACATCAAACTAGCCTAATCCCTGTATCAGTTTGTAATAGACCAGGTAGGAGATATGAGCACCACTGTAGGAACTTGACCAGAGCTGACTGGTCAGGGCTCTCTGACTTCCCTTACTGATTAGAGGATAGGGCCATTTCAGATGCACACAATTATTCATTGTGCTTTCTTTGACCTTGAAGCCCAGGATAATATACTACACAGTCTTGTGTTCTCCCATTTTGATCAAATGTGGGGGCCCCAATGTGTTAGCCAGTCATGAGCCATCAGGTCTTGCAGTTAAAGTTTTGTGACTTGTTTCAGGGTTAGGAAGCAATCTACAGATAAAGGGGGTAGAAATGGCTTGCAATAGTACATACCTACTGTGTGCTTGACATGGTGATTTTATTTTCCTTACTCATTCTCCATTAGTAATAGAGTATCTTTTTCAGATCACGAGGCACCATGACAATGTCAAAGGCTCCAGTTACCCTACAGGGGAAAGCATGGGTTGGAGGAAAGACTCCAAGTACAATATCTCAGCTCTGGCCTTGGTGGCATGTGAACCTGAACCGTTTCTTTTTCTTTTTGGAAACCAAGTGGGTTTAACTATGTAGCATGAGAGATGATCTATAACACTGTTTTTAAAAATAGGGACATGAGGATGCATTTCAGACAAGGGCTTTGTTCACTAAGGTCCTCAATAAATAGGTAGTCAGGACTTGAGTTTTCTTTCCTTGTGCAGTGATTGGCATCTCTCTGGTGAAAGGCCAGATAGGGGAAGACCACTCAAAGCCACTGTATTCATGGGGTCCCCAAAGGACTCTTATTTATTTGCAGCTACAGAAGAGTGTCCTGGCCTCCTGAGATCCAAATTTTGCTAAGTCATTTAGGAGTTACATGCCTGCCAAGGAGGTGCCAGAGGCGCAGAACTTGCTACACGCTCTTGTGAGTGTGAACTACACTTCTCAGGTACGGCGGGGCTGGCAGGACTATTATAATATTTGGTGTGATGTTGCCTCCTGCTATCACCACCTTGCCCTCTCCTCTTTCCCAAGCTGTGAGAACAGGAGAGGTGTTATATGGTTCATATGACTGGGCTGTATTTGGGGGTCTGCAGAAAAGATAGAGACCTGCCTTGTATCTTCATCAACCTTGTGGGAAAAGGCCTCTGAAGAATTTGGTGGTACTGGGACCACCCACCATTAACCAAGAAGTGGAATATGAATTTGTTTGTGGAGCTCTTTTCTTTTCATCTAAAGACAGTATTATTTTTGTCTTATATAGATATTCAATAATATTGGATCGCTTCTTCCAGTATTGTATTGGATAGTAGTTGAAACCCACCAAAGAGCCATTTAGCTATTTTGGAATTGAATCCCTGTTATGGGAAACTCCAGCAGGCATGAATGATGTTGACTGGTGTCAGGTAGAAATGCCTGAAGCCAGAGTTTCCCAGGCCTGACAGTTTGTTCTCTGGGTGGCCTGGAGCACTGAAGACTGTGCAGGCTCTTCCCTCACATATTCAGGCTTAATCACCTAGAGAGGTCTCAGGCAATGGGCATGTCACCTTCCTCTGATGCTTCAGGCAGGATTCAGGAATGGCACTTCCCTGCCATTTTACCATCACATGGAAAAGCTTCCACTCTCCTAGTGTTCCCAGTCTCAACCTCAAGGCTTCTGATTCATTGATCTAGTGTGGCTTGGGGATGGAGAGCTTTTATTTTATTTGTGAATATCACACAGAGTAGTTTCATGGAGCCATTTCCAAGTGAAGCCTGTTTGTATTGATCTCCCCCCTTTCTACTCTCCCATGTCTCCATCCCATATTTTACCCTGCTACCCCCCGTGACCTCCTACCCTTAGGCCTAAATGTTCCATTTGCCCCCCCCACATACACACTGCTGCCTCCCTTAGCATTCCTTTCTCTCTCTTGATTTTCCTGATCTATACCCACATATATATCTATGTATATGAACATATATCCATATATACTGATATCCACACATTGAGAAAGGATATGTGATACTTGTCTTTTTTGAGTATGGTGACCTTGATTAATACAGTAAGTTCCAGATCCACCCACTTTTCTGTGGATTTTATAATTTTGCCTTTCTTTACAGCTGAATAAAGTTGTACTGTGTGTCCACACCAGGTTTTCACAGTCCAGTCACTTACCAGTTGGTGTCTAGTCTGGTAGGTGCAGCGAACATAGAACATTAGCATCTTTTAATCGTTTTATTAATTAACTTAATATTCACTGTAAATTCAGATAGAAACACCCCTCCCTCCTCTTCTTCCAGTCCCACCTTCCCATTCCCTTTCTTCGATGTCCCCCTTCCCTTCTCTAAGGAGAAAGGGAGCCCCCCTCTTCCCTGGCTACCAGCCCACCCTGGCTCATCAAGTTTCAACAAGACTAAGCACATCATCGTCTCCCACTGAGGCCAGGCAAGGCAACCAAGTTAAGGGAAAGGGATCCAAAGGCATAGAACAGAATCTTAGTCAGAGATAGCCCCTGCTCCAATTGTTGGGGAACCCAATGAATATGGAGCTATACATCTGCTAGGTAGGTATGGGAGTCTAGGGCCAGGCCCTGCATGCTCCTTGGTTGGTGGTTCAGTCTCTGTGAGTCCCCATGGCCCCAGGTTAGTAGACTCTGTAGGACTTCGTGTGGTGTCCTTGACCCCTCCAGCATCCTCAATTCTTCCCCTGGCTCTTCCATAAAACTCCCTGAGCCTTGCCTAATATTTGGCTGTGGGTTTCTGCATCTGTTTCCATCAGCTGCTAGATGAAGTCTCTCAGATGACAGTTGTGCTAGGTTCCTGTCTATAAGCATAGAATATTATCATTAATAATGTCAGGAGTTGGTTCTCTTCCATAGGATGGGTCTCAAGTTGGGTCAATCATTGGTTGGTCATTACCTCAATCTCTTCCATTTTATCTCTGTACATCTTATAGGCAGGGCAGATTTTGGGTCAGAGGCTTTGTGGGTGGGCTGATGTCCTCCTCTCTCCACTGGAAGACCTGTCTGAATACAGGAGGTGATCACTTCGAGCTCTGTATCCTCCTTTCTAGGAATCTCAGCTAGGGTCACCCCCCATATCCTCCCAGGA
>JADRCH010000036.1:8289430-8351593 GCA_019843965.1 Rhynchomys soricoides | reverse complement strand
TGTCCAATAAGAATTAAACAAAAGTGCTAATGATGAGGTTATGGGATATATGTGGCATGAAACTGAAAGGCAAGATTATGTGCAGAGAGAAAAAAGACTAATAAGAAAAGGAAAAGAGAGACAGGGGAGGGGAGTAGAGAAGTGAAGGATGCAGGAGAGGAGAGGAGAGAGGTAGAGAAGGCAGGGGAAGAGTGTAGAGAGGGAATGAAAAAAGAAACGTCACAATGCTGTGTATTCTAACTATGAAATTTAATGAATTTAAAACCCCAATTTGGGAATGGACTATTTTTAGATATTTAAATGTACATTTCAAATAAGTTAATTTACAACCTAAGAATGGCAGTGGAAACACCCTTGTTTTCCCTTGAACCACAAGCATAAGCCATTCTAGTAATGGATCAGTTTTTTCATGTTATTTTCTGTAGCTCTTTGCAGGTTTTTCATTCTCCTCCAATCAGTTATGGCTTGTCCCCTTCAGTTCCTCATGGATAACTTGCATGCTACCCCTAACGTCTCACTCATTCTATATCTATGCCTTATGTCCCATAACATTGCAATTCTCCCCTCTTGACACGCTAAGCTTCCCCCACCTCAACCACATCAAATTTGGTTGGAGACTATACTCTATGACACATGATCCCCATGGAATATTGTATGACAGGTCCAAGTGTTGGCTTTCGGCAACATCCCAAGTTTCTACTATCCTTTCTGTTGCTTCTGCTGCCTCCAAGAGAATATGCCCAGAAAAGCCTAGAAATCTCAATATGAACAGTCTTAAATCTGACCTAGAAGTTGAACCAAGCCTGGGTGAACCAGTATAAGCCAGTCAACCTCCCTCAGACTTACCATTTTTCTAAGTTGTGTTATGGTATCAATAATTCACCAGGGCTCCTAACATACAGATAATGTCTTCATTTGTGAATATTGAGTCACATGGAATGCTGACTCTCCTTCCACTATGGGGATGAGCATATGTTTGTGTCCCTTAATCTGTGATTACATAAAGTTGATGCTTTCTTTAATGTAAATCAGGTTTGCTTTGATGAAAGGAATTTTATTCAGTTACGATGTGTTCTGGTTTCGATGGATTTCTTGATTTGGTTGGCTGATTTTCTTTGGAAATTCTGCTCAATGCGTCAATGTTTATGAATGAGATGTCATGGGATTTACTTCTCTGGAGTTGTCCTTGTCAAGCTTGGTAGCAAGGTTAAGACAGTTTGTTTTTTTATACCCTTTATTAAATTTGTTCTTTGACAATTTCATACGTCTACACAAAGTATTCTGATTACTGTCACCCAAGCCTCTTATCTCCCTCTTATTCATTTCATTTTCTGTCATCTTTACAAACCTGCTCCCACATTCATGTCTGTTTTGTTTTGCTTTGTTTAGTTTTGTGACCCACTGAATTTAACTAGGGTCATCTGGGTAACCAGGATTTAGAATTCTCTGTTGGAGTATGGTGGGTTCATAAGTAGGTATACAACTGAAGACATTATCTGCCCCCTCCCCAAGAATTCACTGAGAGCCAGTACTTAACCAGGGAGGCATAGGGTCAACCCATTATTGACAGTTGACAAGGCCAGTCTTGTAGTAGGTCCATAGGAGACAACAACTGCTGCCATAGTGAGATTTTGAGTGCATTGGCTGTACCATGTCCAGAAGAACATTTCATAGTGCTTTGCCTTATCTTCTGACCTTTACATTGTCTCCACCCCTGTAGGACCATTAAAGGCAGCCTGGTTCCTGGTTGAGCTAAGGCTAGAAACCCAGGTGACCCTGAAGGGACGGTTTGGAGCTTCACCTGATCCCAGGCACCAGGCTCCTATGACTAGCAACAACCCTCCATAGATTTGTGGCCATCAGACACATAAGGGCAACACTCCAAACCCCTCCACAGGTAGAAGTTGTGACCACAGTCATGTAGACTCAAGACAGATTTCCATACTAATGAGGTAACTAAAGGTCCAGAGGACTTAGCCAATAAATTCTTCTTCCCAGACACTACCCCCTGCAAAAGGTATTTAACCTCAGGCCCACTCTGAGAAGTGGGATATGGTTTTACACATCCACTTTCTGCCATGACAAAAAAAAATGTCTTAAAACCATAGACTGCCTCTATTCATCAGGATCTGCCATGGTGAGCCATGGAGAAGGCCTTTGCCTACAGATCCACCATCTCTGTGCTCCCAGACACGGCTGCCACCAACCCAAGCCCAAGCCTGCAGCCATCAGGCCAAGGAACCCCCTCTGCCCCGAGGGACTAGCAGGAGATTCCCCACTTTTCCCCCTCAACCCTGTGCTGGATCCAGCCCGAGGGCCCCACTCCATTCTCAGCTCTTCAGTGGCATCCAGCAGCACCTGGGTGTCCAAGAGTCTAAGAACCAGATGGATGGCCTCCTTGCAGGTGCGGGGATCCTCCAGCCAGTTCTGTTTGTCCCGAACCTCAGACTGTGCTTCTCTACCCCTGGAGCAGTGTCGCCTGGGCTGCTCTACAGCCGAACACCCACCCAGTGACAATGTAGGGTAAGCATGGTTAAACTTCTCAGTCCTGCCTCCCCAGTGGCCATGCCCTGTGGTGGAGCTGATGCAGGAACCCATAACCTTACACACCCCTGTCTTCTGAAATATTCTCTGAGCCTTAAAGGTGGTAGTATAAATGTCCTCCTTAGAGCAGGTCTCTATGACTGTGCAACATCCCTAACTCCTCTCTAAATATGTGCCCTTTTGTTTCTGCTTTAGACTTCACCTATGAATAAGTTCATACTCTACTTTTTTTTCTGGGCTGGGTTCTTTCACACAGCAAACTGGCTTCTTGATTATGGCAGCTAGCAAGATACTCTCCATGTTTAAAGTTGAATAATAATGTATTATAAATCTGTACCACATTGTCTTCACCCACTCATCTCTGGGTAAATGTTAAGGCTCTGTCTGCATCTTGGCTACGGCAAATGATGGTGCAGAGGAGCTGGGTGCTGGGTTATTAGCAATGAAGGGGATATCTGTGTCATGTTGGTTGGTGCAGCTCGATTTTCTTTAGAATCACTAGTACTGTTCCCCAGAGTGGCTGCACACATCGCTATTTCTGCTCTCTTCTTTAACTATGCATCAATGCAGTTATGTGCTTTATCTGTTATAACAGCCATTCTAGGGGTTGGGAAGTCATCCCAGGATGGTCTCCATGTGCCTGATGATAAGTCTCACTGAACACTCATCTATTTTCTATTCAATTTTTTTTTACTGCTTTTTGATCAAGTATTTTTTTTATTTTTAATCATATATTTGTCAATGAATTGTAAAATTACATTATAAAATATGGGTAATTAACCCCTTATGACAAATGTACTTTATAAGTATTTTCCACAAGTCTGTGTGTTGTCTGTTCATTGTTCTGTGTTTTTGCTGTTATTTATTTATTATTTATTTATTGCTGCACAGAAGTGTCTTGGTCCTGTTTATTTATTTTCCCTTTTGATGATTGAGATTTTGGTGATATTCCCCCATTCCCAAAAGTTTTTAAGGCCAATGTTCCAGAACTTCTGCCATGTTTTTTCACAGGAGTTTGGTGGGCTTAGGTCTTACCCTTCTGACTTCTAATCTATTTTGAGTGCCCCCCACACACACATAGAACACAGTTTTCTTCATTGTGTGGGAGCATCTGGTTTCCCAGCTCCACCTATTGTCCATGTTTTCCTCCATGGACTCTCTCTGGACCCCTTTATAAACAGTAGTTTACCATGTGGATTCAAATCGGTTTTAGGCTCTCTTTTCTATTCTGCACATCTGTTTCTATTTCTAAATTTTATGAAAGTATCATGTAACTTTAACTCAGAAAATGTGATACTCTTAACCTTGTATTTTAAAATTATCATTGCTACAATATTTAAGGTTTTCTATGTGTGTGGTTTTGTAAAAATTTTACTATTTGTGTTGGTTTGAATAGAAATATCCTCCATAGGCTCATGTATTTGAATACTTTGTCATTGGGGAGTTGAGCTATTTGTCACGGATTAGGAGGTGTGGCCTTGTTGGAGTAGGTGTAGCCTTATTGGAGAGTGTCACAGGGGGCAGCTTTGGAGTTTCAAATGCTCCACCCAGGTCCAGTGTCTCTTTTTGTTCTGCTGCTTGCAGATCCAGATGTAGAACTCTCAGCTCCTTCTCTATCACTATGTATGCCTCCATGCTGCCATGCTTCCTACCATGCTAATAATGAACTTAACCTCTGAAATTGTAAGCAAGCCATGTTTAAGGCTTAAGCATGGTTTATTTTAGAAGAATGGCTGTGGTCAGGGTGTCTCTTCACAGCACTAGAACACTGACTCAAACAGTGCTAATTTTCTATTTCTATAAATAATTTATAAATATAAATATTCAGGCTTACTGGGAACCTGAAGAAACTGCTCATCAGCTGTAAGCACTCGATGCTCTTAGAAAGGAGCCAAGCTCAGTTCCCAGCACCAGTATTAGATGGCTCACTACCACTTATAACTCCAGCTCCAAGGAATCTCAGATCTTCTTTGGAATTCCATGCTTGTGCACATGCGTGGTATGTGAGCACATGCACCCAAACATAGGCACACTTACATATATGTAGTTACATAATGAAACATTTTAAAAACAGGTCTTGAAAACTCTTCCTTTTTGTAGCTTTTAACAGTCTTATAAGTTTTAAAGTGCTTAAGACTTTAACAGCTTCTTAAATAATCAGACTTGGGTTTCTTGTGATGGTGTGCTCCTTATTTGAGTTTTGTTCAATTTTTTGTTTAATTTCACCTGTATCTTATTATTTCTTTTCTTTATCTAACTCTGAATGATTTTAATGTAAACTTTATTGCAATTATTCATGCTTGTTATCTTACTATAGAGTAAATAGCTACTGCTCTAATTGCACTTAAACACATCCACTTTCTGCCATGACAAAAAAAATGTCTTAAAACCATAGACTGCCTCTATTCATCAGGATCTGCCATGGTGAGCCATGGAGAAGGCCTTTGCCTACAGATCCACCATCTCTGTGCTCCCAGACACGGCTGCATATCATGCAGTTGTTGTATGCCTTAAGCAATATTTGTCATTAAGGTCAACTTTTTACAACATTGTTTTGATTATTGATCAACGTTGATTGGTTAAAATTTCTCTCTTCTTCTTTTTCTTTTTTCTTTTCTTTTTTTTTCTTTTTTCTTTTTTTTTTTTCTTTTTTTTTCTTTTTTTGCATTTGCTAAAAGTTACCCCTATTTAGGTGTTTCTAAGTTACATACAAATTTCCACATGGCCACATGTGACAGTTCCCACATTTGGTCTCTGTGGGCCTGCTTTTGCCGTCTGTTGTTTCTGCTCATCCTACAGCAGTGCTTCTTTTTTTGTGATTCTGTTAATCTGGGGTTTGATAAATTTTTCTAAAAAAAAATATTGTGAGATGCCTTTGAGGCTAAGTACAAAAAAACCTATCAATCACAAGGTGTCTTCTCTTAGCTGCCAAAAGCCCAAGTACCTTTTAAATAAAAAGCACAGCTTAACAGATTTTAGCCATCTTTATAGTTTTAAGTTGGACTGTTAATACACATCATGGATGGCTCCTTCACTGTTCTGCAACTTTTTTGCCAATGTTTGTGGGTTGGCTGGGTTTACTTTTGCATACCCCTTCTCATTAAAGATGTAACCTCTGATGGTCTTGGATTTATGTAGGCATATCATTAATCCCTCCACATAGAGAATAGGCTATTAAAACTTAAACTTGGACTCTCTAAGGTTTAAATAGTCCCATGTTAGAGAGTCATTGGTGCTATGATTGTCTGTTTGGATTCATATCCTGTTTTGACTTTGCCCTTATTTGCAATGCTCTCCAGAAGAGTTTTAAAAACAAGTGTTTAAGTCATCATTTTTATTGCTTTGTGAGGATATGTCTAATGTATGCATCTAGATCCTGTATCAACAGAAGCGGAATGTGGATTTGAGGGATATTTTTGAGAGAACATGCAAGATTTAGAAGATGATCTGGATTTGTGTTCTATAGGGAGGAGACAAAAGATGATAGAAACATAAAGGACATTTCTGCAGCTTTTGTCCTGACCAACTGGGTGACTGATGGTACCAATGTCTGGGTTGAGAAAGACTCAGGGAGGAGACTAGAGCTCGGAAAGACAGAGGAAGAGAATTATTTATGTAGATTGAGTTGTAGTATCTGTTAGGCCATCAGCTAATAAAAGATGTATTTTTATATGAAAGCAAGAAAGAGAGAGAGGATTAAGATAGCTATGTTGAGAGATAGCTGATGAGGTAAGAGAACATTCCAAATATTTCAATAAACAAATGTTCCTGAGAAACTTTGAAGAAAACAATGAAAGCTTTGAGAATTAGTCACCAGTAGCAAGTAGCAATTTGAACAGTAGCAAGGCCTTGAGAAGAGGTCAGAGGATACTAGCTCATAAAGAACAAAGATTGATGAAGAGGAGATGATAATTATAAATCATGCTTACAGCATTTTCCCACAAATATATGTTGCAAAGAGAGAGATTTTGTGCTGAAAGGGACTCTTGTTTTAGGATTATAAATGTGAAGTAACTTTCATTTTCTCATAAAATTCCAAATATACACCAAGTTAAATATTTAGGAGGTAGGCACTAAAGCAGTATCTTTGAGGTAATGAGTAGACATGTGTCTGGACTGGATACTTGCAGTGTGGGTATGTGGAGGAGGGTGTCTTTGATTGACATCCTAAAGAAGGGCTGGGGCAAATGGGTATAAAGTCACTTATAAAGATCATGTAGGCTGATTAAATGTGATGGTTTGTATATGCTTGGGCCAGGGAATGGCACTGTTAGGGTGTGTGGCCTTTTTGGACTAGATGTGTTGCTGTGGTGTGGGCTTTAACCCCCTCATCCTAGCTGCCTGGAAGTGAGTATTCTGCTAACAGCCTTCAGATGAAGATGTAGAACTCTCAACTCCTCCTGCACCATGCCTGCCTGGATGCTGCTATAATTCCTACCTTATTGATAATAGACTGAACCTCTGAACTTGTAAGCTAGCCACAATTAAATGTCCATATGAGAGTTGTCTTGTTTGTGGTGTCTGTTCACAGCAGTAAAACCCTAACTAAGATATTAAGAAAATGTGTAAGATTTGCAAATATACATTTCAAGTGCAATTAGTCAGCTGGTCTTATCCCTGCTCAGTTTCTCAAGGGTAGATGTTGATATTGGTGGTGTTGTTAAACAGATAATGTTTTCTTTTCTTTTCTTTTCTTTTCTTTTCTTTTCTTTTCTTTCTTTCTTTCTTCCTTCCTTCCTTCCTTCCTTTCTTTCTTTTCTTCTCAGATGGTCTGTTATTGAAATATTTTCTTGTGTTGCTTCTTAACTAGCTGGGTACTCCACTGCCCCACTGTTGACATCATCTATGATTTCATGATGCACCCATATTGCAGCCCAGAGACTGTGTAGTACCCAAGATCTCCTTAACAGTTCTAGAAAGTTCTCTGGATAAAAATCATTGTCACGTCTGCTGGTCACATTCCAACATGTTAATGTTCTCCTGTTTCTTTCTGTCTCTTGGCAGCTCCTTGAGGGCTTTGGTGGTCAGGCAGAGGCAGAGGACACTACTTCAATCTGGGCCTACCTTTTCTGAATGGTCAGTTTCACTGTAATCCTCAGACCTTTCTGGGCACATGTTTCCTTGGCAATGTCATCATTAATGACATTTTTTTTGGACACAGACCCAAGGGACTGCTCTTGGGGCCTAAGGCAGCTGTGGTACCAACCTTGCCTCTGGCTCACCTCAAGTATACAACTTTGATCTCATTGGCATTGAACTTGGATGGGATGGTGCAGGTGGCTGGTGCCAGACAGATCCTGATTCTGGACTACAGAAAAACGTTACACTGTAGCCTCCTGGAAGTCCAAAGCCAAAAATCCAGATAAGAATTATCTAAGTAAACAGATGACAAGAAAGACAGGCAAGAAGGAGGTGAGGAGTCTGCAAGAGTGACAGCTCATAGTGTCAAGATGGTGAGGATATACAAGAAATAATGAGTGATAAAGGACAGAGAATCAGGGCACTACACAGTGTCTGGGGTGGGTGTGTAGGACAAGCTGAGTTGGGAAGACAGAGAAAGGGGTGTGAGGCTTGGAGGCTATTGGCAATGATCAGTCTAGGATTTGACCACAGGAAGTAGTTTGTGAGGGAGATGGATCAGATAACAGGAATTGAAGTCACCAGTATCTAATGGTGATTACAGAGTGGTAGAAAACTGATAAGCTCAGGCAGGAAGTTGCTGCAATTGAGTTATAGTGAGAGTTTCCATCTGATGACATGTACTTAGAGTACTTTTAAAAGATTGTATTATTTTATTTATGTGTGTGCATGTGCATGTGTATGTGTGTGTATGTGCATGTACCACAGAGGCTAGAATAGAGTGTCACATCCCCTGGAGCTGGAGCTCTAGCCCCATACAGTATACTTTATACAACACCGCATGGTCTCATCTATATGTGGAATCTAAAGGATGAGCTTACAGTAAAGAAGTAATGAGGAGAACTGTGGGTACAGGATCTGGAATGAATGGGGAATGGACAGATGATGTTGACTAAAGGATACAACATTTAATAAGTTAAAGAGAACCATTCTGCAACATGATGATTATAGTTAATGGTGATGTGTTATGTTCTGGATTATTGCTGACAGTAGATTTTAATTATGCTCACTGTAAAAACTATTAAAAAATAAGATTAATACATGTTAATTAGCTTGCTTCAGCTATTCCATTATATAGACATATTTCAAAACTTTATAATATAGATCATATATAGTTTTTTATCAGTTGAATTAATTAATTACTACTGTCTTGAGAATGGTCTCACTATGTAGCCTTTGATAGCTTGGAAATAACTGGACCAATCTGGACTTTAATTCACAGAGATCTACCTGCCTCTGCCTCCCAAGTGCTGGGATTCAAGGTGTGTGCCACCATGCCTAGCCAACTAATTGATATGTAAAATTATTTGGAGGTAATTAATTTCTATGTTTAAGCCAGAAATGAAAATAACAACTTTATGTTTAGTAGTAGGGTAGCTGGAGAAGGCAAGAGTGAGGTGGGAAGACCCTCAAGCCACCATAATATCAAGAAGTTTATGGTTAGAAAAGAATGACCAACTTCTAGTAGAGGACTCTGGAAGAAGAGGACCAGACATCAGCACCAAGGTGGACAGGCCATTTAAAGATGCATCTGAGAACTCTTGTTAATGACAGACTTGGGTCCACAGAGCAGACGTTAGGTGAGCTGGGTAACCAAGATTCCAAATGGTCCAGCTGAAGAGGACCCTGAGAGTTCTAAGCCAGGAGGCATGATATGATGCTCTACAGTCTGGTGCCTTTGTGGTTGCCCCTTAGGAGGAAGATGAACAGCGTAGTTTATAACTTCAATCTACCACATGATGGGCTGTTAGGCAGACTGCTAGATTGTAGTAACAGTGGAAGGTGAGTGAGGGAAGATGGAAGGAGCAGAAGCTGAGGTTTCCACTAGGGACACACAGAGCTCTTTGAGTCCTCCTGACTCTCTTTTTTTTTAAAAAAAAAAAAAGTTTTAGTTTGTGTTTATCAGTGTTTTGCCCTGCATTTAAATCTGTGTGCCTTGTACATGCCTGGTGCCTACAGAGGTCAGAAGAGGTCATTGAGTCCCCTTGAACTGGAGCTTCAAATGGTTGTAGCCACCATGTGGATACTGGGAATTGAACCCTGGTACACTGAAAAGAGCAGCCACTTAACCACTGAGCTATCTCTCTAACCACAAGTTTTCCTGACTCCTAATTCCAAGGAATACATTTTCTGTTTTTCTCCTCTCCCACAGTATCCAGCAGAGTATTGCACCTATAACAAATGCTCAGTAAATAATGGTTTGTTAAGGAAATGATTTGCATGTCATGTCAAGGATTATATGAAATAGTGGTTATGATAGATAGCTAATTATGTGATGATAGTGACAAATGGATTGGAGCTGCAGACATCTGGCATCAAGTCCCTGCCTGGATATAGTATAGCCTCATGTCAAGCATGACATTGAACTATGTGCCTCACTGAAAAGCGATGAGAACCACTGTCACTGCCTGGCAGGAATTTTGAGCATAAAACTCAGTATGTAGGTGAGGATGCATTCAGTACTTAGCACCCACCACAGATTGAGCACTGTATTCTCCCAAGAGTCCATAATTCAAGGACTGTCATCTCCGATTTGTACTCAATGCTCATCACATACTGAGTCTCATCTCTCCCCAACAGCCTGTGATGCAAGAACTAAGTCCACTTCATAGACATGAGGCTACCAGGACTTCACATCCTACCAAGATGTGGCTGACCATGCCCCCTCTCCCTTGCTAGTCTCCCCCTGAAAGTCAACTCCCTCTGGTTAGTTGTTCCAGGAAATTTTTACTGAGCCCTCAGTGACTGGCCATTTTCACCTGTCCCTTCTATACCTAAACCATACCACCCACATTCATACAAGCTACTCATGGACTTCTGTTTCACGTAAACTAAGGTTGCTAACTGGATGGTCACCTCCTGAAGGCATGAGAGCCCATGGCCATCTTCCACTGCATTTATTATCCTGAATCCCATAGCTGAGGATGTTTGTTCATTTTGTCGCTGTGACAAAACAGTCTGACCAAATGTGAGGAAAGGATTTGTTCCATCGTACAGATTGTAGTCTGTCATTGAGAGAAGTCAGGGCAAGAACACGAGCAGGAATTTGAAAGAGCTGGCTGGCATGTCCATTCTCAGTTGCCTTTCTTGTAGAGCCCACCTATCTAGGGATAGTACTTCTCCCAGTGGGATGGATCTTCCCATGATTGTTAGGAACCAAGGAAATTTCCCATGGACATGCTCACAGGCCAAAGTCAATCTGGGGAATCTTCCAATTGTGACTGTTCTCAGGTGACTCTTAAGCCATGTTGGTTAAAAACCAACCAGAACAAACATAATACACATCAAGGTGCTAATGTCTAATGTTGATGCCTGAGGCTTTAAAAAATTCCTTCTTACTTGTCTGTGTTTTTGCGTCTGTGTGTGTGTGTGTGTGTGTGTGTGTTTATGTGTGTGCATGTGCACATGTGTGCATGCACATATTGATGGAGGCCTCATCTGATGTTCCATGGTCACTATTGATCTTGATTCTTTGAGAAGAATCTCACTGGCTTGGGATTTGCCAATTTGGCTAGTCTGTCTGCTTGTAGAACCCTTAGGTTCCTCCTGTCTCTGCTTTGCCAGCACTGGGATTATAGGTGTGCACCTGCACACCTGGCTTTTTCCTGGGTGTTGGGGAAATAATTCAGGTCTTCATGCATATTAGGCAAGCACCTCAATGCCTCCCAGGCCAATCCTTAATAGTTCTTGTCAGGTACCTATGAGGATATAGGATGCTTCATATCTAAACTTTGTGCTGATTAGTGGATATGTGTGTGCATCTTTGAATGCAAGATTTACAAAGTGCCCAAGTGGATTCATACACAATGGACTAGAATGAAATCCATCCATTATCTAATTATATATTTTTAGATTTTAATTTCCTGAATCTCACCTTTAAGCTACAATATCAGATGTCTGAACTCAATTCTGTAAGTTTCCTTTGACTATAGATTCTCCAAACTCCTGGATTGTAGGGATATGGCCAGTAGAGGAGGTCCTCATTATGTGTACCCAGAGAAATTCCCAATTAATTCAATTAGTTCTCACAAGAAGACTAGATAATAAGTGATATTATCCTCATATGAGGATGAAGAAACTAGGGCTCAGAGCAGCTAAGCAACCTGCCTCTGGTCACACAGTTACTAAGGGAAAGAAAAGAGAGGCCTGCAGGATCCCACTGAAACCAGTGCATACAACTCAGCCTCTGCCTTAGCAGTAATGAAAGATATATTTTTTTTGTTTTATCAGATTTCTCATCCTGCCTCTTCAGTAAATGGACTGTCTCAGGCTTAACCATGTCAGAGAAAAAAATCCTGAGGCTATTAGATCTGAAATCTGTCTCCAGCAGCCCTTCCTTTGGTAGGCCCATGTTTGGCTGACTTTAATTTGTCATTCATTAAGCCTGGAGGAATGGAAGGAGAGACATCTTTGACTTTGCAGGAGCCAGAAGAACAAAGTTATTGCCCATCCTCAGCATAAGCAGTTGAGCTGTGCTTGAGTTTGAGAGTCTGGCAAAGGTTCAGAGCTTTACATTTTCTGTGAAACCATTGCCCATTCCTGTCAGGAGATCAGTAAATTTTGAAAGAGATTCCAGAACTGATGGGTGAGTCACAGACGCCTGGACTCCACAGAGCCTTGCTTGCACAATGCACTGTCCAGATGAAACCCTGTGTTCTTTGTGCTGTGTGGGCGCTTGCCATCAGCCCTGTAGGACTGGATGTCGAATGCTGATGGACAAGAACACAGAAAGTCACAGAAAGGACATTTAGAGGTGTCTTTAGAAGGTTTCCTGAGGTAGGTGTGACTTCCTTCAAGTGAGAATCAAATGCTGCTGAGACAGAGTTTAAATACCTGCTTTATCGTGGTATACCTGGGAGACCATGCTGCCTCTCTTCGCTGACCTTCCTTTGTGTTTTCTTACAAGTCAAAAGGAGACAAACCCAATAGGTCAGGCTGAAGTAGATTGAGATACTTTCATGCAAATAGCAATATATTGTGGGATTTGTCAGTATATGTATGTACATGTTCATTTGTGTGAGTACAAGTACATGGATATACACATACATGTTTACATGTATGTCTCTGTATGTGGAGTCTAGAGGTCCACACTGAGCTTCTTCCTAAATTGCTCTCTACCTTATTGTCTTTAGACAGGAATTCTCACAGAACATGAAGCTCACTGATTCACCTATACTGCATAGTGACTGAATCCCAGGAATCCTTCCTCCTGACTCTACTTCCTAGCATTGGGATTACAAATATATATGTGGCATTAAAACAAAACAAAAACCACTTCAGGAAACCTTCTAAAGGCTTGGTTGTTTGCATTGAAATGGGTCCCATGGGCTCATATGTTTGAATGCTTGGTCCCCGGTTGGTGGAACTGTTTGGGAAAGATTGGGAGGCATGGCCTTGTCAGAGGAGATATGTCACTGGGGGTGGACGTTGAGGATTCAAAAGCCCACTCCATTCAGTTATCTGACTTGTAGTTCTTGCCTTAACATGTAAGCAAGCTCTCAGCTACTGCTCCAGCACTATGTCTGCCTACCTGCTGCCATGCTCTATGATGTTCATGGACTCACCCTCTGAAACTAAGCAAACCCCCAGTTAAATGATTCCCTTTATACATTACTTTTGTCATGGGTCTCTTTGCCTCAATAGAAAAGTAACTAAAACATATGGCTTCTGGGTATTGAACTTAGGTCTTCATGGTTACATGACAAGCACTTTATTAAGTACAAGAAGCTTAAATGCCAAGCTACTGTGCTATGGATCCTCAAGATCATACATCTTGTCATTTTCAGGATAGCTGTGAAGACACCAAAGGCAACACAGGTGGAATAAATTCACCACTCCTTTGCTGACCACTGATGACAGAAACAGGGTGAGACCTTGAGTCAGTGGTTTACAGCCTTTCCAGTGCTGCGACCCTTAAATACAGTCCTTCATGTTGTGGTGAGCCCAACCATAAAATTATCTCATTGCTAACTGTGATTTTGCTCCTGTTATGAATCATAATGTAAATGTTTAATATGCAGGATATTTGATATGAGACTCCAAAGGGTTCACAACACTTGGGTTGAGAACCACTTCTCTAACTTATAACTTGTATTTTAGATTAAATTTGATGGTTGGTATCAGTTGTTATAGATCTCTGTGAGGGTTTGTGGGTGTAGTTTCAACTTGTTTACAGGTGTGTGTGTGTGTGTGTGTGTGTGTGTGTATGTGTGAGTATGTGTATGAGTTTCTTCAGACTACAACCTTATTCTTTCTATAAATGTATATTAGCAGTACTATATAACAGACTCTGTCCTTTCTAGTCTGTTATTGCTTGTTTTATAAATAATAATGTCCTTAAAATTTCTCCAACATCATCAATTGGCAGGAGAAATTTGGAAGACTATTAAGCTCTTTTTTAAAACACACGTGCACACACACACACACACACACACACACACACACACGAATGCAATGCCCTCAGAGGTCAGAAGAGGGTGTTGCCTATTGGAGCTGGAGTAACATGTGGTTGTGAGCCACTTGAAATGAGTGCTTGGAACCAAACCCTGGTTCCCTGGAAGAACAGCGATGCTCTTAATTACTGGGCAGTCTCTCCAGCCCCTAAGCTCTTTTTAAATAAACTGTATAAGGAGAATCTTTCCTGAGAATTAGTATTTTCATTTATCAGAAGATGGTATGTGATCATTATGTCCAAAGCTCAGGCTTCCTTGTAAAGAGAAATGTAAGGGAATTAAGTTTGTTTGTGTAGTAAGGGTTTGATTTCTGGTAATTCCCAAAACTCAGGTGCTCAGGATATGCTGTGTGATAGCCATCGGTGCCCACAAAATCACTTCCTTCCTTCTTTCCTTCCTTCTTTCCTTCCTTCCTTCTTTCTCTTCTCCCTCTCTCCCTGTCTGTCTGCCTTCTTGCTTTCCTTTATTCTTTAGGGAGTGGGACTAAAAATTTTACTTGAAAAATAATTTAGCTTCTTTTTAAACAAAAAGTTATTTCCATGCTCAATAAATTTTAAACTTTGTTTTAAATGCAAAAAATGTCAAACGTTCTGAGCTTTATAAAGAATTGTGGGAGAAAAGGGAAACAGAAACCATGTAAATGACACAAGTTTATCACAAATATCACAGTATTTAAAGGGGAGGTTATTTTTGTCTGAGTACGTGTGTGTGTGCGTTTGTGTGTGCGTGTGCATGTGTGTGTGCCATACCTGAGGAGGTAGAAGGTGGGATTGGATCCCTTGGAGCTGCAGTTATAAGTAGTTATGAGCTGTCCAGTGTGGGTACTGGGAACTGAACTCACATCCTCTGGAAGCACAGCAAGCTTTTTTAACCACTGAGCCATATCTCCACAAGGTATACTTTACTGACATAGTAATTAATAAATGTATTGAATTCTTTATCTGACAAGCAATGTCTTTCGTTCTTTGGATCACCCTTTCACTTGACTTCTATGATCTCACAGTGAGGTAGATACTGTTCCAAATCCTACTTAGGTGAAGAAAGTTTGGACAGAGAAGGTGACAATTAACTCAGTGTTAGCCAAGTGACAATGCCAGAGACTGTCTGTCTCCAGAGTCTGCTTTTTCTGCCACAGTAAATATGGAACAGGGGACCATGGGCCTTGGAGACAGAACACCATGGGGTTAGAATCCTGACTCTGCCGCTTACTGGCTGTATGACCTTGGGCCACACCACATATTCAGTGTTGCTCCGTTGCAGACTGCTTGGCTGGTAGACAACTCTATATTGATTAGGAAAGATGCCAACTGAGTAATGATGCCAACTGAGTCACTGAATGGTACTGCATAAAGAGACCTGTATTAACTCATCAATGACAACAGGAATGTGTTGGTAAATGTGAACAAAGGGCCTTGGAATTTGGGAATGGGGGAGCTTCCAGAGTTATATATTGCATCCACTGATTTTTGTGGCATACATGCTACCTCTGTAGTGCAATGTAGCTTACTGTCTAGTTGTAATCAGAGATGCGGACATCAGCATACAAATGACAGAAACTTGCTCCCATTACCACTGAATGACTTCAAACTCTACACCAGATATGAACTTTAGTTTCCAGAGAACATCTGCAATCAGGCAAGTCATTGGATGTTCATGATGTCGTAGAATAATGTGCACACAAAGGTATTCATTACTGTTCAACATGTAAAAACATGGGAACAACTTAGTGACCTACAGTGAAGGACTGGGGTCACTTCACTGCATGATATGACAGCATAATGTAAAAGGATTCCCATCATTCAGCACAGAGTGTTGCCAGCTTTGAATCGAGGTGTAAAACTCTATATTTTTGTGGTTAGATACTGTCCTGGGCACATTCAACAGGTAGAACATTGCACTGAACAGACCTCTGAAAATAAGAGCAGACAGGTAAGAAATATACAGGGGAAGTAGTGTATGTCAAGTCAATGTCAAAGAAGACTTCAACTTTATGCTGAAAATTGTAATTTGGCCTATTGCTGATTCAAAGTATATGGCCACAGCAGTAATATGAAAATGAAACAGATGATACATGAAAAGCTCTTAGCAGTGTCTGACACACAGTCAGTGTTAACCTAGCTATAGTGATCATGGCGAATATCTGTGTGTGGTGTAAGGTAAGGGGGACTGTGGTCATTAGACACTGTAGATATTACATTGATTTGAAAAGATACACACAGTGCAGTGCAAAGTAGGCACATTATAGATTATGTTGTCAATTTTGAAAAGGAAATGTAACAATTTTAGTAATAAAAATTATATGAAATATAGCAAGTATTTCTTTATGGATGACATGATATTAGAGAATTCTAAGGTTTTTGTTGTTGTTGTGTTTATAAGTACTTGCTAAGTTATTTCCTTAAGAACTTAGATCTTAGATCCCTCTCTCTCTCTCTCTCTCTCTCTCTCTCTCTCTCTCTCTCTGTATGTGTGCGCATGCGCACGAGCTCACATAAGTGCTTGTATCCTCAGAGTCCAAAAGAGGACATTAGATTTCCTTATCTGGATTTACAGGTAGTAGTAAGCTACTTGATGTTGATGGTGGAGACCAAACAAGGGTCCTCTGCATGAGCACTACGTGTTGTTAACTGCTGAGCCAATTCTCTAGCTCCAGAAGTGTTTCATTTTAGCATTAAAATATTTTATTTAAACTTAAAACAAACAAGCCTATATAAATATTTGTTTTTCTTTTTTCCCTAAAAGTTATATCTGCTGAGGTGGTTCAAAAAAACCATACATGTTGAGTCTGTTTTTCATTCGCTTTGCTGATAACTAGATCCATTAATAATAAGACATGGACCCTGGATTTCATTTACAGTGCTTTTTATCCTTTTACAAATTGCACACCTAAAAACCAGAACAAAATAAATAAAGCCAGGAAAAAAGGAAAATATACAGAATTACTTAATATCATTTTTGGCATCTTTTACTTTTAAACTTTAGCTTTACTTTTTTAGAGCATGCTTTCTCATACTGTCACAGAGAGCTTCAATTTTCTCTGATCTGACCATCTCTGTCTTTCTGCTGGGGCCTTTGCAGCATTTACATCTAGTACAATTATTAGTATGCTCAAGTTCATCTTTCTGTATGTTTCCTGTTTGTCTCATTTGTTTTTTTCTTGTTTTCAATTATTCATTTACTTTAAGGGTGTGTCGTGTTTTAAAGTGTGTATGTGGTGGTCAGAAAATCACTTTTGGAATTAACTTTCTCCTTTTACCACATGGGCTTCTGGTTTTGATCTCAAGTTCTCAGGCTTACAGGAGGTTCTTCAGGCATAGGGCCACCCATCAATCTCTGTTCTTTTCTGTCTTCCCTTTCAGAGTAACTACTTGGTTTAATGACTTTGTCACTTGCATTGTTAACTAATCAGCTCCTGGTCCTTATTCTCATCTTTCCTGGCTGCTTTAGCATTTACGAAATGCATTTTCACAGTCTCTTCTGTGCCTCATTGTTCGTGGTGACAGAAGTCTGGTGTTTGTTTACTTTTGGAGTATAGACATCATAAAACAAATAGGTATATACATCAATTTAAATTAGTGAATAAGACACGACAAAAATACAGTGAAGCCATTAGCTAGGATGGATTACTTTTCCCTGTGGAAATATCTGCACCTGTCTCTGCATCAATTCTCAGCACATTTTATTATAATTCATTTTTATAATTTATTTTTCTTCATCTTCCTTTTGTTCCACTGACTTAGAGAAATCCCTCTCATAACAAAAAGGCATGTGTTTCAGAACAAGACCACTGCAAGTGGTCTAGGTTGTTACTTTCAGTTGCAGCCTAGAATTTGCTAGCCTCAGTTTCCCCCTCTATAAAGAGAGAGAGTGTCTGCTTAGTCTTTTACAGCCTTTCTCATCTGTCTTTAGTAGCCTGTAGATAGCTTCTTTCTATCAAATTTATCTTGGATGGGCTGGAGGGAGGGCTCAAAGGTTATGAGCATGTAACCCTCTTGCAGAGAACCTTAGTTTGGTTCCCAGCACTTACCCAGGGTCCCTCAAAACTGCCTGTAACTCTAGCTCTGTGGGAATCTATCACTCACTAATAGTCTTCATGGGCACCTGTAGCCATGTGTGAGTGCACACATACATAAAACTAAAAATAAAATTCTAAATAATTTATGATGGTGGTACAACAAATTTTGATTATTTTTCCACCTATCTTTCCCTGCGGTGCCTTACTTTATTAGAACAAGACAATAGCAACAATAAACAATAAAAAAGAGTCAGGATTTCCATCCTGTCTTCTGGCAACTACCGATACATTCCACAGGTTGTTGAGTCTTAGTTTCCTCAATGAAATGAAGATAATTTTGTTAAAATTTTCAAAGATTACCTGAGAGGATAGTAAAATTCACTTTTCAAAATGGTTCTATACAACAGTATAATCATTATTCAAATGTGTGTGTTTACATGCTGTGTACATACATACAAGCAGATGCATGTGCACTTGGAGGGCAGAAATCAACCTTGTATATTGTTCTTCAAGATAGTATCCACCTTGTTTTCTGAGACAGTGTCTCTCATTGGCTTAGGTCATACTGGTTCAGCTAGGCTGGCTGGGCATCGAGTCCTCTGGGACTTCCTGTCTCTGCCTCTCTAGAACTGGCATTATAAGCACATATTATGATGCTTGTCTTCTTATATGGCTTCTGGGGACAGATCTTAGCTCCTCATGCTTCCATGGCAATTGCTTTACTGAAGGAATCATCTTGCCAGCCCCAAATATAAGTTAATGACATAGGTGATGGTGGTAAACACTGGAGTTTGTTGCCATGGATTTATCCAACAGATACGTAAATTCTTTCCTTGGGATATTTGCAGTGTAATGGAAGGAAATGGGTGAAAACATATGGGGCCATACCTGCCAACAGCACAGTGGGTAAGATTACCTTATACAGGATACAAACAGAATACACTAAGCTGTTTGAGAGAAGAAAGAGGCTTGTGGATTGAAGGATTCAAAAAGGCTTCTACCTCTGTTTTAGAGAAATGCAAGGGTTTAACAGACACATTAGAGCCATGCAAGTAAAGTCAAAGGAAGGAGGGACCAAGGTGGAAGAAATGGATGTCCAGTAGCAGTCGGCAATGAGACACAGAAGCTTGAAGTGCTAGCACCCAAGGAACCTACCCTGATAGCTGGGACAGGGTCTTGTAGTAAGAAAAAGGAGAAAGGAGGCGAACCAATGCCTTTGGTTTTTTAATGAGACTATTTCCCAGCATGTTAAGTGTATTGACATGGAAGTAGAATACAGAGGGTGCTAGGCACCATAGGAGGGAAGTGGGCAATTTCATTGTTGTTCTGCATGCATGCACACATACACCAAAAATACACACACACACACACACACACACACACACACACACACACGTGTGCACGCACACGTACACACACACACCAAAATAGAAAATAGACTACATTATAGACTACTTATGAAGCAGAAAGGAAATAGAAGGAGGGGCATGAAGGGAAGTGCAGGGTGAATATAGCTAAAATATATATTTAATCACATCCAAATATGTATTTGGTCAATGCTTTGGTAATATAATCACTGTACATATGTATACATATGTATATGTGACACATATGTATACGTAAGTACTGTCTTCTTCATTTTCTTTTGTTTATTTCTCTCTCTCTCTCTCTCTCTCTCTGTCTGTCTGTGTGTGTGTGTATTCTTGGTATGTGTGAGTACAGGTGTGTGTATGACACAGCAGATGTAGAGGTCAGAGGCTGCCTTGTGTGTCAGTTCTTGCCTTCTCCTTTGTCAATTAAGTTTGGCATTATAAAGCACGTCACCAACATGAAGAAGTCCATGTAAAGGATCTTTTCTTAAGTGTCATCTTCTTGTGCAGCTCTGTTGTTGGGGACAGTGACACCTGCTCTCCAGGATGCTTTACAGTAAGTGGTTGGGAGTACAATTTAAGACACTCAGTGGGACTGGGAAGATGGAGCAGAATTTAAAGAAGACAGGGTGTGAATTCCCAGAACTACGGTGTGGCTGTGACAGTCCACCTATGATTCTAGCCTTAAAAGGCAAAGACAGGGGATCCCTGGAGCAAGCTCTCTGCAGAAACCAACCATATCCAGTATCTCCAAGTTTGAGTGAGAGACACTGCCTTTAAGATAGTCATTGAAGAACACACCTGATGTCAGACTCAGGGTTTCCCACGCATGCACACACATGTGTCCACATATGCACCCACAGACAAGTAAACATACAAATACATATGCACACACACCACATACACATTCACAAAAAGAAGAAAACAAAAAGAAAAAGGCTGTCAGAGACATTTCTCTGACCTTTCCTCTCCCTAGCTTCTCTGCCCATCTTTATTGACCTGGTTCCCATCATAAGGGAAAAGAGGCAGCAAAGTTTCACAGTGAAGTCAAAGCTATTTTGAGTTCTCTTTTAAAACAAGCTACTTGAGAAAATTGCATTTCATTTGCCGTATGTCATAATGGCTCTGGGCAGAATAGGGAACTATTAGACCCAAGTAACTGGAAGATCCAGGCAGGTGATATAAAGTTCATCAATTCAAAACTCTCTAACAGCTGGTTGATGACCCAGTGGATAGAGAGCTTGCTGTGTAAACATATCCTGAATTCAGATCCTCAGAACTCACATACAAAAGCCAGGTGTGGTGGGACACACCTGGAGGCCTAGGGCTAGGGATGCAGAGACAAGGATCGCTGTATCTCACTGGCCAGCCAGTCTAGCTGAGAGAGGTGACCTTCAGAGTACAGGAGAGACCCTGTCTCAAGAAATAAGGTGGAAAGCAACTGAGAAAGACACCACTGACCTCCTTCATTCACCTATTCAACGCCTGCATAGTTGAGTGTACTGTATGTATGCACATACTCACCCACACATATGCACACACAAAACAAAATTCAAAAATAATGCCCAGTAGAATATTTTACTTAATCTACAGATAATTTGGTTAACTTGTTAGACATGAATTCAGTCCACTTGAGAAAACAAACTGGTCTGGGCACAGTAGCACAGGCACTAGGGAAGCAGGCCAATCTCTGAGTTCAAGGCCAACCTGGTCTACATAGTGAGTTCCAGGATAGCCACAGCTGTAATGGAAAAAAGGAAGGAAGGAGGAAGAGAGAGGAAGGGAGGGAGGAAGGAAGGAAAGGAGGGAGGGAGGGGGGGGCCAAACCTGGGGGATTCTAACAGAAATTTTAAATCAACTCTCAGTGTGAAATGACCAGTCTGTTGAATCAATGTCTGAGGCGGTTGTGCACATAGGTTGAACAGTGGATATTCTCTCTTTCCTATTTATTTATTCATTTGTATGTATTCATTCGTGCACACACACACACACACACACACACACACACACACACACACACACGTGCATGCACACAGCAGAGGACAACCTGCAAGGCTGGGTTCTTCTTCCATAATGTGGATTCCAGGGAATGAACTCAGGTTGTCAGGCTTGGCTGGATGCTCTTCTACCCAGTAGGCATGAGGCAATGCTTGCTTATTCTTTGTCGAGCAGACTGAGAAGTTGAAGAGTTTTTTTGAAAGTCTGTGAGTTCCACAGTTCCTGCCCCAGGATTAGTGTTCAGCCACCTCTCTCAGAGTACAGAGGTTCCATTAAGTGTATATTCCAGATCCTGGTTCAAATCCAAGCCTGTCCCAGGGCTTCCTGGCATCTCCTGTGTCATTTCTGTTCACATCCTGAGCAGCCAAAATGGGTTTAAGATGCCCTGTGTTCTGTATATGTCCTGACAACTTATTTATTTCTCCAAAGACAGGGTTTGATGAGGTGGGGTGAGGGGATCAGATAACTGTAATGTGCCTGGCAATGCACCAAATTACTTTTTGTCTAGAATGTGTAAAGTTTTTGTGTCATAGGAGGAGGAAAAACAGGCAGGAGGGAAGGAGAGAGAAAGGGAGAAAGGGAATCAATTTATGCATATCAGAGAAAACATTATATACAATCACCACTTTTAAAATTAAATGAGAAAGAGTATTTTATATTTCATCATAAAATTAGAAATTGAACCAAACCAAATTATAGAACTTTAATTTCCTCCTAACCCAAGGAACCTTTTCTTTAAAAAAAAAAAAAATCATTTCTCAGCATTATTTTTTTTTCTTTTTGCAGCTTCCATCAGGATGTTAAAGAGCCCTGCTGTCAAGCAGAAGAACGGCTTTGTAGAGACTGGAGCTTGTGCTGCTGCTCTGTCCAGAACCTTCACAAATAGGAGTTCTGTACTGAGCTCTCTTTGGGGAAATAGGTTCAGTGGATGAGTCCTTATCATAGAGAAAAGTTGAACTTCACAGATTTCATAGCAGCCAAACTCCCCTCTGAAGAGCCTTTGAGGTGAGTGAAATGAGTCAGAAGCACATGGATTACTTTCTGCTCCAAGTGCCTCAGGGCTCAGAGTGTTGGACTAAGCATGTTTTAGGTTATTCCTAGTACAGAACTGGGGGGGGGGGGGCTGCTGTTGCCTGAAGCACTTTCCCAAGCTCAACCTGTACTAGATCCAGCTGCTAGACCTTCCTTCCCTTCTTCCCTCAGAGATGCAAATGAGCCCAGAGCTTCAGCCCACCCTAAGGGAGTAGG
Source organism: Rhynchomys soricoides (assembly GCA_019843965.1). Taxonomy (NCBI): domain Eukaryota; kingdom Metazoa; phylum Chordata; class Mammalia; order Rodentia; family Muridae; genus Rhynchomys; species Rhynchomys soricoides. Next base: position 8,328,827 of record JADRCH010000036.1, on the reverse strand, counting down.
TGGCAGTTCTGTACCTTCATAGATGACATCACTTATGAGAAGGAAGGAAAGGAGGGAGAGAGGGAGAGAAGAAGGGAGGGAAGGAGTGAGGGAGGGTAACAGGGAGGAAGGAAGGAAGTTAAGAAGGAAGGAAGACTTGGAGGGAAGGAGAGAGGAAGGAAGGAAGGAAGGAAGGAAGGAAGGAAGGAAGGAAGGAAAGACAGGTGAGAGTCAGGTAAAAGAAAGGCTTCAGACATTCTAATGTTGTCCCTGGTGCTAGTGAAGTCACTAGCCCAGTGCTCAGTGTGTGCAAACTCACCAAGTGTTTGCAATATGTGGGGTTTTCTAGTCTGTCTTACATGACCTTGTAAAGGTTTTAACACTTTGTCAAAGACTAATATGTGCATATGTGATTAACACCATGGCCAGAAGCAGCTTAAGGGAGAAAGTTTGCCCTGGCTTATAGTTCCAGCGGTTTAGAGTCCGCTGTAGCAGGGATGGCATGGTAGCAGATGCCAGCTGGTCGCATTTCATCTGCACATGGGAAGCAGGGCATGAACTGGAAGTGGAACAAGGTTGTAAACTCTCAAAGTGGGTGTCCAGAAACATGTTTTCTCCAGCAAGGCTCCAGGTTCCTAAAAGTTCCAGACTCTCACCAAGCAGCACCACCCACAGGGAACCAAGTGTTCAAATGCATGAGCCTGTGGGGAACATACCTCATGCACACCATAACACATGCACATGTATGAGTGATTCCCCTTGTCTCTATCTTCAGTGTCTTTGTACATTTTGCACAGTGCTATGTCATTTACTTTTATTTTAAAACTGATTAAGGACATTTAGTACCTGTTTTCTAAATACCTCTCTCTCTCCCTTCCTCCCTCCCTCCCTCCCTCTGTCTCTCTGTCTCTGTCTCTCTCCCCCCGTGTGTGTATGTGTGTTAGTGTGTGTGTGTGTACATGAGTGCAGTGCAGAAACCCTCAGATGGAAGAAGATGACATAAAGTTCCCTGAACCTATAGTAACCTGGCAATTGTGATTCTCCCAATGTGTGTGCAAGGAACTGAACCCAGATCCTCTGAAAGACTAGGAAATGCTCTTAACCACTGAGCCATGGCTACAGCTCTCTGCATTTTTTAAGAAGGCATAGAAATAACGTTTTCTGCTATATGTTTAAATGATAACTCACTTTTCTAGCTCATAGCTCCTCAAAGCAATGTGTCCAGGAGTATCTGTAAAGTTATTGTATATATTATGAATATAGTATATAAAAGTCATACATGCATCAATATATACTTGTATCAACTTGTGGAATGGCCTGAGCAAATGCTAAATTGGTTACTAATTTTGGTGTGTGTTGACACATTCAAATATTCATTCATATATTTGTCTTTTTGTTTCCTACAGATGTAGAATGAATGTTCTGTTCTTCCATGATTTTTTTTTTATTATATCAGCAGGATATATATTCTTAGCCTTTTTCAGTATACCTGATATGACATGTTAAAAAGTATCGCTTATTAATTTAATCTATATTAACTACTTTTTAACTTAATTATTAGGTATAACTCATTCCATGTGTTTATGTATGTTGTTTTGGGCTTTTTATGGGGTTTTTTTAGTAATTACTTGCTTATATTTTGAAAATTTAAAAATTAATTTATTTTTAAATATATGTGTGTGTGCCTGCCTGTGCATATGTGTAGTACATTCATGCTCTGCCTGCAGAAGCCAAAAGAGGAAGTCAGAACCCCAGGATCTGGAGTTACAGGTTGTTATAAGCAACCTAATGCAGGCACAGAGGATTGAACCAGAATCCTCTACAAGAACAGCAAAGGCTCTTAGCCGCTGAGTCGTACCACTTGCTTCTTCTAAACATTATGATGTAATGTATGTTAAGGTAAAAGTTTCTGGTTTAGCCGATTTTAAATGCATAAGTCACCAGCCTTGGGTGTGTTCTCTTGGCTGAGAACCAGCAGTAGGAACCATTTCCAGGACTTATCCTCCAAATGGAAACTCTATACCCATTAAACACCAACTCTTCATTTCCTTATTAGTTTTATGAGCTTTCTATGCATTAGGATAATTTATGGTTTGCCGTGTAAATCCTCACAGTCATTCTCTGAAGTAGACAACGGCTTTTATGATTCACTTTTGACAGACCTCCCCACAGCGCTTAACTCAATGGCTCTTACCAAGGTCACTGGTGACCTCTATATTCTACAATCCAATAAGTGAGTTGAGTTCTCACCTTACCTGCTGGATCAGCAGAATTTGACACAATTGATCATGTCCTTCATTTTAGTTACACCCCCACCCCCATTTAGAATCCAGGCTGCCAGGAAGCTCAGGATATATGTTTAGCCATACGTCACACCATGTGACTCTCCTCTCTCAACTCTGTTCCAGCTCATCCTAACTTCAGACACTGCCTACTCCACTTGAGTCTCCAGTCTTGCATGGTCTTTCTTTGCCTGTGCTTACTCCCATGGTGCTTTGCTTTATCTCTGGCTTTCAGTGTCATTATATGCTGGTGCAAGTTCTCTTATGCATTCCATCTCCAAGTATCACATATGTATATTTAACTGCCTACCCACCTAGTATTTTCACAAGAATGATTAATCAACTTATCAAGACTAATTCTTGTTTCTGATCATAGTCGAAAATGTATTAAACTGCCTTCTTCACAGATAGAGATTTAATAACAGGTATATGGGCTGGAGAGATGGCTTAGTGGTTAAGAGTACTTCCTGATATTTCCAAGGACCAGAGCTCAGTTTCCAGCATCCACCATACATGGCTCACAAGTACCTTTACTCTAGCTCCAGGGGATCTGATGCCTTCTTCTGGCCTCCAGGAGTACTTGCACACATTTGTTATCTAAACACCAACACGCAAATAAGAAGTAAAATTATGAATAATGTTTTTAAAAGCATATTTGAGACCAACACATTGGAGACCAACCAAACAAGGAACTGTAAAGAAACCTGTGTGTGTGTGTGTGTGTGTGTGTGTGTGTGTGTGTGTGTTTGCCATACAAGGTAGAATGGGAGAAATCCATGGATTTGCTGGATTGAAGTATCGTAGGACAGAGTTTGGGGACTGGTAAAATGTCTAGAAGATTAAGAAAAGAAAAATATCCAAAAGGAAGGAGCTGGAGTCAAAGCACGCAAATCTGAACTCATCTAAATATTGAGTAATCACTGAACTGTACATGCTAAAGGGCAAACCCCCACTGCTCTTTGTCAACAGCCAAGGGAGCATGAAAAACTGGGGGCAGGAGGGGGTTCGCTTCTTCATATTGCAGGGCAGACAGGTTCAATTCATATTCTTTACTGTAAGATAACAGAATCTGAAATAGATTTCCACAAGGTCCAGTTTTCAATGAAATAATTACTGGACAAATGAAGAAGCAGAAATGAGACCCAATTCTAGAAAAAGAATCATCTACCTGGATGGTTTCCAGACTTGGTGGCAAGTACCTTTACCTGCAGAGCCATCTCACAGACTTCTACTTCATGCTTTTAACCACTGTGTACTCTGTATCAGGGAAGACCTGACTCCATATCAGTGCACTAATCTCTGAAGCCTTGAAGAGGGACTCTGACTGAATTCCAATTAAGCTCACTCAAAGTGATTCTACTCAAAGGACATTTATCTTAGATCAGCAGTTCTCAACCTGGGGGTCTCCACCCTTTTGGGGTCGAAGGACTCTTTCACCAGGGTCAGTCCCCTAAGAACATCAGAACGGACACAGATATTTACATTACAATTTATAACAGTAACAACATTACAGTTATGAAGTAACGAAGAAAGTAATTTATGGGTCACCACAACGTGAGGAACAGTACTACAGGGACATAGTGTTAGGAAGGTGAGAACCACTCATCCTAGATATTCATTTTCAAGTAAAAAATGACTAAATATTAAAGACAGGCATATTGACACTTGCCAAATAATCACAGGCCTGCAGTGGCCCCTCTGGTCCTTGAACTTATTAGGCTGAAGTATAAGTTTTCACATGGCTTCTAAGAAAACTTTTCACCAGGGGTCAGAGGAAGGGAAAGGAAGAAAGAAGCTACACAAGAAGGGTGTCCAGAATGTAGCCCACAGGCCATATGTGTCTCAGGATAGTTTTGAATGTGGCCAGATACATTTTTAGAGCACAGTACCATGTCACAATGTCAAAAGGTTGAACACCCTTTGGTCTAGATATAGAGCAACAAGAAATAACATCAGGAGAAACAACTATGTTTGGCAACTGATGACAGATTTTAAGAAAAATAATTCTATGAAAGTAGGAGCCCAAAGGTCAATTGTGCCAAAGACAAGGAGATTCCCCCACCAAACCAGAGGCAACCAGCACCAGCTAAAACAACCAAAGGGGAAAACCTAAGTGTGGACCTTCAGCTTAAGACAATCGTGGGTTGGAAGATAGAAATGGGATCCAGTAGTTTAGATGTCATGGAAATCTTTCTAGTTGCAAAGAAAATTCCATTGGTCATATCACAGGATAAAGATCCAGACAAAGAAATGTAACAGGTTCTTTTGCTATGGAAGTGTGAGTAATAACAGCAACCCTCCTTGGATATCATCCCTAGATAGCACTGAAGGGGAGGCATCCAGAGAGTTATGGAAGACTCAAGATTCAGATAGAGCTGGAGGTGCCTTGACCAGAGCCCTCCATAACTGTGGGCTTCAAAGAATACACAGCTATGGAAAGGGAGAAAGAACTGGAGCTTAAGGTAGAAGATCTCGCTGTTGTAGAGAGACTGAGCAGTGGTGTGGATAAGAGTGTGAGCTTTGGTGGTTTGAGCTAATGAGTCCGCACATTGACTGTGAACAGAAGGAACAGCTTAAGCTATTCTGTTGAGTAGGGAAGATGTCAGGCTGAACAACGGAAAGCAGTCCTGAAGAACTGAGTGAGAAGCACACACATACACACACTCACACATACACACACTATACACATTCTACTGAACCAAAGGAAACTTGGTGTATTTTCCCTTTGGAGATTATAATGGCTAGCATTAAGTGAGTGATTGGTCTTTGCTAGGCATGGTTTTCTATAGTTAATGTCTACTATTGCTTTTATAATATTTCTCTAGGGTAGTGCCATAATATTCTCACCTTTTAGAGATGAGGGGAAAACTATAAAGAACTCAATCCTCTGAGAGTTGAAAAGGTACAGTATGCAATAATAATAAATTCTGGAATTCCAAGAATCTACAATACCCCACACTTACGGTTTGGTAAAGTTCAAGAGAGCTTTTTCTCTGGGCCATTATTGAAAACTTATTAATTCATGTGGGTTAGAAATAAAAAGCAGGAGAAAGGCCTTCCTTCTTGTTAACCTTCTTACGGTCTGTGGGTTGTATTATGGGTATTCTGCATATTTTGGCTAATATCCACTTATCAGTGAGTACATACCATGCATATCCTTTTGGGTCTGAGTTACCTCACTTAAGATGATATTTTCTAGTTCTATCCATTTTCCTGCAAAGTGCATGATATCTTCATTTTTAATAGCTCAATAGTATTCCACTGTGTAAGTGAACCACATTTTCTGTGTTCATTCTTTGGTTGAGGAACATCTGGGTTGCTTCCAGTTTCTAGTTATTATGAATAAGGTTGCTATAAACATAGTGGAGCACATGTCCTTGTGGTATGGTGGAGCATGTTTTGGGTACATGCCCAGGAGCAATATAGCTGGGTCTTCAGGTAGAAGTATTTTCAATTTTCTGAGGACCACCAGATTAATTTCCGGAGTTGTATCAGTTTGCAATCCCACTGACAAAGGAGGAGGGTTCCTCTTTCTCTACATCCTTGCCAGCATATGCTGTCACCTGAGTTTTTGATCTTCACCATTCTGATTGGTGTAAGGTAGAATCTTGGGGTCATTTTGATTTTCATTTCCTTGATGACTAAGGATGTTGAACATTTCTTTAAGTACTCCAGAATTATTCCTGTCTAAAAGAAATACAGAGACAAAAATGGAGCAGAGACTGAAGAAAAGGCAGTCCAGTGACCGGCCCAACCTGGGAGTCATCCATGGGAGGGCACCAAGCCCTGACACTATTACCGATGCTTTGTTGTGCTTTCAGACAGGAGCCTAGCATGGTTGCCCTCTAAGAGGTTCTACCAGCCACTGACTGAGACAGATGCAGATACTTTTCATTTTCCTCATCTGTAATAAGTGAAAATGTCCTGGTACTTTATCATATGAACATTATAACAGCAAGAATCCACATTCACTGTAGAAAACAATCATGCCTTGCAAAGATCGAGTAGTCACTTAATGTTAGCAATTATGATCTCTGAAGGAAACGTACATAAGAACAGGAAACAGAGACAAAAACAAGGGAGGACCTATTTCCTTTTGTTCATAAGAGCACGAGGAAGCCCAGTGGGACCCTCTCAGGATGCTCTTAAAGGCAAATGATGTTGATGCAAAGTCTGAGCAGGTATCTACCATCCCCTAGAGCATGTAGTAAAATGTCATATATTGTCATTATCTATCCTGGCTCATTATTTAAAATGGAGGGAAATTGATATCACATTTGGAAAAAATAATGAAAACAGAACAAGATCCAAATCGAGTCAATCACCAGCTACATCAAAAAGAAAACAAGAAAACAGGTGTAAACTATTCCCAGAACAAAACGGTGTTCCCTTAAAATGGAGTCCAGTGGATGCCCCAGAGCAGGAAGAAGTTCTACTGGCAGACTTTTCATTATGTAGAGCACGTTAGTAGAGTTGCTGTCTGGCTTCCTTTGATGATGGAATAAGCTGAATAAACCCTCTGCACCCCGAGTTGGTGTTGGTTAGAACGCAAACTAAACACAACAGCAACAGAAAGCAAACTAGAACAGTAAGATTCACAGGCTGATTGCTCTAATGATCATTTAACATTTCCAGGATTTTCTAAGATACTGAAAAGCAATTATTCACAAGCATGGCTGACTAGACAATATGGCAGTAGACAGAATCTTTGGTTCTAACCATTCTTGTCTGACCCCCAAGAGGGGAAAATTTGGATTGGCCTTTGACATACTGATGAATTTGTATGTACTGTATATTGTTTCAATATTCTTAAGTTTTCTTTATTTGTGGGTACATGTGTGTGCCTGATTGAGTTTATATGCAGTATGCGCATGCAGCTGCCCTCAGAGGCCAGAAGAAAGAGTCAGATCCCTAGAACAGGAGTTATAGGTGGTTGTCAGACACTTAAGGTAGGTGCTGGGAATCAGACACAGGTACACTGTAAGAACAGTAAGTATAATAAGCACTGATCTATCTCTCCAGCTACTTTTGCTATAACAGGCTCAGCGATGGCAACTGAAAGGGTGTAAACAGTGGTTTCTTTCAAAGAAAGGTCCTGAATAAATATTGAATAGCTTATTTCCCAGTTGTTGGCGCATCTGTAGGTTGCCTTCCAACTGTGGCTTCTGCTGTCACTGAAGAAACAAAACAGAAATTGTATACAGGCATGATATTTGTTTTCTGTGTACCCAAATTTTAAAGGTTTACAGGCTACCATTCATAAGGAAATATTCAGAATATTAGGGGGCTGGAGAGAGGGCTCATACTGCCAGCATTAAAGACATAGAACATCAACTGGACTCTGATGATGATAGCTGGGTGGTATTACTACTCATGAATCCTGGTTCAACTTCTTTGTGTAGATTTGATTCTTTGTAAAGGATTTATGGCAAAGACTTCTATGGGGGAATACTGCTGCCAAGCCTGGGAAATCACAACTTCATTTTCTCTTCCTTACCTCAAAATAGTCTCTTCTACCTAGATATGGACAAATTTCACAGGTCACATTTCAATTCTGGCATCTCTTTCTTGACTCGGTTCCTTTCAGATATTTGGTTTTCTTTTGGAACTATTTTCTCTCTCCCTGCAGCACATCTTTTAGAGCTTTGATATGTGAAGATTTGCTGTTGGTAAACTCTAATTTTACCCCCAAATATTTTTTTTCTTCTCCCCACAGAGACTTTGATGGGAGTATATAGTTATCTTTTCTCAGTGTTGAAAACATATATTTTACTTTATCTTTGTACCTATATTGGCTTAGCAATTTTATGATTCCATTTGTAGTTGAATTGGAGGTGTTCTATTTTGTAAAGGAGAAATTTGGCTCACAATTTCAGAATAGTGTTCATGATTGTGAGCAAGTCAAAGTAGCATGAAGGAAGAAAATTGTCACAGTCCACCCACAGTTGAGAGCATAGAGTAATGAATTAATACATACATGATAGTGCCCAGCTCACCATGTTCTCTACTATAGTAGTGTTCCTGATTCCCTGCTTAGGGAATGGTGCCACCCACAGTGAGAATTGTCTTCCTATTCTAAATAACACAATGAAGATATGTCCCCACAGACTTGCCCATGGGCCAGCCTAATCTAGACAATCCCTTGTTCATACTCCTTTTCCAGGTCATTCTAGTTTTTGTCCATTGATAACTAAATCTATCACAGATGCACAGCCTGTACTTTGATGTAGCAGCCTAAGCAGCAAAAGATACATGCTGATATAACCATTCAATATAATCTTTCTAAAAGCTGCTTTTGATTATTTATTATTTATAGATATACATTTTTTTGGTTTGGTATTTGTTGTCATTACTGAATCTGAGAATTTTTTTATCAATTCTGAAATTCTTACTACTATTCATATACAACCTTCTTTTCTACTGTTTTCTTCTATAACTTTTACTTCACATATCCTAAACTTTCGATTCTGGTCTCTTTCTTAAGATTATCACATTACACTTACTTTTCCCATAAACAGTAAGTAACAGCTTCAAAATATACTATGTGATAAATAATTGACTCACATCTATATTCCAGTTCACCAGCTCTCTCTTTGCTACTGTCCAGTCTGTTCTTCAATCTGTTATTAAATTTAAAAGAGCTGTGTTACTAGAGGCATGATTTTTTTCAAGATTGAGATTTATTTCATATTACATTGCTTTTTAAATTATATTTTAAATTCCTCTTATCTCTGCCCCCTTAAAATATCTTAACTATACAGTTTCCCCCAGTAGTTGTTATTGAAATCAATAGGTTTTTAAATCTTTTTTTCTGTGGCTTTACCATATTTAATACATTTTGGTTAGTTTTTCTGAGGTTGTAACTTTGCCTTCTACTCTCTTAAACATTTCAGTTATAAAGAATTTGGCTAAGTCTGAGTTGAAGTTACTTTTTAATAGAACTGGGTTTTATTTCCTGCCCTGAATCTGTGCTATAGCCACCATCAGTGAGTAGTTATGATGTACAGTTTCCTGGATCTCCTGGGTTTTGCACAAGTGAGCCTAGAATTTGTGTGAGTCCATACTGTGGTCACAAATTCCATACAGAGCATCCAACAGTACTTTATACTCAGATTAATAAGTTTATTTTATTCCCATAGGCTAATGATTTCTAATCCATACTTCCATCTATGTTAAAAGCATGTCCTAGCTTCGTTTCTCTTGCTGTGATAAAAATACCATGACAAAAAGCAATTTAAGGGAGAAAAGAATTTATTTCATTTCACAATTTCAGGTGGGAGTCTTTAATGGTAGGGAGACCACAGCAGGAACTTTTAAAAGTTACTCACATTACAACCACAGTCAAGAGCAGTGAAAAATGAATGCATGTGTGTGCACTTGTTTACTTGCATACTTGGACTCAGCTTCTTTTCCTCACTCTTATATAGCCCAGTGTATCTTGCAGAGGGAAAAGTCCTATCCATAGTGACCTGAGTCTTCACATCAGTTACCTTAACTAACACAGCCCACCTCAGATATGCCTGTAAGCCAATATAATGTAGATAATCCTCACCAACATTATCTGCTTAGGTGATTCTACATTGTGTTAAGTTGACAATCAAAACTGAGCATTACAAGTCCTTTTAGTAATACTGACTCTGGAGTCTGGCTTTTGTTCTATACTATGAGTAGCTTCAAAAGTTCCTCCAGTGTTCACATACAGCTATTGAATACTACTAATTCTTCGGGACTAGCAGAAACTCCAAGAACATCCAGAACCTCAGCAAATTCTATCATTCCTGATTTATCCCTTCTTAGTCTTTGCTCAGTGGAGACTATTTCAATACAGGGTTAATTTGATTTCTGAAACTTCTGTGAACTGTTTGAAGTAGACCAGATCATTTTATTCTTATGGTAGTATCAGAGCTATTTTAAAATTTGTATTGCATTTATTGATTTATTTACTTATGTGTATGCACATGTGTGCACATGCACTTGTTCATGTGTTTTTTGACATGCTTTTGCTAATATAACATGTGTATGGAGGTCAGAAGGCAACTTTTGAGAGTCAATTCTCCCATTCCACCATGAGGATCCTGGAATTTGAACTCAGATAATTAGACTTGTCTGAGAGTTCATTTACCTGCTGAGCTATCTCATTGACTGCCTTCATGAAAACTGTTTGTTTCTTCCTAAGATTCAAAATTAACTTAAGCAATGGAGAAAATGCACCAAAAGTGAGTATTAATTGAAAAAAAAACTAATCTTGTATGATAAAATTATCTTTAATAAAGTATAAAGTGAGGAAAAGCACAACATTGTTAGTTATGTTGTAAATAGTGAGAAGGATGAAAGGAAGTTCATGTCATTAATGAGGGACTCAGCAGATACTAAATCTCTTGAGAGCAGGTCATAAGTTAGTAATAGTTACTATGTTTCTATAGCACTTCGTAGCTTGCAATGTGATCGGTATTTTATATCACTTATTGTTCAGATTAAAAGGGGGCATTTATTAATACTAGCTCCACTGTATAACTGACACATCCATGCCTGATTCTTTCAACTCAAGTCCTACTTCTTACATTGGGACTGTACATATAAAGGGGGTGTTAATTCAGCAGAATTTGTCCTGTAGTAGTTGTTGGTGAACTAATAGAATGAATGATCCCAGGAGAAGACAATTTGTAACTTTAAATTTTTCAAATCCTATATTAAACGATGGTTTTTAAGTGCTTTAACCTCTCTTTTAACCCACCACCCACCAGAGGTGGTGGAAAAGAAAGGACACAGGGGGAATAGCCTTGCAACTCTCATCTGTGTTGTCTAGAAATTGGTAGTTAAGTTCACAGGTCAACAGCAGCATCACTGATATTACCAGCAGCACAGTTTGGTAGAGTCAGGATAGCAAACACAAATCAGCAGCAGTGGTATGACTTAGCAGAGACAGTCAGGTCTCAGCCTCAGCAGTAGTCAGCAGAAGGGAGGAGGGTCAACAGGAATGCCAGGAAAAGTTCTTAGATGTGCCTCTCTCAGCAAAGTGAAGATGAGTGAAGACTCAAGACCAACAAGCACTGTTCAGCCATCTCTACCACCAAACCAAATTCCACCTCCATCCCTGTCCATTGGGCCTATTTATATACCCTCCAAACATCATGTGTCCTCCACAAGTCTTGCTTCACCAAGTCTTGCCTCAGCACGTGCATATGTCTCAGCTGACATCATTCTGCCAATCAGCCTGAGTACAAGGGAGTGGCAAGAAGCCACAGCACATCAGCAGAAGTTTTTTGTCATGTTTCTCTCCCAACAAATGGAGCTCAACTATGCAATGAAAGGCAGACCAATACATGAGTGTTATTAGCAAAGAATCCTTCATCATGTGTCCTTTTATGTCTTTGCTTTAGCAGAACATCTCCTGTGTCTGCTTCAGCAAAATGTTCCTTCACGAGTCTTCTTTAGTCTTTTACCTGTGTCCACTTCAGAAAAACACTCCTTCATGTGTTTGCCCCAGCAAAACACCATCCAACACAACTGACTTTCCAAAGAACCCTTAAGTTTCCACTTCAACCATTTCTCTTTAATTTTTAAAATGTAAATAATATCACTTTATTATCTCATAAATAAGAACATCACACAGCTGTTTTATGGAAGCCCCTCAAACGCTTATCCCAACCTCATACTTCTATACAGTTATAGATGGACATTTTGAAACAATGGAGCTTCACTTAGGATTTTACACAGGAAATCTAATGTCTTAGTTAGGGTTTCCATTGCTGTGAAGAAATACCATGACCAAGGCAACTCTTATAGGAGACAAAATTTAATTGGGCTGGCTTACAGTTTCAGAGGTTGAATCTATTATCATCATGGTAGGAAGCATGGAAGTATCCTTGTAGACATGATGCTGGAGAAGGAGCTGAGAGTTTGGCTTCTTGATCTGACTGCAGCCAGGAGAGAGACTGTCTCAAGGGCAGTTAGTAGGAGGAAAGTTTCTTCCATACTGGGCAGAACCTGAGCATAGGACCTCAAAGCCTGCCTATACAGTAACATATTTCATTCAACAAGGCCATATCTATTCCAACAATGGTATACCTCCTAATAGTGCTATTTCCCATGGACCAAGGTTATTCAAACCACCACATTTCACTCCCTGGTCCCAATAGGCTTGTTCAAAAAAATGAGTCTATTGGGTCTATACCTAGCCAAAACATAATGCAAAATACATTTAGTCCACCTTAAAAGTCCTCATAGTCTATAGCATTCTCAAACAACGTCAAAAGTCCAAAGTTCAAAGTCTCTTCTGGGATTCATCCAATCACATAACTATAATCCCCTATAAAATCAAAATGAAAAAAGTATATCATATACCTCCAACATCCAAAACATAATAGTAAGAAAATGCTGGACCAAATCAAACTCCAAACTCTGCACCTCCATGTCTGATGTCAAAGAGCTCTTCAGATCTTCAACTCCTTTCATCCAATTACCAGCTTTCTGTTTTCTAACTCCTTTACTGCCTAAGCTTGGCTGTCCTAGAATTTGCTCTGTAGATTGACCTTGAACTCAGAGATCTGCATGATTCTGTCTCCTGAATGCCAGGATTAAAGGTGTGTACCACTATCCCTGGACTTTCTTTCCCTGGAACTTGCTCTGTACCAGGCTGGCCTTGAACTCAGAGATAAACTTACCTCTCTCTCCTGAATGCTGAGATTAAAGGAATGTACCACCATGTTTAGGCCTACACTTTTCCAGGCCATTATTCCTCAAGATCCAGATCAAAAGTCTGTGTCTTCCAGCCTCAAGATCTGAATCACAGGTGAGTCCTCCATTTCTGGACTGTAGTTCATTCCATATTAAAAGTCTAAACTATTTTTTGCTCAACACAAACAATAAGCTTAGGTGGGTGGGATCTTGGCCTGAGATCACCACTCCCTTTATCCCTTTATCTCCTTGAACACAGGATTCAGTTCCATTTCAATTTCTAGTGCCCCTTTATTATTATTTGAACCATACATTTGTATTTATTCTTTTTAAGCTTGGTATGCTTGATCAGAATGCTCTTCATGAGACTAAATCAAAGAACAAAGTCTCTACTGGGCTTTATTGAGACTTCCTTTGTCAGTGAAATTAATATAAATCTCTTTAATTGAGCTTCAGCTAGACTCTTCAGTCAAGAGCAAAATACCACAAACTAGTCTTTAAGCCACATAGTGAAGTTCTCTACTGAAACCTCTTGGGGCAGGTCTGCACAGTTCAAATCACTCTAAGGAATAAAATCTTCAATATCCCCACTAGGATAGCCTATTAAGTCCCACTTAAACTGTTCCACTGCTTTCCAAACTCAAAGTCCCCAAATCCACATTCTTACAAACAAAAACATTGTCGGGCCAATCACAGCAATACCCCAGTCCTTGGTACCAACTTCTGTCTTAGTTAGGGTTTTACTGCTGTGAACAGGTCCCATGACCAAGGCAACTCTTATAAGTACAACATTTAATTGCAGCTAGCTTATAGGTTCAAAGGTTCAGTCCATTATCATCAGGCAAGCATGGCACTGGAGGAGCTGACAGTTCTACATCTTCATCTGAACATTACTAGGAAAAGACTGACTCCCATGTCTTTAGAAGAAGGGTCTAATTGCCCACCACCACAGAGACAGAGTTCCTCCAACAAGTCTACACTTATTCCAATTACACCATACCTCCTTAATAGTGCCACTCATTGAGCCAAGCATATCCAAACCACCACACTGCCAACAATGACAAACAACATCTGAGGAATAAGACCTGGGGTTCTTCTGTGGCTGTCCATATACACAGGTAAACACAAGTGAACCAACACGCATATTAACAGGAGCACATACATGCATGACATCAAAAGAAAAGGGTCATGTGATCTGAATTTCCAGCTGTTTTCCATATGATAGGTCATATTATATGATTGATCTGTTCTGCCTTGATTTTTCCAAATTTCTCTAGACTTTTCTAGAATGGGAAGAGTATCATAATACAGCCCTCTCCCTATTTTTCAAAAGTACTTCACTCTCCAGTCTCTCTTGTAGAAAGCCATAGTTGGTTTCTGCCATAGTCTTTGTGATTGAACTGTTAAAACTAACATTTTCAAGCAAGATATCTACTGAAAGATATCCAACCCATGTGCCTGGAACTTTATATCTGTTTGTGATGGCTAATTTTAATTAACAATTTGACATACTCTAGAGTCATATACAAAGAGAGTTTCAGTGGGGGATTGTCTAGATCAGGTTGGCCTATGGCCATGTCTGTGGAGAATTATCTTGATTGTGTAACTTGAGGTGGAAAGATGTGCTCATTGTTGGTGGTACTGTTTCCTAGGAAGGGGATTCAGGACTGCATAAGAGGGGAAAAAAGCAAGGTGAGCATTAGCACGCTGTAATTAATATATTCCTCTTTTCTTTTGATGGTGCATGTAATATGGCTAGCTGCTTCAAGGTCTTTCTATGTTGAGTTACCTGCAGTGATGAACTGTAGCCCAGAACTGGGATCTAAATGAAACCTTCCTATATTAAGTTGCTTTGTTACAGCAACAGGGAATGAAACTAAGACTCATTTGGGCCACTTGATATTGGCAAAACAAGATTATGTAAGCTGTTATCATTACCAACAAAATTCCTAGAAATTTTACAAGTTAAATGGTTTTCCCAAGACAATCATTGAGTGAAAAAATGGCCTTTCAGACTGAAATTGACCTCATTCAACAATTCCCTGGTACTAACCCACCCTATTCCTGTGGGTGAAAATGTTAAATGCTACATCCCAGGTATATAAAACTATGTTTAGCTGGGGAGTCTTGTAAGCAAAGGAATATACAATCATAGTGCTGTGTAGTAAAGACTTTGTGAGAACCAAGCCCAATATGCTATTGTTAAGAGACAACTGAAACATAGAGAATCAGAAAGCTTTCTGAACACATCCTTCTGGATGTTAGAAAGTGAATGATATTTAAAATAAACCAAAGATCAATATGTATTAATGATAGGGACTGTAATATAAGCTAAGTACAAGAAATCAAAATAACATAGCTCTCTGGATATGATGAATATTCAGAAATAATTTCACAAAGGAGCAAACAGATAGATGGAAGGCTGGTTTACCAGGGCAACTGCCAGAAGGGCCACTACTTAAATCATGTTGGGAATGGTGATACAAAAGGAAGAAGAGCATTGAGATTCAGGGCTGGAATTTTGCCCTGGATATGATACAAAGCCATGGGAAGGGTTATTATTATTATTATTATTATTATTATTATTATTATTATTGTGTTTATTTTTTTATGTGTGTTTAGCCTGAATGTATGTCTATGTACTATGTGCATGCCTTGTGCCAGTGGAGGCTATAACAAGGTATCAGATACACTGAGCCTGGAGTTACAGGAAATTGTAAGAACTGCCATGTGGGTGCTAGAATAGTACCTGAGTCCTGTGGAAGAAGATCTGGTGCTCTTAACTGCTGATCTATCTCTCTGGCTCCTGTTGGAAAGTTCTGAATAAAAAAAATGACAGGAGACTTGGGTTTAAAAAAGATTATTCTGGCTGTGAACAGTGCAGAGCATAGAAATGAAACAGGAGTGGCCTCTGAGGAAGAAGTTTGGAAGCCTTCTGCCAAGAAGCTTGTCTGTGACAGGAAGAACTTAGGCAGGGCCAGAGTGGTGCCTGGATAAGCATCAGTATGTGTGTCAAAATTTCCTTCCTGCCTTTGGTTTGTTGGTTCATCAGTAACTATGTCTTCAGATAAGCAGAAAGTTGAACAGTATGGAACCTGACAGTGCTAACATAACTGTCAACTTGATACAGCCCAGAATCAGCTGACGAAATAGTTTCAGTTCAATAATTGTGTTTATCAGAGTGGTTTTTGGACATGTCTGTGAGGAGTCGTCTTGATTATTAATTGATGTAAAAGGTCCCAGCCCACTGTGGCTGTACGCATTCTGTACGCAGAATCATTCTGTACGCAGATGGTCCTGGACTGTATGAGAAAACTAGCTAAGCATGATCTGGTGTGAGCCAGCAGGCAACATTCCTCCATAGCTTCTGCTTCCTGCCCTGACTTTTCTCACTGATGAACTGTGACCTGGACACAAAGCTCAAATAAATTCTTTCTTTTCCTAAGTTGCTTGTGGCCATAATGCTTTTCACAGTTACAGAAAGAGAACTGGAATCAAGACCAGCTCATTTTTTCCTTTTTCTTTTTATGTTTAACCGCTCCTCTGACCTTCCAATAGAGTTTTTTTCTACCTCCAAGGAGCATTCTTCTGCACTTGCTTCAAGACATTTCATAGTTTTAGCACCATGTTCTGACCTATACTCCATCTCAATTGAACTTAAGTCTGTATACTATGAGGTAGGAACTGAGAGTCCCATTTCCTGTGAATACCAAATGAGTCGATCCCTTTAAAATAAATGTTAAGACCAAGTCTCACTAAATTACCTAGGCTGTTTGACACTCATTTTGTAGCCATGGTAGGCCTTGAACTTGTCTTGTGATCTTCCTGCCTCAGCCTTTCAGGTAGTTATAATTACAAGCCTGTGACACCAAACCCCATCCATATCCCCAGTTTTGAAAATGTTTTCATTCCTCTTTTTATTCTGTATTAAACAGTATTCAACTACCTATGCAGTTTCCTCCTAGTTCCATGCCCCCACTTTCTTATCCAAGGCAACATCCCTGTCTTAATTACTACAGCGTTAGAGGTAATTTTGAAGTCTGGTTACCTATGCCTTGCAACTTGATTCTTATTATTCACTTTTTAAGCAACTGGTCCATCCATCCAGTATTTCCTCATCATAATGGGAACACCATTTTCACAGGATTTCATGCACTCATATGTTTTCATTCTTTTAAGAGACAATGTGAATGACAGGCCTGTGGCAAGCACTGAAGTTGGTACAGAAAACGGCAAATAAATAAAGCACATTCCCTATCTTAAGCTACTACCATAGTGTAGGAAAGACAGAAACAAATATTCCACAGTGCACTAAAAGCAAAAGCTCAGTCAATAAATATTTAGTGAGCACGCGCCATCAGCTTGGCACTGTAGAGTACTGAACTTGTGTCAAGTTTCAGCTTTGCCAATGCAAGTGTGAGCTCTCTTCCCAGCCTGATGTCGCCCACATAATATCTTTTCCAAGCTGCACATTTACTGCTAACAACTTGGAGACTCCTCTTATGAACATTTTCTACATCAAAATCACAATGATGTGACTCAGAATATTTTCTATTACCGTGGCATGTTCATCTTTTCAAAGTATATTTTAGATTCATTATTTTGATTTTTCTCTTCATGGTTCTCTGATAAGTTAGGGGAAGCTAATGTTATTATTTTGCTTTTTATTATTTATTGTTATTTTATGTGTATGCATGTTTGCCACTTGCATGCAACACTCAGAGTTGCCTGAGGAGGGCGTTGGATCTCCTGGAACTGGGATTGGATGATTGTGAGCCTCCATATGTGTCTGGGAACTAAATCCTGGTCTACTGCAGGAACAGCTCCTAACATTTATTATTATTTTTATTTGACAGAGGAAAGTAGATCTCAGAAATCTTAAAAGATCTGTCCATTAACCGTCAGTAAAGATGAGAAGCCATTCCCTTTCTTATTCTGTCTCTTTTCACATTTCTCTCATTAGCATCTTATCACACATACCTTGCAGGAAAGGCTTCCCATTTTGGGTACCACTTTTGAGCTCCAAGGGAAGCTGCCACAACGGCATTGCCTGTGGGAAGATGACAATGGAATGACAGAGTTATCTTTAAGTGCTGATGGAGATTTATGAATGGGGGTGGGGAAAAGAATCAAGATCATTTTCACTACTATAACTGCCTGCAGAAGACTTACAGTGTTTCTGACATGTTCTTCATCGTTTCTCCCAGACTTCTGCTGGCAGGCAAAGGTTGTTCCTTCCCATCCAGCTCTGGAGTGAGGTGATAAATGTATTGAAAAGCTCACACAAGGTATAGACTTCTGAGTTATAAATAGCATTCATTGATACAAATGTTTAAACTTGGCTTTCTAAGCCTCTATCAAGGTGCTTGCAAAACAGCAGTGTCCCTGATAAATGCCATCCCCATTGTAAGACTTTTAAGAATATGGGCTTTAAAAAAATAAAAATGTGTAAGTGGCTGGGTATCTTTACTTAAACCATGGAATTACTTTTACTTTATGTACACAAATGTTTGCCCATGTGTATGTTGACAACTGAACTTGGGTCCTTGGAAAAATAGCTAACACTCTTAACTGCTGAGCTGTCTCTCTTGCCTCTAATGTTTTAGTTTTGCATGCCTTTAAGCTTGCATGCCTAGGCTGGTGTCTTTTAGTATTCAGTATGGATGACACAGAACTGGCCACTGAGAACTTAAAGGAATACTTTTCTCTGCCATGGAAATTTGCCCCTATAGCTCAGTAAATGTAGGTGAATTATGAAGATGTGCTACGTTGCTTAGGTATAGGGAGAGATAAAACATTGTCCCCAAAGCAAGATTCATCAGGAAAAGGAGCAAAGCCTGCTGGAACCTTACACTCTGAAACTACCAGTAGAGCACAAAGTCATGGCTGGGAAATGCACCCACAAAATAATCAGTGAGGAAATAGTGATGGTTATGTGTGTGCTTGGGCTAATAAGAGATGTATACATTTCACACCTTTGTCCAGTGAGAGGACGAAGGAGAGAGAATGATCCAGGAGTACCAAACACATCTTGTACTAAGATCTTGGATCCTCCATAACTCTTGAGAGTAAAATGGAAGTGAAGCTCTTGGGGGTTGGAGGGTGATTAGTTACAGGACTGAAGGAAGAAGAACACAGGGTGTATGCAGAACATCTGCAGAACCACAGAATAGATGTTCAAACAGCAAAATAACAAACAAACCAAAAAAATCCCCAAACCAACCAACCAACCAACCAAATCCAAAATTCAAACAAAAAAACCCCAAAACCAACCACCAACAAAACCAAAAAACAAGCAAAACAAAAAACAAAACCAACCAAACAACAACAACAGCAACAACAAACAAACAAACAAACAAAGAACTAAGGATGGAGGCATCTCATAAGGGTACAGGGATTCTCTGTGGCCAAACCCAGGTTAACAGAGCAATAAAATAGAAAATGATCATTGTGTCATGGTTCACAAAATAAAATACAGGTCCTCACTGATAAGAAGTTTGAGAAAACGTGTCCGTGGAGAAGGACAGACTTTTCCTTACAGATGGACAGTTAATCACTGCACAGAGAATGTGAGAAACACAAGCCAGCAAGAAAGGACCACAGTGAAAAATGTTGTGGGCTAGTGACAAGGCTCAGTGGATAAAGGCCAAGTCCCAGTGACCTGAGTTCAATCCCTGGAACTCACATGGTGGAAAGAGAGAACTGACTTCCACAAGTTAGACCTCCATACCTGTACCCTGCCATGTGCACATGTATGTGTGTGCACACAATAGATGAATGAATGAATGAATACAGGGAAGATCCACGGATGTTAAAAAGCAGTGGTATAAGTTTAAGGAAAGGCAAGATACTAACACAGAAGTATGTCTCATGGTATTTATCAATTTATTTATTTAGTATAATAAAGGGAAGAAGAGGAATTGCACATTGGTACAATCTGGCAGACACTGTTCTCTCCTTACAAATGGATCAAAGTGAATTGACGTCATGTCATCCCTGGTGCAAAGCATGTTGGTGTACTTGCCCACAGAGCAAGTTGGAACACAACTTGTCAAAAATGTGTAACCTCAGTTTAATGATGAAATACCCAATATGCCCAAAGTGAGCAGTGAAGTGGTCATCCAGGCCTTTGTTTAAAAACAAACAAACAAAAGAACAAAAACAAGGTCCAAGAAGGCAAGAAAAGGGAGATGAACTGTCACACCCCTGAGAGAGGTTGGTAGGCACAGCAGCTCTGGGCTGTATGGAGTCTTGCATGGGATTCTGAAGCAGGAAAGTGCTGTCAGACAAAAGAGTGCTGAAATGCAGAAGAAGGGAGGGCTCAGCCAATAGTGTCCCACCAAAGTTAAGTGCTGAGCTTCCAGCATCGTACATTTACATAAGATGGCTCAGTGCCGTTCTGCGAATGGTGTACAGGATGTCCCCCGTGGTAGCAGAAAATGCTATACAAATATAAATTCCTTTCAGAGTTGAATTGCATATTGAGTTACAGCATTTTCTTTTCTCTGAGTGCTGTGTGTGTGCATGTGTGTTTGTGTATGTGCATGTGCGTGCATATGTGTGTCCGTGTAGAGGGCAGACGAGGATATTGGGTTCCCCTTCTCCATCAGTCTCCATCTTATTCCCTTGAAACAGGGTTTCTCACTGAATTGAAACTCACTTTTCCCTTTAGGATGACTGTCCTCTGAGCCCTCGGAACCAATTCATCTCAGCCCCACCGTGCCACAAGCGGCCATGTCCTGCCATGCTGGGGTTACAGCTCTATGTGGCCATGCTCAGATTTATTTTTTAATGTGTACATTGGGATTCAGATTCAGGTCCTCAGGCTTGCACAGTAAGTGTTCTTATCCATCTCCCCAGCCCTAGGACTTCTTTCTTTTTTTCCTTTTTTTTTTTGAAATATTTCATTAATTGGAACCCAGTTGACTGGAGGTTTAAACTTCTCTCTACTGCTGTCTTGAGCTGAGCTGATAAATATGGTATTATCTAGAACTTATTCTTAAAATTCACTTGCAGAAGAAACCCTGGGGTTAGTGCAGATCCAGGAGAATAGAAGTTCTGAGCTCCAAGGATCTGGGCTAACCTCCATTTCTACTCTTTTCTGTCCTGCTTAGCTCTGATCTCGGAGTAGTCTCAATAACCCCAGATACCTACAGCTTTGTCCACATGCTTCCTCAGCCAGAATTATATTTCCCCTTAAGCTACACACATGCTTTTCTATGAGCTAGACCTCAGTTTGAGTGATGGTCCTACCAGAATCAGCCATGAGCAGGGTAATGATGTAACTCTCTCTCTCTGACTCTTGATTTCCTCAGCTGCAGAACACAAGCAGGAACTTTTAATTGACAGACTTTTAGATGTTTGGCATCATAGTTTGTGTCACCAGAGTGTCACAGTTTCTGCAACTTTCCTTATTTTATTTTATTTTATTTTATTTGGCCTGAGACTGCTTGCTCTGTGGGCCAGGTTAGCTTTGAACACTCAGTCTCCCAAGTAGCTGGGGGAACAGGGTGCCCCCCACCAGGTCCATGAGTCACTTGTGTTGAGGGTGAATGATGGAAGGCTCAGTGATATCACCTTTTCCTGGGCTTCATTCATAATGTGCTCATTAAACAAAATTCTCTGATGTCTGATTTCTGCCTGGCATTCTGTGTTGGCCTGTGCTTAGAAGCCTTCATGACAAGTGGTCAGTAGTGTGGAGTTCTCTGAAACAGCTGCCTGAGCCTAGGAGACTGAAGCAACCAAAAGCTCCCAGTATAAGCTGTGCTGGGGGGGGGGGGTGTTGTTTTCCAAACCTACTGGGATCTCAAGGTAGAGTTAACTACTCCATCCCTGCTCTCAGACAGACAGACTCTTGTATTCACTGTCTTCTTCCGTAGAAACAGGAGCAAAGAGAAACAAAATTGAGGCCTATAATTTACTGTTAAAAGAAAAAGTTTTTTGAAGTTCTAAAGCCTTCTAAATGAAAAAAAATCAACAGTGTTCATCACGAGCTGGGAATTAACTTCCATTTTCTGACAAGCTCTTATATTGCCCAGCTGGCCTTGAACCCACTATTACCATCGACTTCTGATGCTCATTGCCACGTCCCCGATGCTGGGGTTACAAGTATGCATCATCTCACCCAGTTTCCGGAGAATTAGGACAGAGCCCAGAGCTTCATGAGTACTAAGCAAATGTTAGGCCCACTGGTCTATACGACCAGCCCCCTCCTGCCTCGCAACTTTTATTCTTTACCGAATTTTCATGTAGGCATTCCGCTACTTTGAGCTATGGATGGTTTTCTTCATTGCAGTGGTGGAAAAGGCACTAACCTCAGTGAGTGGTCCAGAGGTAGACACTGAGGTACAGACAAGCTACACACCAGGCCAATTAAAGCCCATTCAGATCTGCAGAGTAGAGAGGGCAGGGGAGCCTAGCACAGGCATTACCGATCTGACTGTAGGGAAAATGGGGCTGCTTTCTAGGAAAGGAACAAGGTGTCCTCAAGGGGAAGAGCAGAGCAGACACTATAGAATAATGTCTCCAGATCAATGGCTATGTTTTAGAGCTGTAAGGCAGAGACTGGTCAAGGATAGGGGAAGAATTTTTGCTGGTGTATAGTGAGGCCAACTTGACTGCCATAGCTGGGATATAAGATATTGGTGTTAGCTTTTGTCAAGGTTGCTACTCTTCTAGATGCTTCTTTGCTTTGTTCTAATGCTAAACCTGTTTTCACTAGTCTTGCATCTGAGTCGCCCCCCAAGGCTGTATCTATTAATGGTTGTGCATGCTCCTCAAATTTCCAGTTAGCAGCTAATGCCTCCATGTCTCTCAGCTCCTTCTCTGCTACAAGTCACCTTTTGAAGCCCTGAGTTCCGGTGTATGCCTACAAATGTATCCAGGAACAGATCAGAAATGTGAGCATGGAGTGACACTATCTTATCTTCAAGGCTGCTTTCCAGAAGTTCCATGAACATGGCTTCCCAAAAGTCAGCCAGTGCCAGTTAAGGAAGCATAAACACTGAGTCTGGGAGTGTTGTCAGCATCCATATTAAAAATAATATGTGTGTAGTTGGGCCATGTAATGGCTATTCCTGGTTGTCCACTTGACTGTATCTGGAATGAGCTACAATCCAGAATTGAAAGGGTCACCTGTGATCCTGATCTTGAGGCTGAGAGATACAAGTGACTGACCTGGATCTAAGCATGGGGATCTTGAAGCATAGTGGCTATGAATCCCAGGAGACTAAGGCAAGGAGATCTCTGAGTTCAAGGTCATCTGGGACAAAGCAAGTCCCAGATCCAGGCATGGTGGTACACACCTTTAATTTGGGCCATGCCTTCTGCTGGAGACCTACATAAGGACACTGGAAGAAGGAAGATTCACTCTTGTTCACCTGCTTGCTTTGTGGGACTGAGCAACTACTAGATCCTTGGACTTCCATTCACAGCAGACCATTGTTGGGGAGTTGGACTACAGACTGTAAGGTATCATAACAAATTCCCTTACTATATAGAGACTACCCATAAGTTCTGTGACTTTAGAGAATCCTGATTAATACAGGCAGCTATGGTGGAGGTACTAGAAAAAGATTTGTGGGCCACAGAGCTCCACCGTCCTCTGCCTCCCCAGCCCAGCATTAGCAGCCCTCCCTCTACTATTTCCTGGACTTTTGTTTCTAGCATCACTCCTGGGATACTGAATTCAGGTAAACGCTTTACCAACTGAGCCATCTCCTCACCCCCTAGAGAAAGCCTTAAATCAGGATGCAGGTGATCTGGATTCGCTGCAGTTCTACCATTCCCTGGCAGCTGTAGTAAGCTACACTCTCTCTTAACATCAGTGCCCACTTCTGTCGGCTGAGATAGGTACTAATTGAATATCGCTGTCTTCTCTTGAGAGTCAGAAGCGATAATGAACATGGAAGCACTCTGTAACTTCAAAGAGCCTGTGCAAATTGAGCAAGGTTCTGTTCGTTTATATGGTAACCTTAAATAATCATGACTATAATTGAATGAGTCTTTGTTGACATTCTGAGATTTTAAAATTAATCCCGGATGTTTTCCTAGACAGATCATTACCATCATCATGTGTTATGGAAAGAAGGAGGCTCTAATTTAGCTGAACATTTCTTGATAAATGAATGTTTATTTCATGTTGATTTTGTCAGATAGTGCCTAAGTCCACCCCAGCTGCAGAATTTTAGCAAAAGCTGATAGTGCTTGGACAAGATCCTTCCAGATTTGGCCTCTGAAACCAGAGAGATAATAATACTGAGACAGCAAATCTTGAGCTGCAGAGTTGCTTCAGCAGTTTAAAGCATGCACTGCTCTTGTGAAGGACCTGAGTTCAGTTCCCAGCACACATCAAGCAGCTAACACCTGCCTGTGACTACAGTTCCAGGAGATCCAATGCCCTCTTCTGGATTCCACAGGCATCTCCACTCACAGTGCATCCCCTGCCCCAACACACACAGGTGCACACACATGCACGTACACATGCATGAGTGTACACACACACACACACACACACACACACACACACACACACACAGTGAAAGCAAGCTCCGTGCTAAGTGTTAAAGGCAGTAGGGCCAGGCAGAGGAAGTTAAGATCCTGGCTGCAGATGACTTCATCTCCTTTGACTTCTCTGAGTTCTAGCTTCTAATGGGACTCAGAACTCCTTAGGGACTTCAACTGAATAGTGATATAGGAATAAGCATAGAATAGGCAGTTCAGTGCTTCAAAGAGATGTTAGCTACTGTCATTAGGAGAGAGACATTTCTCTTTAGATTGACAGAACTCAATCATCTTCCTGGATGTTGGTATGTGTCTGATAATGCTCTGCAGGTGAACACATCATAACACCATAGAAACGGCCATGAAGGCACAGATGAGATGGCTCAGATGTATCAGCACGTGGAGGTATTTGCCATGCAAGCCTGGTGGTCCGAGTTCAATCCTGGTACTCAAGTAAAGGTGGAAAGAGAGAGGGGACTTCTGCAAGTTGACCTCTGACTTCTACGTGTGTACCATGGTATGCGCACACCTCACATAGTACATGACATGCAAACACATACACATATACATCATACATATCTCATACATATGCATATGACATACACATCATGAGTACCCCATACACATGTATCACACACACACACACACACAAACACACACACACTTTTACCATGCACACCTGATAACCTTCCATATCTCATACACACATACAAACATCATGCACACCTCATATACATGTATCACACACACAAATACATTGTGAACACCCCATGCACAAGCACAACACATTTATGCATGCTTGCACACACACACATACACACACATATACACATACACAATTTTTCCAAGAAAAACCCATGAAATAAAACCATATCTACAGAGTTCGAATCCTTCTTGGCTTCACTCTTGACATCCAGTAACTTGAGGTAAATCACCTTGACTGTCTTCCATTTCCTTCTGAGAGGTACCAAAAACCAAAGTGAACTTTATTCTTATTGCTCATGACAAAAGGCCTGGTGTGTCTTTTTATCACTAAGTTCTGGTATCTATGGTGTCCTTAAATGCACAAAGTGAGGACTGGCCAGGAAACCCTTCCAGCACCATTCACAGAAGATAACACTGTATCTCAGACAGTGTCACAGCACCAGATGTCCAGAAGCAGATTTCCACTGGAGCCTCAGGATTTGCCCTCCTTTCTCACCACAACATCCAGGCTGGATTTGCACTGTAGAGTCAACCAGGATCCTCCTGGTGGATGAGGAGAAAATCACTAAGAAATGCTTCCTTAATAAGTGTTTTATAGTGAACATTCTTTGTTCGGTTCTAAAACCATGAAAAGGATGGTGAAGGTATTTGATAAGTTATTGAGAATTATTCTTGGTTATTTTGGGGAGAAAATAAAAGTAATAATTCTTATTGCTACAGATACATTCTTTGTGTCAAAACAGAGTCTCATGTCGCCCAAGCTAGCCTTGAACTCCTGATCCTCCTGTCTCTGACTCTAGAGTACTGGTGTTACAGATATGTGCTACAATGCCTAGCTAGATCTTTAAACCCAAATTTGATAAACAACAGCATGGATCAGAAATGGAGCTGGTATGAACAGCTCAGGACTGGCTGCTCAGTAACTGAGCCCCCATCCTCCCCAAGCCCACTGGAAGAGGTGACATTTTGGCTTCATCTTGTCATGCTTCATGAGGAAGGTCTAGCTCAGTTGTTTTCCACCTTCTAATGCTATCAAGCTTTAATCTTCATGCCATGGTGACCCCAAACCATAAAATTATTTTGTTGCTACTTCATAACTATAATTTTGCTACTGTTATGAATAGTAATGTAATGTAAATATCTGATTTGCAGGATATCTGATATGCAACCTGTGGGTTATGTGACCCCTTTGAGGGTTGCAAATATAAAATGTTTACCCACAGTCACAGAATGGATTATTCATTTTCTTTTTTTTTTTGTCTCAACTACAGATTCACTCTCCCCAGTCACAACAATTCATCTTCCCTTTCTCTAGTTTTGAGAAGCAGGGACTGTGTCTGATTCCTCTGTAGGTGGTTGGTGATTATGACTGTGTTTAACAAGTAAATGGAGTGTGTGTGTGTGTGTGTGTGTGTGTGTGCATGCGTGCACGTGCGCACACACGCGCACACACGCTGGGATGAGCATCATTCCAGCTTGCAATTTCTGACTTAGACCAAAATATTGTCTAATAATTTTTGAAAATTTAACCGCTCCTTTTTCATTGTTCTAGCATGTTCTTCTGGCCTTTGGGAACATTGTTATAGTGTAATTATTAAAAATATAATCATGCCCTTCCTCTTTGCTATATACCACCCTATAGTATGTCACAGCCACTGGTTAAGCATGCCTGAGCCATAGAGACAACATTCCTGCCTTCATAGATCTTAGCATCTAGAAAATGGATGAAAAATGCCAACAGGAGGCTAAGGAGGTGGCTCAGTGAATAAAGAGCTGCCACAAAAAATCCCTGAGAACCTGAGAGTGGTCCCTAGGATCCATGTAAAAAAGGCATGTGTGTGCACTTGTAATTTCATCAATGAAGGGATGGAGACAGACAGATGCCTGGGATTTGCCAGGTTAGCCAGCCCATAGTAATTATTAATCCCTTGGCCCATAGGTGACTCTGTCTCGAAAAACCCACTGTGGAGGCACCTGAGGGAAGATATTTGAAATTGTTCTCCAGCCTCTGCATACGTGAGCACGCATGTGCGAGCACACGCACACAAGAATTGACAAGAGTATGAAAGGGGGATCGTGTGTGGCAGAGGGAAAATGATACTTTCCAAACTGGAATATTCTAAACATCCAGCTGAGATCAGTCCAAGAGTTAAAGCACAGTACATTAAAGGCTGAGGAAAGTGTCCCTCTTGAGACCATCCCTACTAAAATTCATTTCTGCCAATCATAATGTCCTACTTACCGGATCTTGCTCAGTATTATCTCTGTCTCAGCAACTGCCTTCTCCCTTCTCCTACCTGAGTGGCCCTGACTGCTTTGCTAATGGACTGAGCTTCCCTCCCTATCTGACACAGCATCACATTAACTACTTCTCCTACCACCTGTCCCTCTCCTCTTCCTGCGTCCTGGTGTTGACACTTCTGCTCTGCACTGCCTGTATACTCACCCTCCATCAGCTAATGAGAGCCAACAGACTGTGAGGAGAAGACCCAGAGCTTTGAAGAAGGATGGACTTAAGTACAAAGTCCAATTTCACTAATGAACAGTTTTGTGACCTGGAACAAGCAGATTGTTGTTCCAAATGACCAGAGAGGCCAAAAAAAAAAAAAAAAAAAAAGGAGAAAATTGAGTTTCAGGGAAAAAAATTTGAGCATTATTTTTATCCAATCTTGATGGTTTGAGTGGATTAGTCAGTTTTCTCATTGCTGTAACCAGATATCTAAAAGAAACAACTTACTGGAGAAAGGGCTTGGTTTGGGCTACATGATGAGGAAGATATGGAGAAGGAGAGCAGTCACACCATAGCAGCCAGGAAGGAAAAGAGGAGGAAGGAGTGGGGGGGGAGAGAGAGAGAGAGAGAGAGAGAGAGAGAGAGAGAGAGAGAAATTGCCTATATGCCTGTACTAGCTGGCTTTGTCTTCCAGCTAATATCACCCACACTCACTGCAAGATTTCTGCCTTTTCTCAGTCCCTCAGGGATAGCCCTCATAGAAGATACCCAGCCCACCAGCCTGATGCAGTTGACAATCAAAGCTAACCATGAAGTTTCCTGTCTCTTACAACAGTAAGTTAAAATGACGTACACTGTGTGAACTCCTCATGATGGTTTCCCCATAAGTCCTCTGTAATATCCTATGAGATGATACGGCATCACAGTGAAAATCCTTAGCCCATTTCACCCCCATGTGACATGGGAGACATGGACAGCCTGTGCCTCAGGTCTCAAAAGTTCTGATCAGCAGGATCCAGGTTTAACCATCTTTCCACAAGTCTTCATAGACGAGTCATATGTATATGATTAGCTTCTTATCCTTCAGGGAATTGTTGGAATTAAATAAGATAATATATAGGAACCTCCTAAAACTCTGCCTGCTACTTTCCTATCTAAAATCAGAAGTGCTGGAAGGAGGGTGTCCTGCATAGAGTTCATTGTCAACTTGACCCAACCTATAGTCATCTAAGAGGAGAACCCAACTGGGGATTGCTTAGAACAGATGGGCCTTTGGCCATGCCTGGGAAGGATTATCTCGATTGTTAATCAATGTATGAGAGCCCAGCCCACTGTGAGTAGCCAATTCTCTAGAGGACTGTAATAGATCGGCCCAGTGGCGGGCTTCAGCAAACAGCTATTCCTTATCATGGCTCTGCCTGCTGAGAAGGCTTCAACCTACCTATCTACTCTTTCAGCATCTACCTAGACCCCTTGCATATCATTACTTTGCACAGTTTACTATTAAGAGCATTGATCTGCAAGAAGATGGTTGCATGTGCCCTAGGATGAAATTTGGAGGCCATTTACACAGCACTGAAAGGGTGGTCTATAATGAGAGGGCTAGAGACTGTGCGTCAGCACCCCTTTCCCCCAAAGATGTTTCTATCTATGAGAAAGAATAAGGGAGAAAACACACCCAGAGCATGGGCAATTGCCATGGAGCACACATTGACATACCTGGAAGACACAGCCTGTGTTTATCTTCCCTCCTCCTATGTAGACCCCTGCATCATCCCCCTTCAACTCAGACCGTCCACCCTGTGGGAACCAGCTGTTGGCCAAGCATTACCTTTGCTAGCCCTGTGTGTTTCCTCTTCTGGATGTAGTATCTTCTTCTCAGTTCACTCTCATTTTTCAACAGTATTCATGGGTTTAATTAGCTTATGGGGGTTATGTGTATGTGTGTGGGCAGTTGAGGGCCATGTACATATGTGACAGTCAGAGGACAATTCCTGGGAGTTGGTTTCCTCCTTCCACCATGTGGGTCACAGGGATCAAACTTGGGTTGTCAGCCTTGGGGCTGGAAGCCTTTACCTGCTGGGCCATCTGACTAACCTTACTACCCACCACTCCTGGAGGATGCTCACCCACAAGTGTACGCATACTTTTTTTGCAACCCATTTTTAATAAGGGTTCCACCTCTCCTCTAGCCCACCACCCAGCAGAGGTAGTGGAAGAGAAGGATATGGAGGAAGTGGACCTGGTCAGCAGTAGTTCTTTGTGGGCGAGCTGGATCTTCTTGGGCAGCAGTTCAGTTCCGTAGCAAACACCAAATACGACTCAACAGCTGCAGACCAGTCTTCTAGGCAGGCAGACACCAGGCAGCTGTAGTTCAATCCTGAAGAAACCACCAGGCTATCCAGCCAGCCTGAGACGAGGCCACTGAAGGGCAAGCTGCTGTAGGAACCTCAGCAGTTCTTGGGCAAGTTTTTCTCAATGTTGGAGTCATCACAAGATGAGCTCAAGAATGCTATGTAAGGCCAACCAATATGTGTGTGTCTTTAGCAAAGAACAGTGAGGTGGAACAAACCAAACCAAAGCTCAGTGCTCCTCTCCCACTGTCTGTGGGGTCATATTTACACTCCTTCATCAAGAGTCCCTTCATGTGTCTGCTGTATCCAAACATCCTCTCACCTGTGTCTGCTTCAGGAAAACAGTCTTTCATGTGTTTGCTTTACCAAGACATCCTTTTACCCGTGTGCCCTAGCAAAACGTCATTTGGCATAACTAACTTTCCAAAGAACTAGAAGTTTCTATGTCGCACAAGTACTTTTCTGAGACAGGCTACAAGGAGGGCTTTTGAGGCTTTCCATGTCTGAAAACTGTTATTTGGGTCTGAGGATGGTAACTTAGGTGTAAATTCAGTAGGAGCCCCTTTTCCTCTTCATTCCCAAGGTCCCGTTCACGTACCTTCTCTATTCGCATGCAGCTGCTAACTACCCCTGTGCCTTCCAGTTCCTATCATTTTGCCCACATACACACAACACCCCACTCTCAAACCTTTTAGGACTTTCTCTTCCTTATAGCTTTCTGGAAATTCAGGTCAATG
The DNA here is from genome assembly GCA_019843965.1 of Rhynchomys soricoides. Classification (NCBI taxonomy): domain Eukaryota; kingdom Metazoa; phylum Chordata; class Mammalia; order Rodentia; family Muridae; genus Rhynchomys; species Rhynchomys soricoides. Next base: position 8,298,361 of record JADRCH010000036.1, on the reverse strand, counting down.
CATGCTTGGGTTTAAAAAATTAATTGCATTCAGTACTGAGGGGCGCTTTCAGCCTGGCCACTCTGGTCCTTCAGCTGGAGCTGAACATGACTGAACTGAAGCCCAACCAATCCAAAGCCAGAGCCAACTAGCAGACTAGTGGGGAGCAAATAAATACTGCCATATGCTGCTGGGATTTGCGGGTTGTTTGTTGTGATTGAGAATCTGATAAATACTCATTGACTGTCAATCTGTATTTTGGGAGAGAGGCTTTCAAACATCGTTTTGACATTTTGCCTGTGTGTTTATCTATGTGATATGCATGTGTCTGTACTGCCACACTGTGTGTTCAGTTAAGGCCTGGTCACTATGGGACCTCTTACAGAGAGGCTGAAGAGCATCTGACTATCCTTGGAGTACTCTTAAATATCATCTAATCTTGGAGAGTTTCTCAGGAAAGCCCCTTGGTCCCTTCCTAGGTGGTCATCTGAAGCCTGGCATGGAGCTGCCAAGTGGGATGAGGGAGCTGGCCATAGAACTACCACGTTAACCTGACTGCAGCTTTCAGGCCCTTGCCTGCTTCTACCTGCCAGCGTCAGCCTAGAACCCCCTGTGTCCATTGTATTCAGAGAACAAACCCCTGGCTCATCACTGGGGTGGGAGGCTTAGAGAATAGGCTACATGACTCAGAGAGATGATTAGGCTTCCATAGGTAACTGGTTTCCAACTGGAGGGCATTGTACTCTTGGGAAGGTATTGGTGATGTCAGGAGACATTTTAGCACCCAGAAGTAGAACCCTTGGCTTCTTACAGAATATACTGCAACCAAAACAAAATGCCATCCATGCCCCGACACCAGAGGTGCCCAGACTGAGAAACAACTTCAGGGGTTCCATCATCTGCCTGTTCTCAGCATTTCTGCTGCTTGTGTGTAGGAGCCTGGAGGTTCTAGTTCCTGAGATCCTTCTCCTGAGGCTAAGGCATGACTCAGCTGCTTTTCTCAGAACTCTCTGGGCAGGGACAAATGCTCCAAGGACTCTCCATCCACTAGTCTTCAACCTCTAAAATGCTCTGGTAAGATCTCTGGCCCACTGTTGGCATACTTCTGTTTCGTTTCTTTATATTTGTTTGCAAGAGAGATAAAATAAATGCCCTTCATTAGTCATACTTGACTGGGAGTCTACATCCTTCCTAAAACACTTAAAGAACTATTTTCCATCACTTAAAAGAATTTATTTAAATTTTTTCATACAATATATTTGATCATAATCTTTCTTCTCTCCCAACTCCTCCCGATCCTCCCCACCTCTCTAAGACTGTAAGAGCCAAAGCCAGGAAGTGATTCTAAGGAAACAGCCTCATCCAGACACAACAGGCCTGATAGACATAAGAACCACAGACGACCTGGCCCACACCTTTAATCCCAGCACTCGGGAGGCAGAAACAGGCGGATTTCTGAGTTCAAGGCTAGCCTGGTCTATAGAGTGAGTTCCAGGACAGCCAGGGATACACAGAGAAACCCTGTCTCAAAAACCAAAAAAAAAAAAAAAAAAAAAAAAACAAAGAAAACCACCACAGACAGCATGCACAAGTCCAAACAAAAGTCCCAGCCACCAAGAAGAGGAGGGGAGCACAAAGTCCTACTCTTACCAAGAAGCAACTTGCAATTGATTCCTGCTGGGAAAGGAAAGGCCAGTTTTCCTCAGAGGGGTGTCATTGGGTATATCAACCACACTCCAGAATCAATCAATCTCTCTCTCTCTCTCTCTCTCTCTCTCTCTCTCTCTCTCTCTCTTTCTCTCTCTCTCCTTGTCTGTCTTTCCCCTAGCTGTAGAGAGGTAGAGTAAAGTAACTTATCCAGAAAGAAGGGTGGAGTGGAAGATTTTACTCTTCTCTGAAACTGCGCTGTGGTGTGAATAGAGTAGCAGTGGATAGGCATGGGAGGTAAGATGGATGAGCTGCTCGGGCGGCAAAAGCCATTGCAGGTCATGCGACTCAGTTGTCTGCATGTGGTTTGTTGCTATGGTGTGGAATCTGAACCCTTGCTCACCATCAGACCCTGGAGGAGGTCTCAGAACCATTAAGAGGTGAGAAGGTGGGAGGTTTTCCTATTGGGGATTTTGGTGTATCCGGGGGCCTTGTCTCTTTATATAGCCATTACATACTTTATGGCTCTTCTTTCTTCTCCCCAACTCCTCTCAGAAGGCATGATGCTGCTACTCACCCCTCCTCTCCCCTTCCCTTCCCCCTCCCCACCCCTGCGAAGCCACAGGCTTGTTACTTCTCAGGAACATGTCATCATTGCTTTCTACCACTAACCCTTCCCTTTGAGCTGTTTTTTTTTTTTCTGGTTCAGGATTGTGTTTTTCTTTTTAAAATATGTTTTAGGTACTCTTTTACAATATTATCCACACTTTACAGAAAGGCAGTTTATTAAAGTTTAAAAGCAGTTCTGAAGCTAGCACCGTCAGTGCAGCTGGACAACAACAGCTAAATACAAATGGCAGAAAAAACCTGAGAATTCTGCTTTTAGTAATTAAACGGCAGCATAACAGGTTCCTTTGCTTCCAGTGGCGGTTTTAGCCATTCAGATTTAGAAGTGGATAGTGAACAGCTATGAGGCTAGAAATAATTTTAGACTTGGAGTTTTAAGACAAATAAAGCAAGGAAGGCATACAGCAGGCAGAATTAATTCAGCCCACCTAGTCTACAGCAGAGATTCTCCCAGAGAAATCGGAACCAAGGGAGTAAGGCAGTTCCCACCAGAGGAACGGAGCGGTGGCACACACTCCGTTCCTCTGGCTCTTACTGTCTTTCTCTCCCCCTTTCTGTGACATTCTCTAAGCCTTAGATGTAGGGGTTGTTGGGTTTTACCTACAGGAATTCTTACCTCCATGGAGCCCCATATGTGTGCCTGGTACCCACAGAAGCCCGAAGAAGGTGTTAGATCTTCTGGAACTAGATGTGAGCTACGACGTGGGTGCTGGCAACTGCCCAGGGTCCTCTGCAAGAGTAGCAAGTGATCCTAACCCCTGAACACGTCTATACCTCCTATAGTAAAGATTTTGATAAATTTCTGATGCTAAGGTACGTGAGCTCCAGTTAACTGATAGCTAGGGGAAAGAAATAGCCATGTCCAGGAGACTGTAGGGAAGATGAAAGCTGGCATAACCCTTGGCTGGACCTAGGACAGGAGACAGTACATCAATCTTCCTACTGACAACAGAAATCTGTAGGGAGAGTATGGCTCTCTAGTCTACATACCCTCATCGTTAGAGTGAGAAGCTCTCCGTTTATAAACATGGCAGGGTCACTAAGGACCACCAGACAGATGATGTAACCCAGCAACAAGAAGGTCAGCATTCACAAGTCAGCCAAAGATAAAGTTAAAATCTTGGGAATCAAAGCAAACTTTTAGAAATTCTTCATAGCAACAAATATTGATGAGGATGCAGACTATGAATGGCTATAGGAATGTAAACTATCCCAGAGGCTATGAAAGTCGGCACGGAGGCTCCTTAAAATACTAAAAATAGATCTATCCTGTGACTGACTGTACCACTTCGGCGTATGATACTGTTCACCAACAGGATCTCACTGAAGCTCCTCCCTAGTTTCAAGATGGATCTGCAAGGATCATATATCACCTTGGTAAGGATCCCTAGATGCCTTAGTGACACTGAACCCAAGAATCTAAGAGAAGGCACTGGTGAGCTCTAAAGGAAAGAGGATCTGCGTATAAATGAGAGGAGGGGAGGAGCTTAATGAACCAGATGTCTCCCATTCATGCCAAATCTGCATGCTTACATTCCAAATCCATCAAGTGAATATAAGAAATAGTCAGAAAATCAGTATTCAACCATCAAAGTATAATACCACTTTGGTCAAAATTAATCATATAATCTGCCATGTCTTTGAAATAGGAACGTTTGGGCCTGGTGAGATGGCCCAGTAGGTAAATGCTTGCCATGTAGCATGAGACTTGAGTCCAGATCCCCAGGACCTGTGTAATGTGCCGGGCCTGGTAGCACATGCTTGCAATCCTAGTATTAGAGGAACAGGAACAGGTAAACACCTAGGGAATGGATGAATTGCTGAGTTCTAGGTTTAGAGGAAGACAGTTTTATAAAGAATAAAATTCAGAGAAACTGAGGAAGCTATAGAAGATTCACTTCTGGCCACTACGTGTACACAGATCTGCACACAGACAAGCAAGCCATCCAAATATACATATATACATATATGTACACACACACACATGCACCCACCACACACACGTACGCAGGCAAAAATGAATAGTAATAAAATGGGAATGTTTATAATGTCCAAAGATAAAGCAGAGATAAGAATACAAAATCTTGGAAGTAAAGCACTTAGAGACTTAAAATGCTGTGGGCGACATATGCTGTAGATGAAACATGATTTATAAAATCATTAATGCAAAGAAAAAATAAAAGATGCAAAGGCTTTCAGCCCTTCCCCCATTTACCAGGGATTTGCAAATTAAAACAACATCATTTCCTTAACCAAAATTTTAAAGTTTTAAAATATTAGTGTGTACAGGTGTGGATGTAAATATAAAATCCCACACCTCGCAGAAGCATATAAGTTTTCAGTATCTGTTATTAAATATTTAGCAAGACCCATACACGGGAAGTTGTTTATAATTTACAGATCAGCCAGACAACTGCTCAGTATCCCAGAGGGAAATTCACACTTGCTATATGGGGGATATATAAAAGGAACATCAAAGAGTAATAGGCAAAACTTAAAGCCAATCCTGCTTTACCCTGCGTGTGTGCATGTGCGTGTGCGTGCGTGTGCGTGTGCGTGCGTGTGCGTGTGTGTGTGCGTGTGTGTGTGTGCACGCACACCCATGCTGTGTACATTTTTTATTCTTTGAAGACTTCATCCGTGTGTGCGGCAACACATCTTGATCATATACTTCCCACCTCAAACTTTCTGCGGGCTCCCCAACACATCCCTTTCCCAATGTTGTGCCTTCTTTATTTTTATTTATTTATTTATTTATTTAACCCACCGAGTCATGCTTTTGCATGGGTGGGCACATATGTGTGTGCGCATGTATGATTGATGTTGGAATCATCCTCAACCACTTTTTTACTTTATTCACTGGGGCAACATTTGTCAGTCAAGTCTAGAGCTCGCCAAGATAGCTAGCTCTAGACTAAATCACTTTATATCACTTAAAAAAAATGAACTGTGATTATCCATGTATCAACATGAATAAGTCTCAAAACTTCTGTGTAAAATGTGTGATGTGTTCTTTATATACATTTAGGAAAGCGTGAAAGGTACTTACGTGTTGTTTAAGACAAGTGTGTGTGGTAACACTTTAATTAGATGTCTAATAATAGGAAAACAATAGGTGGGGTGGAACCAGCAAATTCAAAACACCAGTTACTTCCAGGAGGGAAGGAAGGGTGAGATGAGTGGGGTCAGAAATAAAACTCCAGTAGTATCTCAAGCTTGATTTAAAAACCTCAGGAAGTTGTAAATATGTGTGAAAGAAAAAAATCAGGTAAAATGAGTTACGTGTCTGACACTGAGTATCAGTAATTAATATTTTGCTGATCTAATTTTATAGGTTTTTCTTCTATACACATTCACATATTTCTCCAGAATTTTATTTTAATATTTTTTAGGATTTTTTTTAATTGGATATTTTCTTTAGTCACATTTCAAATGTTATCCCCTTTCCTGGTTTCCACCCCTCTCACCCTGCTTCTATGAGGGTGTCCCCTCATGCACCCACCAATTCCTGCCTCCCCACTCTAGATTCCGCTACACCGGGGCATCTACCGGGCCCTTATAGGACCAAGGACCTCTCCTTCGATTGATGCCTGGCAAAGCCATCCTCTGCTATATATGAAGGTGGAGCCATGTGTACTCCTTGGTTGGTGGCTTAGTTCCTGAGAGCTCTGGGGAGTCTGGTTGGTTGATATTGTTGTTCTTCCTATGGGGTTGCAAACCCCTTCAGCTCCTTCAGTCTTTTCTCTAACTCCCCCTTTGGGGATCCCATGCTCAGACCAATGTTGGCTGCAAGCATCCGCCTCTGTATGTGTAAGGCTCTGGCAGAGCCTCTCAGAGGACAGCTATATCAGACTCCTTTCAGCAAGCACATCCACAATTGGCATCCACAATAGTGTCAGGGTTTGGTGACTGTATATGGGATGGATCCCCAGATGGGGCAGTCTCTGAATGGCTTTTCTTTCAGTCTCTGCTTTACATTTTGTCTCCATATTTGTTCCCCAGAGTATTTTCTTCTCCTTTCTAAGAAGGGCTGAAGTACCCACACTTTGGTCTTCCTTCTTCTTGAGTTTCATGTGGTCTGTGAACTGTATCTTGGGTATTTGAAGCTTTTAGGCTAATATCCACTTATCAGGGAGTGCATACCATGTGTGTTCTTTTGTGATTGGGTTACCTCACTCAGGATGATATTTTCCAGTTCCATCCATTTGCCTATGAATTTCATGAATTCATCATTTTTAATAGCTGAATAGTACTCCATTGTGTAAATGTACCACATTTTCTGTATCCATTCCTCTGTTGAAGGACATCTGGGTTCTTTCCAGCTTCTAGCTATTATAAATAAGGCTGCTATGAACAAAGTAGATTCTCCAGAAATTTTAAAGCAAATTTCAGACATCTATCTTATGCTACTTTATCATAAATACTTTAGAAATTATCTGTGATAATTCTATTTTATTCTATTATCTGAGATAATTTTATTTTACTTTTATTGTGTTTTTAGATTTTATTATTTTTGTTATTATGCTATTTTTATTTATTCTTTGAGGATTTCACACATGCTTGCAATGTATTTCAATTGTATTCACTCCCCATTCCTCCTCTAATTTCTACTGGGATCCACTCCCACTCCCTTCCAACCTCTTGTCCCTTTTAAAAATAGATAATCTACCAAGTCAGTTTTTTTGTCTGTGTCATTGCAAGTGTGGAACCAGCCAATGGTTCATGGTGGACCTAGCAGGGGCCACAGCCTCAGATAAAATAGATTCTTCCTCCCCTAGAAACCATCTTCTGTCCATACCTCCTCACTGAGTGGTGAGGCTCATGACTGTTGCTAAATACTGCCTTGCTTGATCTCGTGCAAACAACCACAGCTGCTGTGAATTCTTGAAAGCAGCGGTCCCGACATGTCCAGAAGATGCTCTTTCATCCCAGCCCTTTACCACCACTGGTTCTCACACTATGTCTACTCCCTCCCCCAGGATGCTCCCTGGGGCTTCATGAGGAGATGAAGAGAATGTTTATTACGAAAGCAAAAGTACTCCAGAAAATGGGAATAGTTTAGTGAGTTAAGAACAAGCATTTGTATTCAAAATGTAATTGTTATGGCGCTGTTCTATTAACCAAAATTACTAATAATTCCTGAGGGATGAGGAGTGAGAGTTCCTTACAGAGACTCCTAACTCCTAACCCCAGAGCATATCACCTTCTCAATCTGTGAGTCTCAACCCCCAAAAGACCATTAGAGAACGTATTTACATTACACTTCATAACAGTAGCAGAACTGCAGTTATGAAGTAGCAACAAAATTAATTTTATGGTTGGGGGTTACTACCACATGATGAACTATATTAAAGGGTGACAACATGAGGAAGGGTGTGAACCACTGCTTTAGCTGGTCAAAGGGTTTTGTCTGTGTGGTTTGGGCAATGGCCTTGCTGTAGAAGATTAACCTTACTTATCCAGGTGGGCCTCATGTAAACATGTGGGCATTAAAAGAGGAAGATGAGACAGCAGAACCAGGAAGTCAGACCCAGCATGGAACATCTGACCCCACTGGCCTTGAAGACTGTCAGAGGGCCTTGAGCTACATGCACATGACCTCTAGAGGGTGGGAAAAAAACCACAAATTCTCTCCTATAACTTCTAGAAGGAATACAGCCCTGCTAACATTTTGAAAGCCATTTGGGACTTCTGACTCTAACTTTATGATTATAAGATAATGTGTTTGTCTTATTTTAAAGCTAAGTTTTTGATAAACTCTTATATCAAAAAATAGGAAACTAATGTGATCCCTTAATATTAGGTAATGAGTTTTCAATCATTCTTCTCAGACATCTGAGAGATATTTCCCTATAGAATTTATGTCCCTTGCCTCAACAGAAAAACTAACTTAGGTGCCAAAAACCATGAATTTGTGTTATATGACTTTGGGAAGAGTTTTTCCACTTGATTCTTTTCTGCTTTTGTTTTGTTTTGTAAGCTGTGTAGTGGTGGGGTGGGTGAGGGATGGAGGGCTTTAAGTAGCATCCTGTTATAGAAATAAATTAGTGAATACAAATATAGTTTCAAATTCAAAGTATGATTCAGTGGTAACCTTAATGCCTTGGTTTTCAATCAGCCTAATCTTTAAGTGTTTAAATATATTTAATTTATTGTTTGAGAATTCTAAAAATACGTACAATATGTTTTGATAAAATCCACCCCCAACTTCTACCAGAACAAGCCCACCATGTCTTCTCCCAGTTTCATGTACTCTTTTGTAAAGCCACTGAGGTTAATTAATGCCACAGGATTGGCAGCCTACCAGGGGCCACATCCCAAAAGAGAGCTGAGTCTCCTTCCCTCAGCAGCCAACAACTGCTAATAGCTCCTCAACTGGGGGTGGAACTTCATACAGCTCTCCCAATGACCCTCACTGGGATTGGGATGGTGTTGATCTTGTGCAGTTCTTGTGCTGGGACCAGAGCTGCTGCAAGTTCCTGTGTGCAATGACCCTGTTGTGCCTGGAGAACTAACTCCTCTCTCTGTCTCTCTCTCTGTCTCTCTCTCTGTCTCTCTCTCTGTCTCTCTCTGTCTCTCTCTGTCTCTCTCTCTCTTTCTCTGTGTGTGTGTGTGTGTGTGTGTGTGTGTGTGAGAGAGAGAGAGAGAGAGAGAGAGAGAGAGAGAGAGAGAGAGAGA
>JADRCH010000036.1:8223593-8289420 GCA_019843965.1 Rhynchomys soricoides | reverse complement strand
GAGAGAGAGAGAGAGAGAGAGAGAGAGAGAGAGAGAGAGAGAGAGAAGATCTGGGAATCAAACTTGAATCCCAGATTTGTGTGGCAAGCACTTTTCCCAAAGACATAGAGATATCATGACAAAGAGCAGGGCATGGCCAGGCTGCTGCCAGGAGCACATCAAAGTTCTTGCTCTGAACCCTTCATTAATCCAGATCATCCCTCTTCACTCTAGAGCCCTACACCAAGTCCCACATTGACTCATCTGGCTCACCTGCCTCCTTTGTTCTTATTTGGCCCTTACATCAGCATATGTTACTCAGGCCCATGCTCTTCATAGTGTTCCACTTGGAGTCCACTTGTGGTGGAGACACTCCTAGGCTGTGCTTCAAAGGAGTCGGATGGGCAGATGGAGGAAAGGGACATTGTTTCACCATATAGGCATCCTTCCTCCCTACTTGCTGGCTGACGGTTATGGAACAATATTATCCATTGGCCTTGAAAACAGTAAATGAAAGACCCTTGTGTATTCCAAATGGTGGTGTTTAATTCAAGTGATTGGCCCTGTGGTCATTTGGAGGGCTATAGTAGAGGCTCCAGGCCATGTCCCAGTGCTCCCGAACTACCTGCACACCTGACACCCCAAGAAAGTCGCCTTTTGCTGCTCTAAGCAGGAGGTTGTCCCTGGAGACAAGTGATATTTTGCAGTCACAGGGAGTCCGTGCCCTAACCCTGCAGTGTGAATCTCCCAGCTGTTCCTGTGCTAGCACACAGACATCCATTAGAGCAAAACAGCCTCCATCTTCATTAGAGCAGCTGTGCCTCCTTGCAAACGTCTGTTAGGATAGGACATATTAACTGTTGACATCCTGTCATAGAAGTGGGGAGTGAGGAGAGTCAAAGGGCCTTTACCTAAGATTCTAGCTGCTCCTTTCAGCCATTTTAAGGCAGCCTTGCCTTGATTGTACACGGTCTGGAGGTCTCAGATGGTGTTAGTGGTGCTAGGGTATATGGACCAGGGAATGTTTAAAGGGAGGCTCCATCTATGCAGCTCTATAGAAGCCATCGTGCAGGGTATCAACTTACAAGTATGGCTTGGCGGTCTTGGAATATAGCTCATGCTCCTGCAAGTGTTCTGCAAATGTACCCACAAACGCATTCATTCCCCAGTTGAACTTTGGTGAGATCATGCTTTGGTTTGTTGTTTGGGCCTTATGGAGAAGACATTGTTTATGTCTCCAGGGAAGGGATTCTCACAACAGGAAAGCCCTGGTATATTGCTGAGAAAAATTTATACTTTCCTGGGACTTCCGCACCCAATTCTCTCACAGGGTCCAACAGTTGGCTGAGCTGACCCTCTGGAAGAGCCCTCTTGTTTCCTCTGAAGAAACAATGCTCTAGTAGAGACCTTTTCTCTACTGTGTCCTGCTTCTGTCTCCATGATGCCTGTTGTCCACTCTGAGACCACTAGGCATGACCCATCATAACCTCCATGGAACCTCCTTGAATTCTGCCCCCAGTCTCCTCCCTTACACCGGCAATGATTCTTTGCACTGACTTGGCCAGACTCTGGACCACCTCTGAAAGAAATTCAAAGATGAAGGGGGATTAGTCATGTGGTAGGATGAGGAACAATAATCCTGTAATTGGAGGTGATGGGACCACTGAGAGGAATTGTGTTGAGGAAGGGGAAGAGAATGATGGAGAAGTACGTGTGTGCTGGAGAAAGCATGGAGTGCCTCCCAGAGCAGCCTCACTTGGCTACCCTCAGAACATACTCATCTCAAGTCCATTCTAGTCTTGACTCCTGGTACACTATCTTCCTGCTGCCCTTCAACCCTTTGCTCAAACTCTAAACACAGAAGGACTCTTTACTAGACCTTTCTTTATCCTATAGCTAACAGTCCCCAGTACCAGTACTGTCTCCATTCTCATGTAACTCGTGTAAGTGTTGGCCTCATGCCAGTGACACCCACAATCCTTCTCTAGACTCACACTGCTGAAGGCCTGCTCATCACTTCTCCTGGGAGCTCTCAGGACCATCCAAACATAACATTCAAACAGAACTCTGGGTCCCATCTCAGCCCAGAACTTTGCATAACCTATGTTCCCTCATCCCAGTGGTAGCGTGACCTCCTCCACTCTGCCTTCTTTTCTCTTCCACCTCACCTTGATGCCTCTCACACCCATTATCAGCAAGTCTGCAAGTCCCACAGGATCACACTGCAGTGCAGACCTCTCATCTCTACAGATAAACTACCCAGGTTTAGCCAGCCATCGTCTTTGCCCCAGTTTGGGCTTAGCTTCCTTTCTTAACCAGGTTCTACTCCCACACCCTAAGTACATCCCCATGGAGCAACAAGCATGATCCTTTCATGATGAGGCTTGCACCATCCTGAGCTACTTAAAACTTTTAAGGGCTCCCATCACATCTAAAGAAAGTCCAAATCCCTTCCTTCTCACCTATGTCCTGCATATCTGACCTGTGTTTATCCTCTAGAACACATCCCACCATAAAGCTAGCTGGTGACAGGGTTGTTTCTTGAAACCCAGGTTAAAGAACCCGCTGAAGAGACTTCTGAACAGGAGGGAGAACAGGGACTGGCTTTGGGAGAAGGGTTGAGTTACTTGGCAGAGAGTCCATCTGCTCACCTGGACCAGATAGACTCAGACACAGAGAGGGGGTCCCGGTGACCATGGAAGATGTGTGACTCCTCATGGAGGCCTGGCTTACTCCTCCACCAGGCTCAGATAGCCCCACCCAGTTGTGGGAGCCACCTTGAAGGGAGAGAAACTGAGGAGTTTGAACCCAAATTGATTGACTCTTTCTTATAAAAAGGAGACTATTTTAAGACATAATATTATTTTAGTGAAAATGCTAATTTTTCTTTTCTTTGTCTTTTCTTCTCTTTCCCTCAGTCTCCTGGAACTGGAGCTCCAGAGCACAGGGCACACAGTGGTCGTAAGTTTCAAATTAGGTGTTCTGAAGCCTTCTCTGGAAGTGTCCCGAGTAGACTCAACACAGACATAGACACGGACAAGAGTTAGAAAGAAGTCAGCCTAGCTTGTAGGGATGGATAGACATTTCCTGCTTCCTCTACAGTGAGCCTGTAGGAAGACAACTCAGAAAAAAATCTGCAAGTGTTGTTAAGAGACAAAGCAGTCCTTCATCTACCGGCTTCCCCAAGGGAAGGACTGAAGGCTTCCTCCCTCCCTCACCCACACTCCTATGGAGCACTCTTCTTTGTGTACCATCATTACCCAGCATCCTCAGCTGGCTGTGTGCTCTTCAGAGCAGGACCAGTGGCTTTTCACCTGCTGGTTCTCAGTACCTACCCAACACACAACCATTGCACATGTGATAAGTATTTACAGAATGAAAAAACTAGCATTCTACCACAAGAGAGACTCAATCTTCTGGCTTCTGATTTTTATCTGTCACTGTTTTCTTTCAATTTCAATTCCATAAGGGATAAACAATCCTTGTTAATAATTAATATTCAATACAGATCAACCTACAAGAGCCCAGAGAAATGAGGCAGTAAACAGTGCATCTTCATTTTGAATGAGGAGGCAGTCGCAGGATTTAGGGCCAGGAGGGCTCCATGTACTGAAGCCATGTGGGTGGTGGCTGGGGCTGAACGTCTTGTCTCAGGTACACTTCAGATGACTCCAAATGTGGTGATCAACATACACAGCATTTTAATGTAGTATTTAAAAAGGCAAAATTCATGTGAAACAAAAATAACATTTTTCTTCATAATAGGACTGTTATTACTAACTTTACTTCCTTGATCATTAGTGAGGCTTGGTACAACTTTAACAGATCACATTTTTATTTAAAATTCTGATATTTTATTGAATTGCTGGTTTTATTTTTGCATTATAGTTTTAAAAATATTTTATTATTTATTTATGTGTATGTGTGTGTGGTTTGTATGAATGTTTATATCTGTGAATGCAAGAACCCTTGGGGAACAGAAGCAGGTACCAGACACCCTGAAGTTGCAGTAACAGGCCATCATGAGCTGCTTTATGTGGATGCTGGGAATTGAACTTAGGTCCTCTGCAAGAGCAAGTCCATGTTCTTATCTGCTGAGCCATCTCTCCAGCCACTAGGTTATTGGTTTTAGGGCTGCAATAAACATAATCACTGAGTTTAGAGCCCCACTTTAACTTTTGCATAGAAACAAGCATAGAAACAAATCTCCCTGGCAAGGCCTGGACCTTGGGTGATTGTTGCTCATGGGGAGTATATGTTCAAGCCGCCCTCCAGCACAAGGCAAGAATTTTACCTGGGTCTTGAGTTAGGGAGAAACCCTAACCCTGAGTTTCTTAGATCACTTAGACTGCCATAAGTAAAATACTTCAGGCAAGGGTATAGTCTCACAGTTTGAAGGCTGCAAGCCCAAGATCAAGGTGTTGATATGATTGGGCTCTGATGACCCCCACCACCACCAGGTGGGGCTTGTAGATGGCTACAGTTCCTGTATTCTTACAGAGGAAGGAGAAGAAAGCAAGCAAAGTCCTTGGTGTCTCTTCTTGTAGGGTAGGTATCATTGGCATCTTGAGCTCAGGCTACCTAATGACTCTTAGAGGCCCTGCCCTATTCACAGTATTCCACAAATAATACAAAGTGTTCAGGATACCCAGTCTATAGCACCACTATGAGCCTCTCTCTGATACTGGTGACCCAGCAGGGCTTCCTTGTGCATCATAATATCTTACTTAAAGCCTTTCCATGATCTAGTTCTTGCAAAGCGTCTGTGCAAGCAGGCTTTGTTAGCTCTCTGTACAGAAGGCAGAAGCAGGCATTTGGAAGCGGTAGGTAGCACAGGTGTTATGTGAGTGAACCTGCAGCTCCTGATTCCTAAGCAATGTCCTTTCTGCCAATACTGCATGCCCCACAGCAACCAGGAAGGATACTACATTTGTACTCGGCTTTAACCCCTACTTTCTCCAAACAAATCTGCAAGGTAAGCTAGACAGGAGTCCTCATCTCTATCTTATGGGTGAGGTTGCTTAGTCTAAAAAGCCTCTTGCTAACTCTAGTCACAGGGAGTCTCACCGAAGAGAGAGATTTTACATCCTGATTCTCTAAGCTTCCTGCATAGGAGACAAAAACTCCCTGTTCCATCTATGTGAAATGAGAAGAGGGAGCCTGCCTACAGGGAGAGGGCTTTGTAACCCCATTGATTGGGAGGGCCTTCCTGCCAAGGCTCTCTGGTATAGCTTTTGGCTTCATGCAATCATGGAATGAGCCAGCTTTCAGGCAAGCTGTTCACATCCAGCTCCAGCCTTTACTAGCTGCCAGGGCCTCTGATGTTCACAGCCGTCTTGTGGGCAATGGCAGGTCCCAGACTCACAAAATACAGATGGTCCCCAGGGCCGACTGGGGGAGAGCCAAGCTCAAGGGCCTCATCTCAGTAGTTCTGATCAACTGGAAGCTGGAGAAGAGCCTTTCAAACCTTCAAAAAACATGCTTCCCCCCCCCCCAAACAGGAGGAAACAGGGGCCCAACTCCCCATCAAGAGCTGTAAAAGTGCCAGCATGTGTCTAATGGACCACATAACTCAAAATTTGATTATGGCCGCCAAAGCACAATACTGGAAAGAGACAGTTGATCCCAGCCAAGGACAGCAAATGAAATAGGAAGAAAATGAAATCCCTGAAGGAAGGATCCAAGTGGTATCTTGTATTGGACACTGTCTTAAGAAACACAAGGAATCAGTCAAAGGCTTCTTCTATTTGATAGAGCAATGAGGAGTCTTTAGAAATACCAAGGATGGAGAGATGGCTCAGTGGTTATGACTCCTTCCTGCTCTTGCAGTTCCTAGCACCCACATCCAGTTCCAGGGCCTCTTGATTTTCTTCTCCTCTTGTGACCTCTACTGGTACCTGAACTAATCACACACACACACACACACACACACACACACACACACACACACACACAGGGGGGAGGGAAAGGGAGAGAGAGAGAGAAAGAGTCCACAGAGAGAATCAGAGAGAATTTAAAAGAAAGGATAGCATAAATGTGATCACAATAATAAATATTGAAAATCCCAATGTTCATAACATTAAATATGAATGATAAAGAAAACCAATGCATAGATCATGAAGTTTTGCAAGCAGCCCATGAGACAAGAACTCCAGGGACCCATCTTCCTTGGAAAGCTTCGATTTGTGCTGCTAGGGACCATGTTTTATCTGAGGCCTGTGCCCTTTGTCTCTGTATCACTACCTTTCCCCTCTCATTCTCTTTCTAGTCTCTTACCTTGTTCTGCTACTTCATCTTTTTCTCCTCCTCTTTTGCCTTTCCCTTGTACCTTCCTACCTACCCCTGTGGCTCTCCTAGCTCTTACGTCAGTCTTCCCTTCTCTTCCTATTTAGTTCTTTTATCTACTTCCTTCTTTCTCTCCCCTTTCCAGGAAGTGATGAACTCTAGGCTACCCTCAGCTACCCAGAAAGCTCAGAGGTCTTTCTAGGACAAGAAGACTATACAAGGGGTTCTTTGGAAATGTATGCAATAACAATTAGTGAACAATGAAGCCATGATTTTGAAGAAGGGGAGATGTATATGGAAGGGTTTGAAGGGAGGGGGTGGAGAAATGGCAAAATTATATTATAGTCTCAAATATGTTTTAAATGAAAAATAAAATTAACAAGGGAAGTGTGCACGCACGCACACTGCCTGTATGGTTTCTAAACAAGTATGTTGTGCAGCCATTAAAAATAATGGCCCTGAACACTACAAAATGGCATGAAAACAGCTTATTTGCTACATTTAAATGAAAAATTCAGGATGCAAAATTTTATGTGCAGTATGATTACAGTTGGGCTTTAAAACCTGCCAAAGCCTCTGTGCTGGGAAAACCAGGGGAGAAAAGCCAACTGTTAGCAGCCCCCTCTGCATCAAGAGGTATTTGGGGGAGCTGGTTTCAATTTTTCACTCCATTCTGAGTTTTATTTCATAAACATATATTGCCTTCACAATGATAAAATAAGCCACCAGTGGCCATAACAGAGACTTGCTATAAGGACCTCAGCCGCTGGCATCCCAGGCCAACACGCTATAGTGGGCTGAGTTTGGTACTGGCTAAGCTAGATGTAGCAACTGACAATGCCTCATCACCTATCTGCCTCCTCCCATTGCATAGCGACTCATATGGCCCCCAGGTGGCTTTTGAGGCTTGAAACCTGAAGTTCATATTTCCTGGGTCTCCCTTCAGGAGCAGGTAGGCTGCTGGAACTGTTGGAAGTGTTGTCATTGTAGACCTGTGAGATGGTCTTTGTGACCAACTCTTTTTTACAGGGGAGAAGGACGGGGCTCAGAAATACTGAGTGGCTTGTTCAGCTAAAAACTATGGAGGTTTTTAATCCAGTCTGAACAGAACTGTCCATGACCTCTAATGACCTCTGTGGAGTTTAAGATCCATAAAAGCACCAGATGAGGAGAAACACACCACAGAATAGTGACAGTTTCAGAAGCTAGTGAGATTTGACTCAAGAAAGAAACTATCAGTGCAGGGAAGGAGACTGTGGCCCTGAATATTGAATGAAACATGCTACCTCTGCTTCGAAATCTATGCACATGTGCATGCATATGTGTACACTCAAGTGCTAGCAGAAGCCAGAAGAGGGTATTGGATCCCCTGAAGCTAGCTACAGACAATTGTGAACCACCTGATTTTGGTGCTAGAAACCAAACAGTGGTCTTTGGCAAGGGCAGTAAGGCTGAGCTATCATCTCTCCAGTTCCTGAGACTGCCATTGTTCTCTGAGAATATGTATTTGTTTGAAATCTTAAGCCCAAATATTCTCATATTTAACAAAATGAATGTTATGAACGGCGCCACGAATCCTACTTTCAGGGTATCCTATGTCTTCTGCAGCATTTTTGTCACTGTGGTTGTTCACTTTGTCATGTTGACAACATGTAACATCACTTGAGGAGAGAGTCTCAGTAAGGAACTATCCAGATGAGATCTGCCTGTGGAAGATTGTCCTAATTGTGTCCATTGATGTAGGAAGATGTAACCTAAACGTGGCTGTCACCATTCCATGAGCTTGGGTGCTAGAATGTGCAGGAGGGAAGAAAGCCTGCTGACCCTTAGACACAAATGGATCCATTCCTCTCTGCTCTTAACCACGGGTTTCACATGAGCAGGTTACGGACTGTAACTTGGGATTGCGAGCTAAAATAAGCCCTATTTCCCCTACGTTGCTCTTTATCAGGTATGTTTTCACTGCAGCTGAGATGAAACCAGGGCAGTGGGTATTAAGGGAGCTATTATATCCTGAGAAAGAAAATAGGGGCATAATCTCTGCCCAGGCCAACACTGCTCACATGGTTCACTGGCTTCTGACACCTCTGTTACATAAGTGTTTTACACAGGTGCCGTCATACTTTTCTAGAGCTCACACTCAGTCTGCCCCCTGACGTTTCATACATTCCTTTCCATTTTCTGTGCTTTGTCTCCTCTGTATTTCATGAAATGAGTATGCCATGGCTATCTTAATTCCCCCAGCACTGGGCAGTTAGCTCTTCCAGTTATTAGAAACTAAACTCCTCTAAATATATTTTGCATATTACTTTTTCCATATGAATTATTACCTTAGGAAAAATTCCCAAGGGTCATATTACTGGTACAAAATATATGGAAATAGTAACGATTCCAAATATGTGTTACTGAATTATAATCTGAAAGGATAGGCCCATATATAGTACCTGGGCCTTAATAGATACTTAATAAATGTTTAATGGCTATGTGAATAAAAGCCACGGGCAACATATGTAAATCTTCCTTGAATATATAAACTGGTTAAGAGAAGACTTGGCTTTGCTTTATTAAAGGCATGTACTCTGTCCACAGTGGCTGAAACAGGACTTCTGAGAGTCTGTTATTATTGTCTCCTTTATTTTAGTTTTGTAAACAGCAGATTTCTAAGAAGGAAGTTGTCTTAGTTTTGGCTTCATTGCTGTGAAGAGGCAACTCTTATAAAGGCAAACATTTAATTGGGGATGGCTTACAGTTTCAGAGGCTCAGTCCATTATCATCATGGTGGGAAGCATGGCAGCATCCAGGCAGGCATGGTGCTGGAGAAGCTGAGAGTTCTCTATCTTGATCTTCAGGCAGCAGAAGGAGACTGTGCACCACTGGGCATAGCCTGTGCATAGGAGACCTGAAAGCCTACCCTCACTGTGACATATTTCTTCCTACAAGGCCACACCTATTACAAGGCCACACCCCCTGATAATGCCACTCCCTATAGGCTAAGAATTCAAACACATGAGTCTATGGAAGCAATACCTATTCAAACCACCACAGGAGTATTCTCCAAAATGGTTTGCAGGACTTTGCCTGGTTCTAATGAGCAGCATCATTACGGCTTTGGGCAGCCAGGGTCTTGGCTGGGCATAGATGGGATCTCCAGCGTCCCTCAGCTCTTCCTGGTCTCTCTTAGCTTCCAAGGATGATGGGTGCTCTCTTCATCCTTGGCTTCTCTGGGGTTCTAGATTTGTCTCAGGTTTCTAAACTGAAGGCAAGCATTAGAGACTAGATCTCTCAAAAATAACCCAAAGAAAGACACTTGCAATATAGAAGTATGTTCATCAAAAGACAGAGTGTAGGTCCCCAAACTAATGTGTAAATTGGGAGAAAAATGAAATGAGTCTTCAGCAGGAACTCATATTATGGTCCAGAGAGGAACAAGAAACCAATGGGGAAGACAAAAGAAGACATCAACAAATGCACAGTCTTTCTAAATGTAGAAGAGATCATCTTGTTCTTTGATGGAAGCTAGGAGGAAAGCTAACTGCAAATGAAAGCTTGAAGACTGCAGAAGACAATACTTGTTGTACCTGTAATAACAGAGAAAGACCTCAACGGAAGAATTGCAGGGCCAGCAAGATGGCTCAGCAGGTAAAAGTGCTTGCTGCCAAGCCTGATGACGTGAGTTAAATCCTTGGAACCCACGTAGTGGAAGGTGAGAATTGACTCCTACAAGCTGTCTTTTGACATTCACAATCTCACTATAACATGGCCTCAACATCCCCAAAATAAATAAAAGTAAAAACTAAATTGTAGAAATTCATGAACATACAACCGAAATCCAGAAAAATTATGCCAACATTTGATATAATACACAAATGGACCAGAGATGTAATTAAAGAGAGAGGATTATAACAAGTTAGCCAAAGACAATCCCTACCAACAGGACCAATGGTAGAGAAGGTAGAGATGGATACAGTGAAGGCAGACACAGTGGCAAGTATTTAAGCTGAGATACTCTCTCAATAGCAACCTCTTACAGACTGACCAGCAGAAAATGACCTGTCAGGATGCAAACTGCTAAATGACCAGATGTAAAAGTAAGAATTATATCACACTTCACCCATCCAATGTCATACCAGAGCAGGGGCCCTTAGAGGGACATCGACCCATGTGAAGAGAAATAAAATATATACATGACAAGCTTCTTGCCAAGATGATTTCTCTCCTTGGAAGCAGGAAGAAAAATGTTCCAAGATCTGCCCAGAGGACACGAAATGATTTGTCAACCAAGTCCCAGAGACTCCAAGATCAGCAAGCCATGATCACTTGGTGCTCGGGAGAAAGAAATGAATATTTAATGTTTTTATTTGTCTTCAGGTTATCTGGTAGTAATTTCAGCAATGCTGCGCTCTGCTTCATGAGTTTACAGGCCTGGTTAACACACAGTAATGGATTGAACTTCCCTTGTCAATGAGTCTCTTAAGCTCCAAATGTTGAACTTCCAGATATGAATTTGGATAGATGACACACTTCAAAACGTTGGAACTGCACCTTAGTGCGCTTCTCTGTGTACATTCTAGATGTGGGGAGAAATGTGAAGGTCTCTCAAAACAGAGACAGGGTTTTTGTTTTCAAAGGGATTGTACCATCTTACATGCTGCACTTGGAACTTGGTAATGAATATTTGTTTTGTCAGAGTAATGGGAGCAGATAGTTGAAAGGTCAAATCTTTTTGCAAGACTCATCCTGACATCCAAGTAACTCCCTACTCCACACTCTTTTTAGTCTTCCTCTTGCCTGGGGCAGGTTCACTGTCATTTAAGCAGACCTCTTTCTAAATAGCATGGATACGTGTTGTTCTTTGGATTAATGAATATCAAGTAAGATCTCTGACTTCCCATTATGATAGATGAGGTTTTAGCCCTTTCTCTTCTGTCTGGCCCCATCAGTTTTGAGTAAATCAATACTCAGCTGTTACCACCATATTCCTCATAAGGATATTATTTCTGACTTCATAGTTCTATTTTTATTTTATTCTTCCTTGACTTCTGTATTTTGGAAATTGTTTGGCTTGTGGCCTTCCTTTTTCATGTTCTTCTCTCTTTTTTTAGCTATTGAAACTTTGTACCAATTGCCATCCAGTACCCCAATGTACAAAAGCTTTCCAATACAATTTTTCCCAGTCATATCAAGAAATGTATCTATTTTTATTTTTATCCTTGAATATCTCTACCTGGACTGCTTCCAGTCTTGGCCAGAGAAGCTTCTTTCTGAGTTGGCAGCAGTCAGTGCAAAGACTCATAACTGGTCAAGGTGTTAACATAAGAGACTGCTGGATATCCATCACTAAACCCAACCAAGCCAAGACTGAGGAAACATCACAGAAGAGGAGGCAGAAGGAATGTAAGAGCCAGAGGATGGGGAGGAGTGCTGTGAAATGCTGCCTCCTGGACGAAGTGGCTACTGCACTCTGGAATTCACAGCATCTGTGGTTGCCTGCTCAAGACTTCTGCAAGATCAAACCAGCCAAAACTGTAGCAAGAGTGGAGGAAGTGCTCACGAATCTCCATCCATAACTGAGGCGCCACTGAGGCGCCATTGCAAGCTGGGAGAGGGAAACTCATTCTTCTTTGGGGATGTGGCCTCCCGTGGGTTGTTCTTGCTCTGATGGATGGCCCCACACCCATGCACATATAAGTAGAACTAATTGGACATAATGAATTATTAAAATGAAAGTAAGAGGACACTAAGTTGAAAGATGGATATGTCGAGGAGATCTTATGGGAGTTGTAGGGTATATGAGTAAAAATTATATTTTATTGTATACATACATGAAATTCTCAAAGAATAAACTAAAAATCATATAAAAATAGCAAGTACTTATATTTTTAAACAAGAAGTAGGAAGTGGAGTAATGCATACCAGAGGCAGGAGATGGAGGAAGAGGAAGTAAGGGTAGAGGGGCTGGTCAGTGAGTATTAGATGGCAGTTAATTCTGGTGCTTTCTTGCATCATGGAATAATTATGGTGAGCAATATTTTATAGAATGATTCAAAAAGGCTGGAAGAACATATTTAAATGTCCTCAGCACAGCGAGATGATAATTCCATGAGGCAATGGGTATATAACCCCCTGATTTGATTATTACACAGTATACTTAGGTCACAGTATCACACTGCACCCAACAAATGTGTATAGTTATGATGTGACATGTGTAAATAAAACTATACTGGAGAGATGGTTTAGCACTTAAAAGCATGTACTGCTTTTACTAAGGATCTGAGTTGGTTTCTAGAACCTACCTTGAGTGGCTCTAGGGGATCCTGTCTATCCTCTTCTGGGCTCTATATACACGGGCACATGCCTTATACATATAAAAATAAATAAATAAATAAATAATCTTTAAAAATAAAGGTATCTTTTTGTATACCTGTTCATTTTCTCCTGGAGAAAGATCCGAGTTCATGAGATCTTTCCTTGGAGTGAAGTGCTCTGACATTTCATGATAGTGAAACCCATTGGTGATAGATGGGAGCTCATTCCTCACTGGGTCCCCAGTAGGTCCTGCCAATCAAGAAGCATAGTTCCTGAGAAAGGAAGATTTTCTCAGATTATTTAATTGATTATTCCATGTCTTGGATTTATTCTGTTCTCTTTATAACTATTTGATGAATTTTGAAAAGTAGAACTTGATTCTCGAACTTTGGTCCTTACTAAAACGTTACTGATATGTTTCACCTTTGATATCACATAACTAATACCCATAAGTGGTGCATATGGGAGGCTGCGCTTTCCTAACTATTCCTCTTTCATAGTTTTCTCCTCCAGTTTCATTGGGGAGTGTACAGAATATTTTTATTAATTCCAGTTAATTATATGAAATGGTGGATACCATAGTGTCATTTCTGTTAAAGTTAGATCCTGTGTTCTGGTCATATCCATTTTCCTGATCTTCTTTTCTCCCTCTTTCTTCCCACTAGTGCCCATTGTAATGACGGTAGGGATGGTTGATTATGTATGTACTGCTCTGTTTTCTCTGTGAAATTCACACTTTTGGCACTATCTTCTATTAGAGATTGTCCTCAGATGTCAGGTAATCCTGCCTGTGTTCATGACTGTGAAGATCATTGATGGACTTTACACTGTAGCAAGTTTCAGGTAAACCATTTAAGTGATCCTCTTGTGGTTGGATTTTGATATTTTCCCCCTGCAGTTTATATGAATTCATAGGAGTCTTCTCACATCTTGTCTGGAAAGGATAGATCTTGCTCCAAGCTAAACCCCAGAAGAGAATTGACCTTTACCACCACCCTGGGTATACAATCAATTGTGTCTGCCCAAACCACATCCAGACTTTTTTTTTTTTTATGTCTAGAGAACAGCCTTCTCTACTTGCAGTGCTATAGGAAGAGAAGTTATCTAGAGAGAAAAACAAGGAAGGAGAAATCTGCCCCTTCTTATATTCAGTTGGCTCTCACCTGCTCAGTTTCAACAAAGCCCCTGCTTTTCAGCCTCCAGAGTTCTAGAGTTAGTGCCTATAATGGTTGCCCTTCCTCCTCCATGATAGGCTTGCTTTGATTTATTGAGATTTTATGAGAAAATGGGCTTCCTACAAGTGCTCAGAGCCATAGAGTTGTTGCCTATCATCTTTGGCCTTCCTTGTCTGTTTATGTCTCTTTACACGATAGGCTTGCTATGATTTATTGAGATTTTATGAGAAAATGGGACTCCTATAAGTGCTCAAAGCTGTCTGAACTGTATTTATTTTTGATAGGTGAGCCTTATACAGCCGCCACTTTTGTAGGTTACAAATTGGTTGGGAATAGACCATTTCATCTGGCTTGACCCCATGCAATTCTTTTTCAATGCCACACTTTAAAGATCTCTTTTTATGATAAGGGAGGAATCATGATGTATTTATTCCTAACAGAAGTCCCACAGGAGAGTCTATGGGCCTAGGCATCTCTGATTCCATAACATCTGCCCACAGCCTCACTACCACATCTATGGCTCCTTCTCCCGGAAAGTGAATCTCAATATACCCTCAAGAAGAGAATCATCAAAACTTAGATATAATCGAATGAACAATGTATTTTTTTTCATACTTTATTTACATTCCAAATGTTTCCCCCTTTCCAGATCTCCCCTTTGGAACCTCCCCATTCCTTCCCCTCCCCTGCCACTATGAGGGTATTCACCCACCCACCCATACACTCTAGTCTTCCCTCCTTGGCATTCTCCTATACTGGGGGATCTAATGCCCTCAGGCCCAAGGGCCTCTGCTCCCTCTGATGGCCAACAAGACCCTCCTCTGCCACATGTGTGGCCAGAACCATGGGTCCCTCCATGTGTATTCTTTGGTTGGTGATTCAAAGACTCAGTTTGACTTCTAAAATTCCCTGTCTGCATAATATTAAAGGATTCCTTGAATATAATGCTTTTATTTGGAAAACAACAGCAAAAACAAAAACAAAACAAAACAAAACAAAAACTGTCTTTGTGAGCGGTGTTTTTAAAATGTTGGCTGGGTAGCTTAGAATCTTCATCTCTAAATGAGAATAATAACGGTCTATGTCTTGGGAGATGACAGTGAGATACTAACAGTAAAGCTCTTAGCATGGTACGTGCCATGAAATATCCAAGGGTTATCATTCTTAATTCTTACAGTATTAACCATAGGATTGTACGTTTATAGGTAAATGGTTATAAGAATTAAGCACCCATAACTTTTTTATTACCATGGCTTTGTAGATAAAAAGATCCGAATAAGGCACATAAATAAAATCTCTTGATAAACATATAGTCTATAGTCTGTCAGGTTTTGAAGACCACGAATCGATAGCTTCCAGGACTGGTTAACCAAAGGAAGCCACATAATGTTAAAGGCAACTGCTTAATGTACCTACCAATCAGATATATGTATTGTCCATGGCTTTGGCTCCTTTTGGCCACAGCTCCCCAGATCCCTGGGACTCAGAATTGACAGAAGTGTCAAAAATCAGGCCAAACCAAATACATTCTAGAACTAAAGCTATTGAGTTTTTTAATTAAAAAGGAAAAGAATAGTCCTTTCCCCTAATGTTTGCAGGAAAATTAATAACTAAGGGGAAACACCATTAAGCACTATCTTCTTAATGTGATATTTACACTTGTTTTGGAGATAAGCTACAAGTAGTAAAGATTGGTCAAAGCATCATTGCTCGGCGAGGTTTTAGTTTGACAACTGGAATCTGCTGTGATCATGGACAACTTTCTGTGTGTAAGTGTATAAAGAATCCATAGCATGATGGAAGGACTTAAAAGGATTCCAGCATCTGTCTTCCCATTGCTTTGAGATGCTGTCTATGAATAAAGTCTTCAATAAGTATGCCATTGATTTGCCAGGTTAATAGAGTGGGTTATGATAGGAAATCTTTGGAAGGGTTATATAGTGGTATTAACATTAGTGACTTGTCAGAAGTACATGCCTCATAGAAGAAAAAGAAGTATTCCAATAGTCCACTGTTTGAAATTATGGGACATTAGTTAGAATCAAAATGGAAATAGAGTTCATGAATACCAACACTTCTCATGTCTCAGCTTTCTAGGGAAGGCAAATGGGGATCGTTATCTCTTATAAAGTAGTCAAGAAATCTGAGAGGTAAAGAGGCAAAGGACCCCTAGGGATTACTAGTCAGATAGCCTGTGCACATGTAGCTGTATCCCCCACACCCCCACACAAGAAATGGGATAAGACAGGCTCAGATAGCATTAGTCATGTACCTAGATACTCTGCTGTTGACGTGGACTGGAACCTGTATTGAAGTGTTAACTTCTGATTCTAAAACTTGACTGGTCAAGAAATGGGAATGAATGTGCTCCAGGCTTCCCTGTTGGTTGGTTACTTTCAGCAGAACCGGAACCTACAACTCTTGATTTATGCTTCACTGTCTTCTTCTCCATAACTACCTTTTCATAAGCCACATATGGATTATCAGTGCATAGACAATTCTTCTGTGTCCACTCAAGACACCAAATATGTCCTAATCTTGAGATTTACACATGGTCAGTGGATAGAAGAAAAAGAAATCATGCAATAACTGACAGGTGGTTTGGGATGCAGTTGGACACAATTCACAGACTGGTAACCAGAAATTCTTTATATTTTCTTGGCTTGTTAAAATGGAACTAAGATCCCTCATCCTACTGCTTCTCTTTCATATTTTTTGGTTTTGTTTTTTTTTTTTTTTGTTAGTTTTTTTTCACTAATTAATTAATTTATTCACTTTACATCCTGATTACAGCCCCTTCTCTCCTCTCCTCCCAGGCTTACAAAGTGAACAGGAAATATGGCTAGACTGTAAGTCTCACAGTCTGTCCCCAGGGATTCACTTTCTTCAACCAATGACTCTATAACTTTTCTCCAGTGGTACCTCCAGCTGGGACCAAATGTTTTAACCCAGGAGCCTATAAAGGACATCTTACATTCAGACCAGAGCTTCACTCTAATAGTGCTCCATTTCATGGGATTGATGAGAGCAAAATTATTTGAACCACTGAAAAGGTCTCCAAAGGGCATCTTGATAGCTGAGT
Source organism: Rhynchomys soricoides (assembly GCA_019843965.1). Classification (NCBI taxonomy): domain Eukaryota; kingdom Metazoa; phylum Chordata; class Mammalia; order Rodentia; family Muridae; genus Rhynchomys; species Rhynchomys soricoides. Next base: position 8,272,593 of record JADRCH010000036.1, on the reverse strand, counting down.
GATAAATGCAATGTTGAGGTATTGGAAATTTTTTTTTAAGAGCATATTTTCATGCTGTGAATGACTTGTCTGGTAAGGAGACCTGTGTGGGTGTTAAGCACTACCAGTATGTACGCATTAAAGTGAGAGGAAAAGAATCAACACAGGGTGGTGAACTTTCTAGACTATTATAAAGGTGTGCTGGTGCCGTAATTCAGTAGTAGAGCATTTTCTCAGAATCCAAAGGCACCAGGTTTGATTTCCCCACACTGCAAAAACAAAGCAAACAAAAATCTCCAGAATTTATAAAGGAAAATAATAAAGGCTCAAAGTAGTTGTATGTTGTTGTTGCTGCTGCTGGATATATATATATATATATATATATATATATATATATATATTCATGAAAATTGTTGGAAGTGGAAATAGGAAGAATATGTAAAGAAATTAGTGTTGTTTTAATTTCAGTTTTATTTGCTGAGTATCTAAACTGCTTATCAAGCATGCTGTGTGTGTTTGCATGCATGCTGTGTATAAAAATGAGCTGAAGTGAAGGGCTTCGTTGAACACTATTTCTAACTCCAAAAGCACTTACATTTAGTACCAGATGGACCCGGGTGGGAATCTGTTTGCCACCTAATTGTAATGTCAGTCTAATGACCAACAGAAACATCTTGCATTGCCGATAGAATGAGGGTGCTAATGGCTACTTATCATGTGTCCCACATCTAAGCCTCAGGATGAGTACCTGGTTCATCTGTATTGTGAGTTATCACTTATGGTTCTTTCTCCTTCTTGTATTTTGACTCTTTGCCATGCATCTTTTAGGTAGTATTATAAAAGAGATCTTATTTTCATTAAAAACAAACTGAATTGAATTACTGGCATCTCTCATCTTAGTCATAACAGTGATCACAATTACTAGTTGCTGTGGCTTCTATATTTAGCAGTATTTTATGATTTCTGTATTTCAGTTCATGGGATTCATGAAAGGTAACTCTTATTAGCTCATGTTTATTAAATACTTAATGAATATCATACTTGCTTCATATTTTACAATGCCACCCCACCTTGTAAACAGGATATACCTCATCTATTGACTTGGATTTATCTAGGAGATGTGCTTTATCTAATATAGTAAGGCAGATGTGACACTGGACTCATTCTCAGGTGAGGCCTCAAGAGACTGGATATGTTTATGATGAGCTTCTGAGATTCTTCCCAAATTGTGAGCACATGCTGGGGATTCTGGCTGGTCTCAGCAGAAGGCAAGAAACATGGGTAGTGGAACTTACGCAACAAAGCTACCCCTGCCTAGAGCCTACGCTCCAAGAGTCCCCCACCTGTCTACCCACAAACATATGACCAAATCCAGACTGGACAAACAGAGCCACCTAGTCAAGTCAATCCCACACTAGCTAGTCCTCAGGAAACCTCAGAAGCATGAACAATAATAGTGTTAATTATAAATTTGTACAGTTGTTTGAACCACTGAACATTAGGTTGGTTTGTTACACAGCAGTGGCTAATTGATACATTCATAACTGGGGATAATTATCACAAATACTTAGTATAATTCATCTCTAATGCTGAGAGTTGAAAGCCTGTACCATATGAATATTTCAACTATGTATCACTTTATACACAATTGGTTCTTTCAAGCATTTCTCTATGTATCTGTTATCAAGGATGCAGACACTCTATAAAATGTGGTTAGAGATTCCTTCCAACAGCTCAGTGCTTGTCTTCAATCTCTGATGAGATATTTTCACATTTTATTGCTTCAGTCTGGGCTTCTATTCAGCTGAGACATGCATACTTTCATCGTGTTCTAGAAGCCTTCCTTTTTGTTTTGACTCTTACTATATATTCTCTCATTCTGAATCTTACAAGATTCATCTTTATGGAAGCAGTTGAGGAAGCTCAGATCACCTTATCTTCTTGCTCATGACGATGTCTGGGTCATGACTTTTGGGTCCTCATTTATCTAGTGAACAAGACTGATTTTTTAAAAATAGTATAAAATGGCTTAAGCAGCACCATAGTCATAGCTTTTGATTAGTTATTCGACTAATTTTTACTGGCTGCAAGAGAAAACAAGACATTTGGTAGTCATTCCAGAGTTGTCTAGTATTGATGGGAGTTTTCAACACTCAAGTCTCAGGAGACTACAATGGCCAGAAGATGTAAACTGATTGGCATTTATACAGCACAGAACTTGAGTGATAATATTCACAAGTGAAATCAAAATAAAAAACTGTATGGCTAACCAATGATCTGATGGTATACAAGGCACAGGACAGGAGGCATGGTCTAAGGAGAAAGCAACAGATCTGAAGCCAGGAATCCAGAGTGGATGAGAACAAAGATATTTTCTCTGGAAAAGGCAATGAATCCTAAGGAAGTTCTCTGAATTATTCATAGAGTTCCTGGGAGCTCAGCCATGGATGGGGAAACAGAAGTCTCTGCCCCTGTCCCATATCAAGTTCATCTGCTCTTCCAATGAACTGTACATCATCCAGCCACTGCCTTCAATAGTTCCTGGCATGTGTATAACACACATATTCAAAAACTGAGTACCATGCAACCATCTCCTTCCCAATTATCCCACTCATTCCCCAGTAGGAAAGAGAACTAAGCAACTGGCCTAATTCAACACACCCTGGGGACAGCTCAGCTTTCTCATTTCCTAGGGATCCCACAGGGAAAAAGAAATGCCATTGACAGTGGAGAGAATCACTGTCTATGTATGTGAAGAAAATTGTTCCCATCTGCCCAAGGGCCATGTGCAGTCATAGAATTTTAACACAGAAGGTAGGGAGGGGTGATTAAAAGACCTAGAAGGGATCAGTCTTGAATTAGTGGAGACCTGGGTGTGGATGTAATTTCAAATGTCTAGCAAATCCATTTGCCCTTCAAAAATATCTTGCATCTTTACCAGCAGTAATATCGTTAGAGATTCATTTACTCACTTAAAAGAATAGCTTAAGGGAAGCTGGAGGTTTGGTTCAGTGGTAAGCATTAGTGGAACAAGCACACAGCCCATGATTTGATACCCAGCATTGATTACAAAGCTTAAACATTTCTCCTGGTATGGTATGGTATGGTATGGTATGGTATGGTATGGTATGGTATAATACACAAGTCATTGGGAAAGACAAAAGTTTAGTTTCATAGAAAGAGATTGATGACAGCCAAGGAAGTCAAATCTTCATGGAGCTGCAAAGAATATTTCTTCTGCAATAGTGACCTATCTCATAGCTGTGAACAAATACCTGATAAGAAGCAACTTAAGGAAGGAAATACTTATTCGTGCTTGTAGTTTAAGGTTATAGTCTATCATGGTGGGGAAGGGGAGGTAGGCAATCAAAGTTCCAGGAGGCTGGGCACAGTGCAGCCATGATCATAGAGCAGAGAGAGATGAATGCTGGCGTTCCACTCACTTTCCCCTTTGTATTGGGTCCAGGTACCACTGATGCTGCCAGCCACATTCCTGGTAGGTCTTTTCTTCTCTAGTTAAGCCTTTCTGAAAACACCTTCCTAGGCACACCTGGAGATACATTTTCATGGTGATCCTAAAACCAGTCAAGGATTGTCAAGGAAGATTAGCCATAAGGGCCTGGGCATCTGGCTATGAAAACGATTGTCAGGCAGGAACAAAGAGTCAGAGAAGCAAAAGAAATGGAAAAAAACAAAGTGACAAAACTTCACATACTTAATAATGTGAATGTTAGAGAAACAGAAGGAGAAAGGGGCAAGTCTGTTCTAAGGATTGATTGTATTATCCAAGTGGATTACTAGAGCAATGCCAAGCATGGGCCAGGTTTCTAGTTGGTGATAGCTATAGCATTTGTGTTAGGAGTCGTTGCCATTGACTTATGGAAATGTCTGTTCTGAAAACTAGATTCCAGGTGTTGCTCATGCAGGGTCAGATTCTAAATCCCCTCACTTTTTCTACCTGACTACTAACCATGCCAGTCTCTTTCCCAGGAAAGCCTTCCCTATACCTCCTTTGTCTTCATTCGTGTGTGTCTTCAGGTTCCAGGATCCTTTCTTCTTCTTTTTCTTTCATATCTGTTGTTCAGTGATTATCTAGATCTATCACTTTTCCTAGAATAGACTACAGTGCAGACTATTTTTCTGCACTGTTACTCTTACATCGATTATTCTAGTCTGTCATGAATGCACACGAGCAGCTTTGGGGGATGAAACCCTTAGGAAACCTGAACATAAAGCCAATAGCTGCCTCTCACCTTTTGACCTTAAGAAGCTCATGCATAATCTCTAAGCCTCGAATTCCCCATCTGTGAAACTGGGAAGGTATCTCTACCCTATTTTTCATTTTGCATGATCTATTCAGTGAGCAGTGTACTGGGTAATGTGGATGGAAACAACCACCAAAGACTGTTGGTGCTTCTGCTTAAAAATGTGTGCAAACACCAGAGCTCTATGGGAAATTGTTTCAACACCAGAAAACATAGAAATACCTTTGAGATATTACAGCTATTACAGAAGATTTGATGTGTGCCAAATTCATTGGAAAATACAATGCAGCAAGCTTGAGCAGCTTCTTTTTTTCTCATGCAGCCATACAATGTAGTATTTGATAATAGAAAGGAAAACGGAAAGGGGTGGACACCTGAAAATCACTGAGTACTTGCCCTGTAGTGGGGATGCTTCAATGCTGAGGTTAGGTCACTCCATCCTATTTTGATGTTAGCCTTGTCTTCATTGAATGGAGACTATGAGGTTAATCAACTTTCCTAAGATCACTTCCATAAGTAGAGAAACAAGAATTCAATCCTGTGCCTGGTTGGTGCCAAGCTCAAGGTCCTTTGTGATGTCTTACACAAACTACCATTGTAAATCATCTTGGATTCTTGAGCGCATCTTTCATCTGATCTTCACACTAATTCTGTGAGGTTGGGTTATCATCCTCCCTTTTTATATACAAAATAGAAAAACTAAGGTTAAGAGGGGCTGGCTAGGTTATTGTTTGTTTTATACAAGTAATTTATAGATTATAAGAAAACTAGTCATTACATATTTATTTTTTACTTATTAGATACTAATTACATGTAATACAAGATGTTGTAAATTGTTACATACTGGATCTTATAAAAAACAAAGTAATGTCTTAGTTTCCTGGCTAAGTTGAAATTTCAGGTTCATGCTTGATTATTTGCCTTATTTTCTGACTTTTTAATATACCTTTAAAGTTTTAAATCTGTTAATTTTTAAAATTGTATGGGTATGTGTTATGAGCCTAGCGTATAAGTACAGCTTATATATACTATGTGAATATATGTGTGGGAACATGCATAGACCAAGAAGGGATGTTTGGTGCTCTGGAATTCTAGTTGCAGATGGTTATGATCCATCATTGCATGTCCTGGGAGGCAAACCTGAGTCCTCCGCCAAAGCTGTGACCTTCTTAACCTCTGAACCTTCTCCTCAGCCCTTTCTGGTTTGCTCAATAGTGTATCTTTGTTGAATATACACATATTTGTTGATGATGTAATTCATATAAATTATATAATCATATAAAGTATATAGAAGCACATATATACAAGTACACATGAATAATCTCACTGTAACATATCATCCAGAAACAACTACTATTTATGTATTGTGTGAGTCAGTCTATGGACTCTGACATAAGAAGGAGGACCTCAAGATCCCATAAGGAGCTGGAGCAAGTACTTCTGTGAAATGGGATGCTCCCCAAATCCCTGTGATTACAATGCCAATAGATCAAGAAGAATGTCATAGTAAGTGGTTGTATGGCTTCTGTCAAGATGCGTAGAACTGCTATTCATTGGTTCTTTTCTAACAGAATCAAGAAGGAACTTTAACAAGTTGACTAGAAATGATATCTTCTCTGTTGGAAAAAATGAAAACAAGTCTCTTTGGAATCTTTGTAAGAATAAACCATTGCAGACATATCAAATGTTATCAGAAAGGCATCAATTAAATAAATTAAGGGATATCCATGATAGAAGATAGTTTGTTAAGGGCTCCATGGGTAAGGTACTTGCTGCACAAGGGTAAGGACCTAAGTTCAGATTTCCAGCACCCCTGTAAAAGCATAACATGGCTCATTCCTACAACCCCAGCACTGGAGGTAGGGTGGAGATGGACAGAGCCATGGAGCTTGCTGGCCAACTAGTCTAGTGCAGAGTGGGTTAAGTGAAAGACACTGTCTCAAGAAAATAGGTGATGAATGATAGATACCTAATGTTGACCTCTGACCTCCACGTACACATATTGGTATGTGCACTCACACAAATGTGAACACATATGCATACAATATACACATAGAGACATACATACTTAAAGATACTGTGTCAATAATTTGAAATTTTGGTTTGGTGGGGGATATAGGTATGCATATATGTGTAGATGCACATGTGTATGCAAGTACAGGCCTAAAAGCTGACATAAGATGTCTTCCTTGATGTCTCTCCACTCTGTCTCTCAATATAGGCTCTCTTGCTGAACCTAGAGCTGGCCAATTCCTGCTAGTCTAGGTAGACCACTTGCCCTAAAGATCCCATCACAGCTTCCCAAGTGCCAGAATTATAAGTAGCAACCATACTCTCCCAGTGGATTCTGGGAATGGGAACTCCTGCCCCCAGCCCTATCACATAAAACAAGTGCTTTATGCACTTAACCACCTTCTCAGACTCTGCTCTTTACAGTTTCTTTTATATACTTTTGTGTTGTCAGAAACTTTTACAATGAGAATGCTTTCCTGTATGAGTTTTGTAATTAAATGTGAAGTTAAAAAGAAAAAATAGCATAATAATCAGCTATAATCATTACTTCTAAGTATATTCTGTATGTACAATTTGTTCCACAAGGACACATGCCCTTGTGTGTCTTACTGTATATATGCTAGGTATTGGACAAAGGGCTTGAATTTCTGTGTTTTAATAGCTAACATTGCTGTGGAAGGACTGTCATTTGAAATATGTTCTGGGGTGCTTTTGAAGCACGTTTAATCTTTCCTCACTAATCTGCTTTCTCTAAACCTTCCCTTAATTCTCTCTAAGGATTCTCCACCTGCTGTGCAGGGTATACAACAAAGTGACTCTAATCATGTTTGGAATTAATTTTTATCAATTTAATCCATACTTGGCAGCTCTTTCCATTCCAAAGGTGTACATTTTTAGATGGATGCTTATCAATTTCTCAGTGTCATATGACATGGGCAACAGATGATAAATGGATAATTATCTTCTGAAAACATAATGGCACATCAGAGAAGCTAAACTAGCTTAGATCTATTGAATATGTCTTAGGTCTTCTTATTATGAGACTTATCTCCTACCAAAATGAACATCCCTTGCTGGTTATAGATTGACTTCATTCTCTTTTATTGTGTGTGCATGTATGTGTGTGTATATATGTTTGTGTGTGTGAACATGTGTGTGAGTGCTCACATACAGTTCAGAGATTGACATGAGCTGCTTTCTTCAATCAGCCTCCTCTTTATTTTTTGAGGCAGGTCTCTCACTGAACCTGTAGCTCAGACTGTCAAGTTGGCCTGGCCAATAATATCCAAGGATCTACCTGTCTGTACCTCACCAGAGCTGAGACTACAGGTGTATGCCCGTCCACCCATGAGCACCTGCTTTTCTTGTGGACACTGTGGATTATAACTCCAACCCTCATGCTTGCATAACAAGGCCATTAATGCCATTGCTGCCTTCCTAAGCCTGAAGCTGCATACTTTCAGACATGCACATGGGTTCATTGTTTGCATGGGTTTTTTAGGCTGCTTGTTGATATAAAAGCCAGTTTGAGAACTTAAACCAGGAGGGTCAAATAGAAGTATTGAAACCTCACCTCTGCAGATTTGGTATTCCCTGTGTCCTTGAATACCAAGGGTCTAATTTCTTCTGGGATGGGCAAACAATGCTTGGTTCTACCATCCTGCTGTGCTTTGTATCTACTGAAGGGTCCTCACTGTGCATTGTCACAAAACAGAGCCACTGAAAGTATAGAGAGAAAGAAATGAGATGGGCATCAGAGAGGACTCGGTGATCTCTTGAGATAGGATGGGCATCATGGAGGACTCAGAGATCTCTTCAGATGGGATGGCATCAGGGAGGACTTGGTGATCTCTGGAGATGGACATCAGAAGGTACTCAATGAAGATCGTGGTCCATTGTTTGTCTGTTTACTGTTCTTTTGGGAAGCATAAAATCCACAAAAAGATATCTTATATTCTGCAAGTGAGTCTCTAATTTGGGACATAGCGTTCATTGACAAATTGACTGCTGTATGATTGAGACACCTATCAGCATGGTGTCTCAGTACTATGGATTCTGGCTGATATAATGGAAATAATACACCATAGCCTTGTTCCAATGCTATTCTAGAAGACTAGATTCCCTTTTAATGAGATGAACTTCACAATACTCAGTGAGTTACTTTCAGTCTTCAAGCCTTTAGTCTTCAACCTCTGGTCTCTACTGCATGATTTGGAGGAATTTAACTCCCAAAGCTTCCACTTCATCATTATGAAATGAACTCCCTTCAAGAAATGTTCATTAGAACTAAGAGAAAAGCAATCACAGCACAGATCCATTACAGCTCTAGGTTTGCTATAGTGTGAAGCACCTATCCTTATTATTGAGCATTTACCTGTGGCGTCTTTTGTTGGTGGTCAAAGCACCCTGTCCCAGATGCTACCTTTTGGTTGCTGCCTCTAGCCCCAAGGTCTGAAAGTCCAGCTACACAGCCTAGCCTCCCAAGCTTCTTCTCTCCAGCAGTGGCCATTCATAGATGTTTGTCCTTCCTTTTCTATATCATAACAAACATCTGGTAGATTCTGTGACCTTTTGCTTCTAATTCTTACAGACTAGGCTTCTGAAATCTTACCTGCTACTCACTTTAATACTTTCAAAGATGCAAACCTTGACCCTCCCCTTAACAACTCCACTTGAAATCTAATCCCAGAAGGCACTGAATGCCTACCATATGTTTATACACCAGTTATGACGTTAGGCTTCAAACTCCTGCCTCTGCCTTTTTTCATAGCTATTGATGTGGCTGTTCTGGTGGGTGTCCTTTGGCTGCTAGATGACATTTTCTACAAACAAGTCTGTTTTTATTAAATCCCTGTCTGCCAATCATCACAAATTCTCCATAGCCTTCCACGAGGAAGTTATTGTTAGGAAAAAAATTTTTAAGGGTTTATTGCAATATAGTTTTCCAATTATTCTTTTCTTTCTCTAGTTCTGTATAAGTGATATAACACTGCTGATGTATATTCATATATAATAGTGCATTATATATGAAATCATATTTATAAAATTATGTTTTATATGTTTATAGATAATAAATATATATACACACCAAATTTATGTTTTATAAATGCTATTTATATAAAACTATATGTTTATATTTAGGTATATATGGAATTATATATAATGTAAAATTGTATAATTTCATAGTGTGTATGAGAGAAACCTAGAAATCAATTTTCTTAGATGTTTGATTATTTTGTAATCTTCCTCCCCCCCCCCCCAAAATCTCTACAGTATTGTGACAGTGGTGAATTCTGATTGTAAATTGGGTTGTTTGGAGCATAGTATAGGTCTCTTCTGGGTGTTTCTGTGATGATTTATCCAAGGAGGATTAACAAGCAGATTAAGACCCACCCTGGCTGTGAGTGGTATTAAAGGGGAAAATGGAGAAGGCTCCAGATAATCGTTCTGCTTCCCAGTTACCATGATGTAAGCCTCTCTGCTCTGTCCTCAGGCTCTCTGCCATAATGAATTGCAGTCTCTGAAAGAATGGGCCAAATAGGTCCTTTCTTATTCAAGTGCGTTCCTTTTTTTAAAAAAAGTATTTGTTTCTGCAACGATATTCTTGTACCTTAGCCACTCAGGAATGCCTCATTAGACCAGACATTGTGGTAAATAGTCTTCCTGGCCTTGATCTACATGCTTTAAACCACTATGTTGGTGGAAAAAGACCAATTTACGTGACAATGAAATAGATAACTAGCTTCCCATTGCCTAACATGGTAGCTACCAGCCACGTGTGCTTTTAAAAACTAAATGTGCTAATTCAATAATATGTATCCATTTCTTTGGTAACACTGATTACTTTCCAAATATTCCATCACCCCACACAGCCAGTGGCTGCTATATTGGACAACACAGAGCACAGTGACCCTAGAACACAGCAGAGAGCCCTGCCGGACTATGTTGCTCTAGATAGTGAGGTGCCTGATGTCAGAAGCCAAAAGCCAGCATTGCAAGGAAAAAAGAGAGGTGAACAAAAATATAGGGACAATGTATGGAGCTTCAGACTCACACCTGTGCTCCATCACCTGACTCACCATACTCCATTGCTCTTCAGTTATTCCTCATCTATAAGAAAATGACGTCATCTATGACTTGCTTCCCTAAATGGTGAATAAAATTACATGTAGCTGCCGAACTCACTTTGAATCTTGCCAGCGACTGTGGGCTGAATGTATAGTAGACACATAAGACCACCCCATCTCCCGTTGTTTCTTACAAAGGAAATTATCTAGGCTGCCAGTCACAATAGATGAGGAGGAGGTGGGAGTGGCCACAGTTCCATCAGACACTAGAAATGACAGGACTATCATATCTTCAAGCTCTCCCTTCCACCAAGTTGCACCAGAGAATGTGTACTGATTTTTGGACTATTCTTAAAACATTTAGTCCTAGGCCACATCTCGTTAATTCCCATCCCCTGATCTCACCAGGCACAGAGGGGTGCCTGGTTCCACTAAGTGTGTGCCAATGACCTTCTCAAGACCAACGGCCCTGAGACTACCATAATTCTCCATGTAAGTGGGAATGCCCGCCATTCACCCTAGGATCCTGCCCCGACTCAGTGCTTTCTGAGCTAACTTGTATGTAATCCCATCACAAACAGCATGTGAACCATTTACAGAGTCCCACAATTTATTCCATTTTCCCATAGAGGGGGATGTTAGAAACCTAGCCCCATTTCATTATCCATTTGAATAACTTTTTCAATTTCGAGCTTGCTGCCTAACCATGAGGACTGAATTATTACTAGGTTCTCACTCTCTCATGCTCTCTCTTTCTCTCCCTGCCTAGTGGGAGCACTAAGTAGATAAATAAAAATCACTGCAGAAGAATTGCAGGTGCTGTGGGCTAAAAGCCAGCCTGGGCCCATCCACAGTCTCTGAGCCTTTTCTGTCTGGGTTTTTTTTCTTATTTTATTTTTTTTCATGGCCCATCATTATAGAGGATTCAATTACCTCCATGAGCACTGTAGAAGTTTGCATACATCAACCCTGGGGCATTATTCATCACAATGTATTTTTGAGAGTGAAAGAAAAAGAGGGTTATGTTTCTGGTTTTCCCTAAAGCTGTTATTTTTCATGAGGAGACTTGGTCAAATTTTAGCATTTTGAACCCTCTCCTGATTTCCCAGCTCAAGCATGAGCTATTCTCAGAGTGTCCTTATGCAAATGACGGAGGACTCAGAGCATGAAAGTAAGACTGGCTGGCATGTGCTGTGCAGGGCCTTTCTCCAAGGAGGCCAAGCAGAAAGACAGAGAACCTTGGAATCGGACCCTTTCTACCATGTTTGGTAGATCTTGGAAATAACATCGGGGGAGATATATGTAGATGAAGAGAAAACCAAATCTGTGGGGACAGCTTCCTCTGGAGCTCATAGAATCTTCTAATACCAGTGACCACTATGGGATGCTTCCTCACTCTTCTGAGGACTCAGAATGAAACCATCTAGCAGCCTCAGACTCCCTTAAGGAAGATAGTATTGTTATCCTCATTTTGCCGAGACAGACCCGAAGAAGTTGTTTTTAAAAAAGACTTAGCCCAGTTCCCAGAGCCATTGCATTTAGAGATAGTGCTGAAAACATAGAGAGTTGCTCCAGAGCCTCTGCATTTATCTGCTAAACTTTCCTGAACCGAGAGTACTGGTTATCAGTGTTTTACATGCTACTATGATAAAGTACACTGACAAAAGTAAACCAAGGGAGAAAGCGTTTATTTTGGCTCACAGCGCGAAGGGATCAACTGGCCTTGTGAGAAAGTTACTGTGGCAGGAGCTTGAAGCAGCTGGTCACATTCCATCTACAGTCAGAAAGCAGAGAAGGATGAATATTCTGGAAAATTCACTTTCTCTCTTTAAAATTGTATATTTATTAATGTGCATGTATGTGTGCATGAGTGTACATGTATGCCTTAGTATGGAGGTCAGAGTACAATTGCAAGAGACAGCTTTCTATCACGTAGGAAACAGAGATATAACTCAGGATGATAGTCTTTTTTCAGCAAACAACTTTACCCATTTAGCTATCACACCAGCCTTACTTTTAGATATATTGATGAAATTTAGACATATACAGGTAGATAGAAAGAAAGAAAGAAAGAAAGAAAGAAAGAAAGAAAGATAGAGAGAGATAGACAGACACATACACAGACAAACAGATAAATCCAGGATCCTGTTTCAGGGGACTTGCCTTTCAAAATTAACAGATCTTCTCATTTTAATTAACCTAACAAAGATAACTCCTCATAGGCATGCCCAGAGACTGTGCTTCCAGGTCATCATAGATCTCAACAAGTTAATAATTGAGATAAACTATTGCACTCCCCGTTGCCTTTTGCCTCTAGTGACCTAGCTTAGCCTTAGCCTGCAGCTCTTGAGGTCTTACAAAGAAGCCTTGTGCAGTAGAAATACCTCTCCTGCCCTAGTCTGTGTATGTTGGAGAAAGAGAACAGAGATCATATGCTGTTTTGTTCATTATTTAAAAGTTTAGAAATCTGCTTGAAAGTATCCAACAAGTGATGCTCTTCCCGATGCTGTCTTCAGAAGTGACGTGGAGAATAAAGAAGGCCGATAATATTAAGTATTGTCAGGGGAGTGGAAACATCTAGAACTCTCTTACATTACTACTGGGAACTTAAAGCGCCAGAGTTCCTTTAGGAAGCACTTAGGCAAGTCTTCACATTGTCACAGACTAAGTCACCTGATGACATGGCCATTCTAGTCCTTAGTATACATACCCAAGAGCAATAGAAACCTATTCACACAAAAGCTGCTGCACAAATGTCCACCACGTCACCATGCATGATTGCTAGACAGAGGCTAGAAAAGATGGGCCATATTGTACATTATGTTACACATAGATATTGGGTATAGGTATGGACATTATGCATCAAAAAGTACGTTTCAGTCACAAAAATATGATATACTAGTACATGCTCTGACACTGATAACTTTTTAAAACATTAAATGGAAGAAGCTAGCTGGGAATGATGGCTCATATCTGCAATCCCAGCACTTGGGAGGCTGAGGCAGAGGACTATGGTGAGTTTGGGGCAGCTTTGGCTACAAAGTGAGATCCTGTCTCAATGAATGAATGGATGGATGGATGGATGGATGGATGGATGGATGGATACAGAGGCCACTTATTATATGGTGTCATTGATTTGAAATGTCTAGAATAAGAAAATCTACAGAGAAAGGAAGTAAAATATTGGGTTTTCAGAGTTTGAGGGTTTGGGAGTGGCTGCTAATGGGTGTGGAATTCCTTTTGGGGTCAAAGATCAATTCTGAGATCAATTCTAGTAATGCTTATCCAACTCTACATATATACTCAAAAGTCACTGAATGGCACATTTCAAAGGGTGAACTATAGGCAATGTAAATTCCATCTCAATAAAGCCATGAAATAGCACAGAAGAGCTAGAACAGGTTTTCTAACCAGAATGTTGACAGGGAGGATCTCAGAGCCTCCGTGTGGAGAAACCGAACTGGCCTTTAAGTCCATGAAAGGACCAACCATCCAGAACTACAAGTGTAAAAATGGAGCTAGTATGCACTTAGAGCTTAGGGGTCTCAACTGCAGAGTGTGACCAGGACAAGGACAGGAGTCATTGCCATCCAGCCATGCTAGTGGCACGGGTTAAACGGAGGTTATACAAGTAAAGATGGCCTCCAGTCCCCTTGCCTTCAAGAAAAAGGGGATATCTCATGGTAAAGTTGTGAGAGTCCAGCAGATCATGAAAATTGAATAGGATTTGGGAGACAAAATCCAGATAATGCAAGTACCCTAAGAAAAAAGTCCTGAGGCAGTGCTCACCCTGCACTTCATGGTGGTTTAGACACCTGTGGTTGGCAGCTTCTAAGGTAGCCACAGTGATCCTTGTTCCCCACAGTTAGAGCTTCTACAACCCCCCTCACCTGTGATCTGCTTCTAGAATGTAAAATTGTATGTAAACAGGAAAAGAGTGGTGGGTGTCATGGCTGTGCTAGTGTGACTGGGCTATGTAGTGACTTCGTTCCCATAGCAGCCTATAGCTGTTGTCTTCTTGGCTTGTGGGCTTTGATAGAACAAGCTGCCCCCTCATTCAGTTCTGTTAGCAAGGAGCCAAGAGGTGTCTCTGACTAATGGACTGGCATTCACACTGTCTGATGGCCTTGATAAAGTCAAATCCCATGAATAGTCATATAGCAATCTTTCCTGTGGAGACTTTAGCTGAAGACAACATCCTTCTGCAGTTTTTGTGAGAGACCCCAAAGGTGAGGAACCATTCTGCTGCTGAGCTCTGCCTACATTCCTGACCTCCCCAACTCCACCTTCAGGGAGATAATAAATATCTGTCATTTTAGGATCTAAGTTTGTGATCATTTGTGGTGTAGTGATAAATAACAGACACAACCCTTCAGGACATTTGCTAGTCTATAGTAGTCCTCCTACAGCAGTGGTTCTCAATCCATGGGTCATGACCCCCTGGGGGGTCACATATCGGATATTTATACAGTATCTGATACCCTGTGTATCTGATATTTACATTATGATTCATAACAGAAGCAAAATAGCAGCTATAAAACAGCAATACAATAGTTTTATGGTTGGGGTGACCATGACCTGAGGTATTAAAGGGTCACAGCCTTAGGAAGGTTGAGAACCACCACTCTACAGGGAATAAGGAGATATGGCTTCTGTTTAGCAGTTGTTACCATGGACAGCTGGGCAGGAACAAAGTCTGGAGTGCTGAGTTGCCTGCATAGTTGATGCCATTTGACTCAAATCCTAAAGGCAGGGAGCAGACATGTCCTGATTGTCTCTGTATCTCTGGCATTACAGCACAGTTTGCAGAAGGCAGATGCTCAGATAATGTAAGCAAATGCTGAACTCTCTCCATGGTAAGGTCTCGAAAGGAAAACCCTCTTAGTTTTACCCCACCGAGGGAATGAATAGGAGAATGGGCAGAGGAATGACAGAGTCAGAAGGTCAGGGACACCCCCCAGAGCTTCCAAACCATGCAGTGAATACTGAAATAGGAGGAGCTGGCTTACTCCCAGTCTATCTCCCTTGCATCTCTTTAAGCCCCACATTTACATATTCATTTTCAGACTATTTAAAAGAATTGTATCACCTCCCTGTCTGTATCACTGCTATGTTCTGTGACTCCCTGCACTTGAACAAGTTTCTTCAGACCCCCAGTAACCTCTCTGACCTTGAATTCAGAAGGCCTGTGATTCTTTTCTCTATTGGCTCCCAGTGGTCATCAGCCACAACAGCCACATCCTCTGGAGAGCAAGGTCCCTTGGCTCCCTCACTATACTTTCATCCCATGGCATTTCTACCTCCTTCCCCTTAACTTTTTAATAGGTTGGTTCCTGGTGGGTTATTCTTAGTCTTCCCTCTCACCTCCGTGACTTTCTTCTGGTGGTAGGGGGATGTTGTCTAGCCCCCATTTGCCTGCCTTTGATTGTGGTCTGTGTAGACAGTCATCTCTCCTCTCCCTGGGTGGATATCTCCAAAGCACCTCAATTTTGTCTTCTCTAAAGTTACCCCACTCCCAGGCCTTGATATTTACCTTGGGTGAATTTTCTGTATCCTACTGAGACCTCTGTCAAACGGTTCTTCCAGGAAATCTGCCCCACCCCCCTTTTAGGCTCTGTGCTTTTCCATCATCAAATCTGTCATCACTTCTAAGCATCTCTTGAAGTGATTACTGGATGGAGGGCTCCTCCTGGACTAAACTGTAAGCTCCACAGGAGGGAGGGGTCATGACTGTGTTGCTCACTAACACTGACCCCCCCCCAAAAAAACCCAGCACAGAAGCTACAATGGTAAATATTGATTACATGCCTAAGTGCAGGCTGAATTCCTCTCATTCTTCTTCATTACTTGATTCTGTTGATTGATTTGTATCTGTCAATATGCTATGATTCTACCTTTCCACTTGGTTCTTTGTGAATTTCTAGAGGCAGCTTACAAAGAGGGCTGCCCAGGATACTTTCTACCCAGTAAGAAGCCACAGTTAAGGAGCCTCTCTTCCTCTGCCCAATGGGTTTCCTCATTATCTAGATAATAGCAGGCAATTAGTGCTAGAATGTGTTTTAAAGTATGAGATCTAATTACTTTACTTTTTAGGTGGGGAAACTGAGGCCCAGGGGAATCAAATGGCTCTCTAGAGATTAAGTAATGTGTTAATTGCAATGGTAAAAATTTGTTTCCTGTTTTATTAAAAAGTATTCCATGGCATGTGATATATTTAGAATATGTATGTGCATGTACATATATATGTATCATGGATACCATATATGATACATACACACACACACACACACACACACACACACACACATATATATATATATGTGTGTGTGTGTGTGTGTGTGTGTGTATCATGGATACCATATATGATACACACACACACACACACACACACACACACACATCTTGACACAGCTAGAGTCATCTGGGAGGACTCATAAGATTGGCCTGTAGACATGTGTGAGCACATTTTCTTAATTAATGATTGATTTGGGGTTCAGCCCACTGTGGGCAATGTCATCTACAGGCTGGTCATCTTTGGTTGCCTAGAAAGAAAACTGAGTGACCCATAATGAGCAAGTCTGTTTGTAGCTTTCCTTTAGTTCCTGCTTCTAGGATCTTGTCTTCGATTTGGCTTCTCTCGGTGATGGAATATAGTCTGTGAGAAGAAATCAACCCTTAACTCACTGAGTTGATTTTGGTCATGGTGTTTAAACAGTAAAAGAATACAATCTAATAATCTCTCTCTCTCTCTCTCTCTCTCTCTCTCTCTCTCTCTCTGTGCATGTGTGCATGTGCATACAGTCAATGGAGTCAACAAAAGGTGGCTGTTTCTAAACATTTCCAGGCATTTTTTGTGCATAATCAAGACTCCCAGGGTAAGAGAGATTCATACACTCTTGGAAGCTAAGCAAGCCTTGGTCAGAGCTTCTCATGTTTAAGCTTTAGTCTAAGAGCATCTGGAGACCTGGCAGGACAGAGCACACAGACCATCAGGGAACAGTGGTTATCTGAGATCAGCATTCAGAAATACTCTTGGGTACAAAAGTTGGCCAATTTATATGTAGACATATTTCTCTCAATCTGCCTTCTGTTTAACATTGCAAATAAGTTTCATTATAAGTTGCTATCTAACGTCAACCTGGTCACACTTTTCGTGTACCTACTTCAAGGATTTTAGTCATATTGGCATGCAGAGAATGTGGAACATGGCAGAGAAAGACATGGTTTCTGCTCCAAGCACATCAAAGTGCTGGAATGAACTTTACCACCAATAATCAAAGAAGTTTAAATGCAAAACTATGTCATAACATTAGAGTTGAGACAGAGAAAAAGAGCCTGTAAGTGTGGTAGAATAATACATTTATTGCTGTAATTTGACCTTATGGGATTTTTTTAACAGTCCACTGAAGGGATTGAGTCTGAGGATAGAGAGTAGGTTTGATGTGGAGGAAAATACTGGAATACTTTCAAATATACTGAGACACTCAAGAGGAGACAGGACCCACTATGGCTTCTTACACAGACAGTATTCCAACTCTGATGATGTGGGTACCATGTTTGAAAAGTAGTGTCCTTTATCACAGATGTGACTAGGAAAAGCTGAAAGAGGATCCCTTGGGAGCAGAAGGAGCTGTGAGGTAGTTGTTATTCAATATAAGCCCGATGAGGGAAGACTCATGGTGAAGTCTATCAGAGATCAGCACCTAGCCTCCCTCCTGCCAACCACCCGATTCGTCCTGTTTTAACTTCCTATTGCTGCTGTTACAAAACACAACCCACTTGGTGGCTTTAAACCACTCAACTATACTGTCTTAAAATCAAGATTCAGAGGTCCAAATTCAGGGTCTCAGTGGACTGAAATCAAAGTGTTAGCAAGAATGGGTGCCTTGGATGGGGGTGAGAGGCTCTAGGCAAGCATTACTATGCTTTGTGGGGGGATAATACCATAGAGTGCCGTACCCCTGCACTAAAAGACCTGGGTCTCGTTCCCCCATTTGTTGTCCTATAATTCTCTCCTATAGTGAATTTGAAGAAGAAATGATAAAATACTGGATTATAGACACATTCCTAATTTCATACCAAAACAAGAGCCTCATCTCTGCCATCCTCTGGCCAGGTGCTCACAGTCATCAAGAATTCTTTTTTCTTTTCCTTTTTTTTTTTTTTTTTTTTTAGATTTCTTTGTTCTAATTATTTTATTTTTGGATATTTACTTAATATACATTTCAAATGTTTTCCCCTTTGGAAACCTACTATTCCATTCCCCCTCCTCCTGCCTCTATGAGAGTGCTCCCCCACTCACCCACCACTCCCATCTTCCCTCCCTAGCATTCCCCTACACTGGGGCATCTAAATCTTCAGGCTCAAGGGCCTCTCCTCCCACTGATGGCCAACAAGGCCCTCCTCTGCCAAGCATCATGGGTCCCTCCATGTGTATTCTTTGATTGGTGGTCCAGTCTCCGGGAGCACCGGAGGATCTGGCCAGTTGACACTGTTGCTCCCTCCATGGAGCTGCAAACCCCCTCAGCTACTTCAGTCCCTTCTCCAACTCCTCCATCCAGGACCACACACTCAGTCCAATGGTTGACCGCGAGCATCTGTCTCTATATTTGTCAGACTCTGCCTGAGCCTTTCTGGGGACAGCTTATCATGCTTCCATCAGCAAGCACTTCCATACCCAGCATCCACAAGAACGTCCAGGTTTGGTGGCTGTATATGGGATGTATACCCAGGTGGGGCAGTCTCTGGATGGCCTTTCCTTCAGTCTCTGCTCCCCACTTTGTCAATATTTCCCCCGTGAGTATTTTGTTCACCCTTCTAAGAAACACTGAACCATCCAGAATTCTTTTCTTCTACTTCCCATTCTGTGTTGCCTTTGCGCTTGGCAGGTGTGGTTGTTGCTTCTAGCTCCTTATCTAGTGGGTGATACAGACCTTTGTCCCCAAAGGGGTTGGATCATAGCAGTTCTGTCTACATTGATTTGTGGTTTTCCATTTATTTTCATCAGAAAACAAGGGAAGAGTAAGAGGCTGCCAGCAGGCTTGCTTGCATTCCATGGATACCCCTCTTTTCTCTAGTTGTGTGATAACAACCTAATCCCCCGGTAGTCTGGCTCAACCACCCCAGTCAGTTTAATACCCTTTCTCTGCTTGTTGGTTCATTGGCTTTAGAGTCCCCAGATGGCAGCTTCATATTCCACTCTAAGAGAACCACTGTTCTGCTCCTTGGGAGGCATCGCTCTCTGGGACAGTGAAACCCCTGGCACAGCAGATTGTAGTCGTGGGGATGGGGTGTGCTTACTGGGGAAGGCTTGCAAGAGTTGCAATGTAAGAACAAAAAGAGGAGTTAGTGGGTAAAGAATACATGAAAGGAGAGAGGGAAGGTAGGGGAAGAGGAAGGAATTAAAAATAATAGACATCTGTGATACCAGTTGCAGAGCAATCCTTGCTGTTTCTAACCTTTTCACAAGCCCACAGCCACTGTCTGTGAGAGAAACAGCTCTGTATATTTGCTGTTGATTGAGAGTATACCAGGCCAGTGTCTGGAGGAGTAATTGGAGGACATGGTCAGACCATGAGAATGAGCCTAGGACTGAACTACATTCCCTGTAGAATGAGATCCTTCAATAGACACTATACTGTGCTAGCTATTCTGATGGGAACACAGCATACATAAGTTGCTGGATGATTGCTCTAGCAGAAATATTGCAGGTAGGGAAGGCAACTCTGTTTTCAGAACAATTGTTTACTCTGGTAGGATTACAGCTTTGCCTCTCCTAGAGTAGAAATGGTCTAATGTAAACCTCCTGCCACCAGTTGGCTGCTGATTCCTCTGGGTAATGAACTTAGTAAATTGTGGGCACATGGGGCATTTATAATAGAAGAGCCAGACTGCACTTTATGAACAGAAAGCTATGAAGCCAGTGTACCATCTCTACCTATGTCACCATTGCTGTTTTGTTTGTGAGTCTTTTACATTAGGATAGACAAGGCTAAGGGGGAAACTCACTGGTGTCCATGGGAAATGGTGTCCTTCCACTGATTAGGTTTCTGGTAACCATTGGTCATCCTCAGGATCTATGTGTCTCTAGCATTATTAGATGTGATGTGATGGGAATCAGCTTGCCACACATCTTGCAAGTCCCTTGAGGCTGTCACTCATCTCTGTTAGCCCATAAGAAATGAGATATTGCTTTAGTAAGTGGGAACATCTTTAGTGGCTTCTGCTTGGCCATCACTGTCAGAATGAATTTGAAGATTCTCCAAGTTTCTTAGTATTTGTGTGTGTGTCATTTGTATATTCAGTAAGTGACACCAACTAAGACAGGTTTAGGGACCTATAAAATCCACTCTAAAATGGCTCCAAACACCATGAGAATTCCTTATTATGACTAGAAACAATGATATTTAGAGTCTCTAGGGATTTATATCCATTCAGAGGAGGGGTCCAGTGTTCCCCCAAAGTCAAGTAGCTCCTCTTCTTAATTCATGCCCACTTTGGAATGTATTCAAAGATCCCTTTAGGTGGCAAAAGCAAGACGCACAATATAGTTTTTGAATTTTGCTTGTTTGCTTTGTCTTTCTGTATAGAAGAATCTTCTCCTTAAGTCAACTCCCCTCCATGCTAGATCCCCTTGTGGCTGACCAAGAGAGGAGGTTCAATGTATTTCAAAGGATATAATTTGTAAAATATTATTATTTGATAATAAAATTATTAAATCCAAAATCAATAACAAGCTACTCCCAAACATCCCAATATCTAGAAATAGAGGATCACCTTTTAACATACCCCATGTGTGGAAAAGAAAATATAAAGAAACTATGAATTTCAAACTGTAGTAAAATGAAAATATAATGTGTAAAAAAATCAGCAATGTTCTTAGAGGAAAGTTATGGTTTTAAATGTGAATATTATATCTAAGGAAAGGTATATAATCAACACTCTAATTTTCCTCCTTAGGAAGCTAGAAATTCAAAACATATTGTACCCAAAATAAGTAGAAGAAATTAAATGACAAAATTAGCAATGGGAGTAAATAAAATAGAAAACAAATAATACAGAAAATAAGCAAAGTCAGGAGCTTTCCTTAGACTTTCAGGTAAATGTTCAGAGTGTCTTTATTCATGATAGACCCAACCTGGGGAGGGGGGGGACGCAATTTCCAGATGAATGGTTGAACAAGTTGTGCAGTATTCAGCTGATGATATACAGGGTTACTTGGTGATATTTGCATTTATATACCTTAAAACATACCAAGTGATAAAAGTCAGAAATGAAACAAATTACTACATCATTCCACTTACATAAAATTTAGGATAGACAAACACACGTATCCATCTTTTTCTTATACCAGAGATGAGTACAAATAGACTTCTTGGTAAGGAATACAGGGACATTTGAGGAGTGGTGGGTGTGGTGATGTCAAGAACAGAGAGATGCATTTTCCAAATATATATTTAATGTTAAGTATAGTCATTTAGAATACTCTTTATATTTTATTTCATTTTTAGTATATTCATAGATGTCTGCTGGTGGGTATGTGCTCAAGACTGCAAGTGCCTAAAGCAGATACCCAAGGAGGCCAGAGGCATCAGATTTCTCTGGATCTGGAGTTACAGACTGTGGTGAGCCACCTGCTATGGGTGCTGGGTGATGAGCTCGGGTCTTCTGTGAGAGCAGCAAATGCTCTTTACCAAGCCGTCTCTCCTACCCTAAGGTATTCAATTTAACCTCTCTACTGGAGTCACAGTGACATAGTTCTCTCCAATACTTTAGTAAGTTATGGCTCTACTACCCATACAAGCCAGCTCTTAAGAAAGCTCAACAGCCCAGAAGGTTCGCTCTTTTCCATGGTAGATTCATGAATTGTCCCTGTGTCCACAGTCCCAACCACCATTCACTAAACCTTTGTCTACAGAATTCAGCTCTTTCTTAAACATTCACAAAAATAAAATCACACAAGAATGTCTTTTCTATGTGATATCTGTCACTCAGGGTAATGGTTCTGAGGTTCATGCCTGCTGTTTATATATGTATAGCTCCCATTTTTTATTATGGAGTAGATTAATGGTCGATTATATCAACATACCACATTGTGTTTATCTATTCACCTGATTGTACTCAGTGGGATTCCATCAAGACTTGGGATGTTGCAAGCAAGCTGATGTCAGCATTGTCTGTACGCCTTTTGTTGTTATTAGAAGCCAGTATGCCTTAGCCATCATTCAGCCCCACCTTTCAGTAGCTGAATGAGCCTGAAAAACTCAGTTGACCTCTTTATTTCCCCTTATTAGTTGGTGTTGTGGGAATTGATTATGATCATATTCATAAGGACAGCAAATCTCCAGCTTCAGGAACCTTTTATTGAAAGGGTAGGGCTAACATTCATCTCTATACCTAAGGCAGGACATATCTACTTGCTTAGTGTGGGATCCGCATATTACTCAGAGGAGAGAGTTGCTAGGAGCCATAAAACACTTGCTGAAGAATGCAGGGTTGGAGGCAAATGCCAAGTACTTCCTCTTCTAATGCAGATAACTTGAATGAGGACAAAGAGGAAGAGGAGATACAGAAATGACAGAGGACTGAAGAACAGACAGTAGGTAACTCTTTCTGCTCTACCTGAGATCCCTAGCTTGGTTCTCAGCACCCACATCAAGTGGCTCATAATGTAACACATACGTAGGTAGGTAGGTTGGTAGATAGATAGATAGATAGATAGATAGATAGATAGATAGATAGATCTGTTAAGAAATAGAGATATTCACAGGGCAAAGGAGCTGGATGGATACTAGGAGAAATAATTACTTCATTCCAGTAAATTTGACATTTGAAGACACAGACTGATTCTGAAATGGACTTAATGTCTGGTTTAATGCTCATAAATCAAATAATGGCAGCTTTTAAGCTCAATGATTTTAAGGTTAAGAATCCAGGAAAAAGTCATTTTATAATATCCAAGGTGACAAAATATTTTATAGTAATACCTAATTTACTGCCTACTGTACAGTGTGTACATTGTGCTTATTATATGGTGAATATTATGTGTACTGTGGGAGTTTTGTGAAGCGCACACACACACACACACAGAGAGAGAGAGAGAGAGAGAGAGAGAGAGAGAGAACCAATTTGGCCATAATCCCATTCTTCGAGACTACAACTGTCACTATGTCGTTATTGTTTACTTTTTCACATATCTTTGTGAAATGGATATATTGGGGAGGTCACAAATTGCAGTCTTTATACTGCACACTTGTGCTCTATTCTCACCCCCTGGAATGAAATCTGTCATTTAACACAATAAGGAAGCAAGGCTGGAGATGGCTCAGGAGTTAAGGGCATATACTGGTTTTGCAGAGGACCCAGGTTTAGTTCCCAGTACCCAACATGGTGGGTCACAACAGCCTGAAATTCCAGTTCCAGGGGATCCATCGCCCTCTCCTGGTCTCTGTGGGTATTGCATCCATGTGGTGTATATAAACTCAGTAATTAATGTCCAGCCAAGAATGATGATCTATAACTTCAGTCTTTTATTTCGAAGTGAAAGCCTCCACTGTCTTTTCTGCCCTCCAGCTTAGGCATGTATAAAAAGCTGGGTGTGGTCACAGGTTTATCTATGGTAGTCAGGTAGAGAAAAGATGGATCTGGTGGAGCTATTTACCCAGCCAGTATAGCCAATCCATGGTTTCTGGGTTCAGGGAGAGATTCTGTCTCAAAAGGCCTTCCAGATGCACATGCACATACATATACACACAAAAAGAGAGAGAAATACACACCCATAATAGAGAGGGAGAGGGAGAGAGAGATTTCAATGTAGTTCAATGGCATTAACTTGGAGTCAGAAACTGAAACCTCAGCTTTCAGGATAATCTTGGGCAATTTGTATAATTTCTCTGAACTTGTATTGCTTATCTATGTGATAAAAAACAGAACATTAAATTCTATAAGGTTGTTTTTAAAATTATATGTAAAATATGTCTAACAAGAGCTCTGAGCAGCACATGATGATAACTGGATATTGATGACAAGTGGACGCATCAAAATCACAGAGAGTCAAAGTTCTCTTAGCTACATGAACATTAGCAAGCTCCTACTGTTATTGTAAACAAAGTTTGATTGGAGTACAGTTATGCTCATTCATGGCTTCCTTCATTCTGCTATTAAAATAAATAGTTGCAACTGTTCTGGTCCACAGTGTCTAAGAATGTTGCTGTCTAGTCCCATATAGAAAGTTTGCTGACATCTAAGATATACCTGCTGTACTCCCTAGTAGTATGACACACTCTTAAAGGAACCCTGCTTGAGACAAATTGATCAACGGAATCAAATCAAAGACACAGAAGTAAATCCACATACTTATGAACACCTGATTTTTTATTTTTAAAAAAGCAAAAAACATACAGTGAAAAAATGAAAGCATCTTCAACAAATGGTGCTGGTCTAAATGGATGTCTGCATGTAGAAGAATACAAATAGATCCATATCTATCATCCTACATAAAACTCAAGTCCAAGTCAATAAAAGACCTTAATATAAAACCAGATACACCGAATCTGATGGAAGAGAAAACGAAGAACAGTCTTGAACACATTGGCACAGGGGGACACTTCCTGAAGAGAATACCAATTATACAGGCACTAAGATCAACAATTAATAAATGGGACCTCAAGAAACCAAAAAGCTTCTGTAAGGTAAATGACACAGTCAAAAGGACAAAACAGCAGCCTACAGAATGGGAAAAGACATTCACCAACTCTATATCTGATAGAAGGCTGATATCTAAAGAACTCAAAACTAGAAATCAGCAATCAAATAATCCAATTAAAAAATGGGGGTACAGATCTACACACAGAATTCTCAACAGAGGAATCTTTAATGGCTGAAAAGCCATTGAGCACTGAGCATTAAAGAAATGTTCAACATCTTTAGCCATCCGGGAAATGCAAATCAAAAGGACTCTGAGACTCCAAATCACACCTGTCAGAATGGCCAAGATCAAAGACACAAGTGACAGCACATGCTGACAAGGAGGTGGAGCAAAGGGAACACTTCTCCATTGCTGGTGGGAGTGCAAACTTGTACAGCCATTTTGGAAATCAAAATGGTGGTTTCTCAGAAAATTGGAAATAGTTCTACCTCGAGACCCAACAATACCATTCCTGGGCATAGACCCAAAGGACACTCTACCATACCAGGACACTTGCCCAACTATGTTAATAACAGCTTTATTTGTAATAGCCAGCAACTGGAAAAAACCTAGATTTCCCTCAATCAAGATGTTCCTCAACCAAAGAATGGATAAAGAAAATGTGATACATTTACACAATGGAGTATCACTCAGCTATTAAAAGCAATGACATCATGAAACTTACAGGCAAATGGATAAAACTAGAAAAAATCATCCTGTGTGAGGTAAGCCACACCATCAAAAACAAACATGGCATATACTCACTCATAGGTGGATATTAACCATAAAGTACAGGATAAACACATTACAATTCTCAGATCCAAAGAAGGCACATAACAAGAAGGACTCAAGTGGGCGGTGGGGGTGGGGTACACACTGAGTCTCACTGAGAAGGGGAAACAGAATAGACATTGAGGGTGGATGGGGCAGAGGTGACTGGGCAATGGTGGGTGCAGGGATATGAATAGGAGGGATCAGGTGAGAGAAGGATGGAAGGAGACGGTGCTGAGAAAGATAAGTAGAATGGGGATCATCTCTGGGATGAGCTAAAAAGCTAGGGCAATGGAAACTCCCTGGAATCTGTGATAATGATCCTATCTGAGACTCCTAGCAGTGGGGGATATGGAGCCTGAACCAGCCATCTTCTGTTACCAGGCAACACTTCCAGTAGAGGAATTAGGACTCCAATTTACAATTTGTCCTGCCTTTACAGAAGTAAAGGTGACACAAAAATTTTGGGAGTGGCCAACCAATGATTGGTCCATCTTGAGATACATGCCATGAGAGAGTGCCCACTCCTGACCATGCTCAGAGGGTCAGGAATCAGAAGCTGAACAGCCAAGAGACCCAGGATAGAACCAAATGTGAATGGCAAAAAGAAAAATAATGTCAATGAAATGATTTCTGATGATACTCTGTTATACTCAGATTGGTGTCTAGCCCAATTGTCATCAGAGTGCTTCATTTAGCAACTGATAGGAACAGATGCAGAGACACACAACCAAACATTAGGCAGAGCTTAGAGAATCCTTCAGAAGAGAGTGAAGGACTATAGGAGCCAGAGGGGTCAAGGACACCACAAGAAAACCCCTCAGAATCAACTAACCTGGGCTCATAGGGACACAAAACCAAGCCACCAACCAGGGGAGCCTGTGTTGATCTGACTCAGGCCCTTCACAGTCATGAAGCACATGTTACAGTCATGTAGCTTGGTCTTTTTGTGGGACTCCTAACATTGGGAGCAGGGGTCGTCTCTAACTCTACTGCCTGACTCTTGGACCCTTTCCCCCACTGGATTGCCTTTTCTACGCTTAATAGAAGAGGAGGTGCTTTAAACTTACTACAACTTGCTATGCCATGACTGGTTGATATCCATGGAAGGCCTGCCCTTTTCTGAAGAGAAACGGAGGAAGAGTGGATGGGGAAGAGTAGGAAGAGGAGAGGTGAGGGCAGACAGATTGGGAGGAGAAACCACAACCGAGATGTAAAATTAATTAATTAAAAATTTTAAAAAAGAATAGAAAGGCAGATCTACAGTGAAAAAAGAAAAGAAAAAAGTCTTTTTTTTTTTGCTTTTTTTTATTAACAGTCAGTCCTGCAATGCAAGAGAATCAGAAGAGTCTAGGTCTAGACTGAGAGCCAAACTGGGCTAATGGGCTCTGAATTTGATAATCCTGTCTGGACTTCACATATACTCAGGTCCAGGTTTAACTCTACAGGAAGTATAAGAAAATTCTGAGCAGTGTTTCCATGTGAGGGAATTCAGCTTCCTGATTAATAGTGATTTCTGCCTGTGAAATGCTGTGAAGTGTTGTCTTCTAGGCATGGCATGGTTTGCACTCATGAGCTGCTGCCAGCAGCTGTGGTTACCTGCATGGGATCAAGGCAGAAAAGAATCCCAAATAGATAGGGGAGTGATCTCCAGGCCCCATGCTGTACTGAGGAACTGTTTTCTTTTTGAAGGTGTAGCCACTGGTAGATTTCTCATGCTTCAGTGTGTGGTCCTACTGTGGAATTAGACCTAACAGATTATCAAAAGGAGGAGGAAAAGGAGGAAGAAGAAGGAAGAGGAGGAGGAGGAAAGACAGAAGGAAAGAACATAGAACATAAAGTTGGGAGAGGCATAAGGGTGGAGGGAGAATTAGAATGTACAGATGATAATATTTCATGGAATATATGTATAAAAATTATCAAGAAGAACAAAAATTTATTCTATAAAAGCCATTTCCCCCTTTTCTTGCATGGTTTCCCTTCCTATATCTTTCCTCTGAAATACAGACCATCTGAGCAAGTAAAAGTGGCCAGCACAAGTAACAAAGTGGCCAGCAAGCAAGTCCTTATGGAAAAAACAACCACTCCATCATTTCACCATTTGAATGCTCTTTGCTATGTGTCAGCTTTAAATCAGTTTTTAAATCAGTCGTAACAGAGTACTTGTCATTGGGTGACACATTCCATATCACGATCGGTTCCCTGTTCAGATGCTGTATCTCTCAGGATCTTGACTTCTAGAGCATCATCAGAATCTACCAGGGTTTAGTTAACCTTGTTGTATCATTTAAAGTATATGTTGCTTCTGATGCTTTTAAGTTTTCTCTAAAATACCTGAAATAATCATTTTATATACTGTATTTTTCTGTAGTTTAGACTATTTCCTTAGAATAATTTCAAAAGGACAGTTTGAGAACCAAACGATATAAATATCTTTAAGGCATGTAATATGTATTTATAAAGAGCTTTCCAGAAGGATTATATCAATTTGCAGTTCTATCAACAATGAATAAACATGTTATTTTGACTGTATCCTTACCAGGAAAAAAAAGTCATTAGCTTGGTTTCACTTGGAACAAATTTGAAAAGATGAATATGGTACAAATATAGGGGGTGGTTCAATCCTCCACCACGGACAGGAGTTTCCTTTCTTCTTTCTTTCTTTGCACTTGAATTAGTTATTGACATGGTTAATTCTTTTCACTGAACTAGAGCAGAAGGTAGAATCTGCTTATGACTTGACTCACTCAGAAGTGAGAGTACAGCATATCTGACTTGAATCATATCAAAGAGTTCGGTCAATTTGGATCTAAAAAGAGCTCTTATAACAGTACCACTTAGAAGGTGGTACCTGGGCATGAGCTCTGAAGTGTTAAATGAAGGTTTTGATATGGGGGAAAAAAAGAGAAAAAAACATGGAGTGAGTCATGTTTAATCATTGTAATCTCTCCAATTTACCTGAAAATCTTTTGGTACTCAGCGCGAGCATACACACACACACACACACACACACACACACGCACGCACACACACACACGCACACACACGCACACACACACGCACACACACACACGCACACACACGCGCGCGCGCGCACACACGCACACACACGCACGCGCACACACGCACACACACGCGCACACACACACACGCACACACACACGCGCACACTTCATTTATTTCTTTTACTTTATAAATACTCTTGAGTAGAGGAAGTCTTGCTAGTCTAAGTCTGAAGAGGCCAATCAAGACAAAACTTGAAGGTAATTGACTTGCCTAAGGTCAAAAAAGATACAGAGACTGATCAAAACTGGAATTTCTATTCATCTACTTGTCCACTCATTCATGCCTTCACTTATCAACTGGATAAATATTAATTGAGAATGCTATATTTGAATGCAGAGACTTGAAACTGTAATGTGGAAGAAATAAAAACTGGACCTTGCCCACAAAGCCTGCTGTTAGACAACAAAAAAGATCCCGGCAAATACTTGCCTATGTGATGCATGATTCCATCAAGTAAATGTGAGTGGTGTCTCAGAGCAAGGAATAGGAAGTAATATCAGAGTCTGTTCCTTGTATCAGATGATCAAAAAAAGCTGCTGTGCAGAAACGCTATGTGGGCAGTGATAGAAAGGTACGTAGGCTTTAGGTACAGATGCGTACCTGTCTGTGAGAGGTGGGGGGAGTGGAAGGCTGAGCGTCTACCAGATAGATCCCAATGTCCAAAGTCCTCAATATGGAAAAGCTCTTGACAGGTTTCAGAAACTGAGGAAATATCTGTCCAGTCAATCTGACCTACAATAAAATATACTAGCCAATAAGTCCCATGAAGCTAAGAAAGCTTGCAATCAACTTTTGTTATTTAATGAATCTACAAACAATAAGTAGAAAAAATTTCAGAATGTCTCCAAAACTAAAGAGAAAATCCAAAACAAACAACAGAAAGGGGCAAGACCCCTCAGATAATAACTGAGAGTCTCTGATTAGTGACAAGATGTCCTGCAAACATGAACAGGGTGCTGTGAGGAGAACAGAACAAATCAGTCAGGATTCCTTTTATTGTAATCCTGCAATTGCATTTTAAAATTCAATAGGAAAATAGGAAGATGAATAAGAAGTAGCATTCTGGCTCATCACAGCACAAGAGCAATGGGAAGAGAAGTAACAGTTGGCTGATGTACAAAACAACCTAGTCAGTTAATTTGATTTTCTTTTTAATTTCCCAAATTAAGAATGCTCATCTCTAGTGTACAAAGGACCATTGAATACTTATCATGAAGAATTTCAAAGAACTTCACATGTCAGATCCTACTGTGATGTTTCTAAACCTTGAGACAGAAAAATAAGAAACTTTCACACAGGAAGAAGATCACTCTATACAAAGCAGAAAGAACCTGGGGAGCACTGACCTCCACAGGAACTATAAAACATGGAAGAAATGGAATTAACTTCAAAATCATGAATGGTTAGACTGGAGAAATAAATCAGGCAGAAGGCTGATTGCACAAGCGTGAGGACACGAGTTCAAATCTCAGACACCAATTTAAAAGTCAGGTAAGGCTAGCAGAGACTGGTAACCACCGTGCTAGAGGAAGGCAGAGACAAGAGGATTGCTGGCTGCCTGTACAGCTCCTGTGTTAAGGGGATAAGAGGTGGAAAGTGATACAGTGAATGTCATGCCCTCCTCTGGCTTCCTGTGCATGTGAACAGGCTATACACACACCCATACATGTGTGTAGACACATACAAACATACATGTCTGCAATATACACACATGTACACACACATACAAATATGCATCTTTTTTCCCTTATTGGTTATTTTATTTACATTTCAAATGTTATCCCCCTTCCCATTTTCCCCTCCACAAGCCCCCTCTCCCCTCCTCTCTCCCCCTGCCTCTGGGAGGGTGCTCCCTCACCCACCCACCCACTCCTGCCTCAGCACTCTAGCATTCCTCTACCCTGGGTCGTCAAGCCTCCACAGGACCAAGGAGCTCCCCTCTCAGTGATGCCAGAAGAGGCAATCTTCTGCTACTTATCCAGCTGGAGCCATGGGTCCCCCTTCTCCGTGTACTCTTTGGTTGGTGGTTTAGTCCCTGGGAGCTTTGGGGGGTCTGGTTGGTTGGTATTGTTGTTCTTCTTATGACATTGCAAACCCCTTCAGCTCCTACTGAAGCTGTTAGTTCTTCCCCTAACTTCCCCACTGGGGTTCCCATGCTCAGTCCAATGCTTGGTTGTGTATATCTGCATCTGTATTGGTCTGAGTCTGTCAGAGCCTCTCAGGATAGCTATACCAGGCTCCTGTTAGTAAGCACTTCTTGGCATCAGCAATAGTATTTGGGTTTGGTGTCTGTATATGGGATGGATCCTTAGATGGGGCAGTCTCTAGATAGCCTTTCCTTCAGTTTCTGCTCCATTCTTTGTCCCTGCATTTCCTTTTGACAGAAGGAATTCTGGATTAATATTTTTGAGGTGTGTAGATGGCCCTATCCCTCAACTGTGGACTGTGCCTATCCACAGGATGTGGTCTCTACAGATTCTATCTCCCCTTTGCTGGGTATTTTTGCTAAAGTCCTCCTTGCGGGGTCCTGGGAACCAGGTCTTGGGTTCCTGGCATCTGGGACTTTCTAGTGGCTACCTCCAGTTCCCCTCCCCTACTGCTGGTTGTGGTGGCACATGCCAGTAGGATTTGCTGAAAGAGGCAGAGTCAGGAGGATCACGAGTTCGAGGCCAACCTGGGCTACACATATGCATCTTAAGAGGCTTAGTTGAGTTGAATATTGTCACAAAGATACTTTTAGTCTGATTTTTAAAAGTCTATAGTTCCTTTTCACCCTTGTATTCATCATTAAAAAGTGATGAATACTTTCCCACTGAAAAGGGTTTGCAAACCAAGACAGAGAAAGGGAGCTAGGAAAACCTTCACTTGACAATGTAGCTTGGTTTAGGGAAGCCATAGGGTGCCAGCTGTTCAGGAGATCCAGGCTAGGGAGAAGGAAGAAGTTAGAGGCTACGGAAGTGACCTGTGCAAACTAATGTTGTGGAAAGTTCATCCATTATGTCTGATGTTTAGAGAATAATACTGATAGGTTGTCAACAGCACTAACCACCTTTTAAACTCTGCACTTTTAGACTTTTAAACCTCTTTGATAAACATGAAAGTCAACTCACCAAAATAAACCAACAGACTGGATGTGGTGGCCAAAGAAGAGGGGAAAGGGCAGCTGAGACTGAGTCTTCCATTCAAATCTGGAGGTCAGACAAAGAAGAGATGATGGTATCATGGGCATCTGAAGAGGAAGTTCAGGAAGTGGTAGATGACCACTGTTGAAATGCTAAAAGAGGTGAGAATTGAAATGTTTCTACTTGATTTGGGAGGCCTTTGGAACCTTCCACTTGCACATTTCCAAAGACACCGTTTAGGAGGGGAAGGGGCAGGAGCAAAATTGAAGTAGAGTGTTAGGGGATGCGGAGCCAGTGTGTGGAGCTCTGTGAGGTCTTGAGAAAAAACAGGAACATGGAGGGACTGTCAGTAGAGACTTTTTGTTTAGTTTTCCTTTTAAGAAATCTGGGGGGAAGGGTAGGGGTACAGACCTGCCTAGTGTGCTTGAGGCCCTGGTTCCACCACCAGAGCCAGCTCAGATTCCCTGAGTCTGGAGCTTGTTTGTTTATCAGTAGGGCTGCTCCAGCAAGAATGAAAAGGAACAGCCTCTGAGGAGGAAGAGCAAGCAGAGCAGTATTTGAGTGGGTGAGACCTGGGGAGTGTGGGAAGAAGTCAGGTTCTGAGTTACTGAAGAACACTTTTCCATTTTAACCAAGCCAAGGAGCAGAAGATGAGCCCTGATGGAGATTGCAGGTTTGCTAAAGGGAAGATAATTTTTCAATTTTATCATCATCTGAGAGTGGAGGAAGGAATAGAAGAGGTTTTCAGGAGACAAGATATAAAATAGTCTTCTTAGGGAATTGAGGCCATGGGAGAAAAGTAAAAGGCCTGCTGAGCACCACTGAGTGTTCATTTGAGGCTGGAGACAATGAACTTCTTAAAGTGAGCCAGACACCACTGATGTGTTTCTCTGCCCACATAGACCAGCTCAGGCACAGGCTGGACAGGCTGAGCTCGGGGTAGCAGGAGTCTAGACTGATAAATAAGACAGAAGGAGATATAACTGGAAGTGTTCGCAAGGGAGACATCATGGGGCCAGAATCCAGCTTTCCGTGGAGCCAGAGGCTGGTGCTGTGAGGAGATGAGAACCAGAGTGAGAAAATGCCCCTACTCCAGGACCTTGCAATACTCAAGGAAAGAGAGCGTCTCCTGGGGATGGGGGAATAGCTCAGTTTGGTAAAATTCTTGCTGAGTCATATGTCTAGAATCTGTGTAAATAATGCCAGATGTGAAAGCACATACTTGTAATCCCAGAGACTGCAAATCCCCAGGGCTCACTGGACTGCAGGCCTAGACTACTTGATGAATTACAGGACAATGAGGGACCGACCCCTTCTCAAACCAAAATGTATAAAATGAAAACAAAATGTAAATTATGCCTGAAATTAGATGCCTAAGGTTATTTATTCTCTGCCACTCACTTACACCAGAATACACACGCATGCCTGTGCACACACACACACACACACACACACACACACACACTGGGTATTTATATAGTGTATGGAAGAATAATAGACGTACGTTTCCTGCTGGTAAGAAGTTCCGGGGAACATTTCTTGATGCAAAGAGGGGCAAGATGCTTACCTTTCTTTGTCTTCAGAGTTGGCTCAGAGCTGACTTTCACATCTCTTCCAGGTCAAATACTCCTGTGTGGCACAAAAGCAAAGGCACATGCTGTGTGTGAGTTTCTGGTTCAAATACCTGGGCTGTTTCTTGGGATATGAAGCCAACCTGTGTCACCCATACTTGAGGGACACTCTTTGGCTGTGTTTCTCCAAATTTGGATGTGCAGTTTGAGTGACCAGAATGTGTGTTTCCCACATAAGAGAAGTCAAAGTTACACAAGTCTTATGCAGAAGTGACCTGGTTTGTTGCTTATAGTTTTTCGACTGTCATTGACTGTGAAATACCCCACATAGGCTCTTGTATTCAAGCATCTCTTCAGGAGATGGAGCCTCGCTGGAGGAAGTGTGTCACTGAAGCTAGCCCTGAGACTTTCTTTCCTGACCCCCTCTTCCTGTTCACTACCTGTGTTTTCTGGGTGTAGATGCCATGTAACCAGCAAGACTCTGGTCTCTGCTACTATGCCGTTGCTGGCATGAAGGACTACCTCCTGGAACGATAGCCAAAATAAGCCCTTTGTCCCTTAAGTTGCTTTGGTCAAGGTAGTTTATCACAACTGGGAAAGAAATGACTTCAAACCTTGCCAAATAGTTACTGTGAAGAAGAAATGCTGTGGATTGATGATTATTCACTCATGGGTTGTGCTTGACATTTGCAGCCAAGTGCTTGGTGAAAACTAACCCTGTAAGATACAACCATTTAGCTACATCCACATGTAATTCTTTCCTCCTTTGCAAATGTTTAGAGCTTTTTGAAAATTTCATCTGCAGGACATTGTCATAGGGATCTCTGTCACACAGTCCCAATGCACTGCCCCATTCTCTCCCATAAATATACTCAGTGACTTCTCCCCTAGCACACAGCACCTTTCCTAATGAATGTATTTACCTGTATGCCATTTATCACCACACCTCTGTATGATCCCCAGCATACTAAATTAAATTAAATCATATTAAATTAAGAGTGAGAAGCTGGAAGCCATGAAGGAAGGAGATTAATGCCCAGAAATAAGGATTTGTGTATGCATAATGCAATAGTCTTCCACACTAGTGTTCAGCCACTTGTTCACAAGAGTTTGGCTGGTCTACCTACCCTGTAGTTCAAATGGGTTCCAGAAACTTGAGTGAATTGTTGAGAGGCATGTGGTTTTCAAATAATGTTTCTAGAGAAAAGTTTTTCTCTGGAGTTTGTGTTAAGGTCTTTGTTATTATTTGTTGTTGTTGTTGTTGCTGTTGTTTTGACCAAGGTGAAGGTTAGTGACAATGGTCTCATGTATTTTCCCATTCTTGTTTCATCATTACTCTGAGAAGTACAGCACAAACTTGAACCTCTCAGTGATCTAGAATTAAGAGTACATTTCAGACCAGGAAGACCTACTTCTTCTCAGAGTGTTCCTGAAGCTCAGTCATCTGAGGGTAAAGCTGAGGTGGCTTTTATTCAAGTTGTGTCCTTGTTAAGCAACTCAGCCTAGATTTCTGTGACCTCATCTGTGTCTCCATTCAACCACAGCTCCCTGCTGCTGAACCATCGCTAACTCACAGCTACTTGGCATCCTCAGGCATTCAGCTTAGGGAAATGGGATTAAGGAATGGTAGGCAGAAGCCCCCTTACAGATCACAGCTTTTCTGTGATTCCAAGCTGTCTACCATGTCATTCTGGGTCAACCAGAAGAGCCAAATGGTAGACTCGAAGCTCCATCCCATTTGTCCCTGAAGAACACTTCTGAGATGTGCTTGATTTCTTCCAGCAAGCTCCACAGCAACTGCTGTGAAGCCAGCCTCATCACCTCCAGACAATAAGACAGTGTTGAGAAAGGCATTCAGCACAGCATGTGACATGCTCCAGAACTGGCTATGGGAGACACCTTTGTGTGATCTAGTGTGAAGGATAGTTTACCTTTTGTATTTCTAGTCGGCATATATTAATTATACACGGTGATGTGTTTGTCATGACATTTGCATGCATGTACATATTTTGATCATATTCACCTCTACTCCCCACTTTCGTTCTCCTCTCTCTCCTATCCTTCCTCTTCCCAGCTAGCCACCCTTCCACTTCCCTATCTTTTACTGTGTCCTTGTGATTTTCATTAAGGTTGTTTACAGGAGTGTGTGACCTTATCATTGGCCATACCACTGAACTGTTCCTCTTATATCAACCATTTGCCTCATGTAAGTCCTAGGGAAGCAGTGAAGCCCATGAGCTCCTCCCCTCTGATGACAGGGTACTGATAGGCAAATTTTTTGAAGATCACACAGCAGTAGCTGAGTCCAAGAGCGTGGTATGCCTTCTCTTAGTGTTTGTTTGTTTGCTTGCTTGTTTTTAATTATGTGATTACTCTGAAATGTTCACACAGTCACATTTATCTCAACCAATCTTCCTTCCTTCTTTTCTTTTTTCTTCATTCATTCATTTATTGGGGGCTGAAACTTTAAGAACTGACTGTATCCCACACCAACAGATATGCAGCTCCTGTGTGCTCTTCGATACCCATACTGCGGGCTCTACTTCATCCCCAGATAGTCCTCCTTGTGCATCCATTTTCACCTGTGCCTTCAGTTCTGCATTAGAGAATCCTTCTTTAGATTAGTCAATGAAAACAGACTGATAAGAATCCATATTAGAGGACTGGAGAGATGGCTCAGCGATTAAGAGCACTGACTGCTCTTCCAGAGGTCCTGAGTTTAATTCCCAGCAAGTACATGGTGGCTCACAACCATCTGTAATGGGATCCGATTCACTCTTCTGGTGTGTGTCTGAACACAACTGCAATGTACTCATATAAATAAAAATAAATCTTTTAAAAAAAGAATCCATATTAATGCATATGTCGATGAACCCCTATAAGAATGGCTCAGAACATACTCTCACAGCTTAAGACAGGAATGGTTAGGTATCCAGCTAGTGATACTAGGATACCTCTTTCCACTACTGCTGCTGCCTTTGTCCCTGTCATGCACTTTAATTTTCTTACCCTCCTAATCAAGTGCTGTCTGCAGTTTTTGGTGACCCCAGCTAGATGACTCTTTCAGCTTCCATGTTCACTTCTCCCGCACAATTACCCTAATGGAACATACTAGAAAACAGCTGGGGAGTATTAGGGACATCAGTCAGGGTTTAATTTCATCAAGAGCAACTTGAGGATGCTTCACAGATCTGGCTACTAACTATTTACTTCTTTGGTGGAGAAAGGAACTGAGATTCACAGGAAAGGTCTATGTCTCACTGGGGGGGGGGGGAGTGATATGGAAGTGTTGGTGTCAGCTAGTGGGTTGCTCCTCAAAGTATCATTCAGTCTGTGGTACCAGCCCAACCTGGATGTTCCAACCCTATTGAATCAGTTGAATAGGAGGCATAGGTGATTTGCATACATTATGATGTTTGAGTCTTGGGGGACACTGTGAAGAAAGCAGTGATGTCTGCCTCCATCTGCTGCTGTAGAAGTAGCACCAGGCCAGTGTCTTAAGCAGAGTGCTGAGGCATGATGAGAAGAGAATGTACACTGTGTTGCAGTGATAACTTGCAGGAAAGCCATATCATTAGCCAGCTGTGCAAGCTTGGACAATTGGGTTCATCTCTTAGAACTTCAGTTTCTTCATCTGTTCAATAGATGTTATCATTCATTTGTGAGGATGGAGGGAGGTACTGGGTGCTAAATGCCTCCTAGGAAATGAAAAAGTGTGAGTAAGACTATCTAAACAATTCCTGAAGACTGCTTGTGGGGTTTGCCTAAGTACACTGGATGGTATGGGACATCTCCAGACCAGGATGGTGTCCATCCATGAACTGAGTGTCAGCCTCCCTGTAGTCATCCATAACACTCTCCAGATCATGAGGATCATCTCTCTTCTCTCTAGCAAAAGTTATCCAGGTTCATCTTGATTGGTTCCAGCCCCAGAGAAAGCTACCTGGGGAAGAGCAGCCCACCCTAAGGAGCAGGAATTACACAATTACATGTCCCACCAAATCAACACTTAACAGCAAATTCAGTAGTGGCCCACAATCCACAGCTGATCTTCAGAGACTTGATATCTGGACACAATTGGTTTGGTTCTATGCTTTTTGTATCACATGCTTGTTGTTGGCATTGCTGTGGATATATTAGAGAATCCATCATGAGAGTATATGACGCCGGATAATATCAATCTTAGATGAGCATCTTCCTTCTGAATGCCCATACAGGATCCATACCTAGTCCATTTTCAAGTTACAGTTTCCTCTTTAGAGACCTTTGTAAGTATAAATGTCACCTTGATCTTCACCCCCTTTGATCCCGGCTGGGCTGGAGTCTCTAAATGGCTTTTATGGTTCACTGTCTCACCATCAGGATCTTTGCTCACATTGAATGGACAGTGATCAGTGGATTCCTGGAGTATGTTCTATAGGATTAAGTTGGCTAGTAAGTCACCCACATCCCCACCCCACTACAAAGCATCGATATTTTACATCAGGACCCTGATTTACTAACCATCTACTCAGAAGCCTGTCATCTTCAGGAATGATTTCTCTCTGTCTTTTGACTGCATGCCTCTGACAAGGTTCCAGTGAGTGAAGCCTTGACCTTGAAGGTAAAAAGCCATTCAGGAAACTCATTTCTTAATTGGTTTCATTGTCTGCTTGTCAAAGTGGGCAATGGACTCTGATTTTTCTTACCAGACTTCCTGTGTGTTGGAGATGTGACATCAAGGCAACCTTGCACACACAGGCATCTCTGGGGAACTGGGTATTTATTGAGATTTCACTGTTATGATCCTTGCTTCAGCAGTCTTTAATTGGAAGGAGGAGGGAGTCATGCAGCATGTTCTTGGAGGGAAAATGCAGAGATGTAATTTTTAAAAAGGTGTATGTAAGCTAATCTGGGAGAAGGTGAAGAGGTGGGTCATGGTGAGGGCTAAACTGCAGTATCTAGGGAAGGGCTTTTTTGTCTGAAGTGACTTCCCATGAGGATGCCTGCCCTGTTTCTCTTGCTTCATACTCGGTTGCAATTACCTTCTAACTTCATCCCGCATCCCTCATCACAGCTGAGAGATCCCTCTACTTCATCCAGAGTCTATTATACTCTGGCCATGATCTCTAAGTCGTCAAATAGCAAAACTTTGCAATGAGAAATCAGACAGGCCCCCTTGGCTTTTGTAAGCCCTGGGGCTGCCTATGAGTCAGCTGCCCAGTGATCACAGAGAGTGGGTCTCTGGGTGTTCCCTATTCAGTAGAGACTGTGGGTGGGACAGGTTCTCTTGTGAAGGCAGAAATTTGGCATTTTAGGATACATTCTTGTAATTCCAGTGTTGTCAGGGACAGAGCAATATATACAAAATCATCTCAGTCACAGGTGGTCCTTATAAGGCTCCTCTGTCCCTGGTGACCCCAGAATCTACCAAATATGCAAGAAGGATGAGGGAAGACAGGAAGCAAACAGCATCTGGGGAAGGGATGTACCCCACCTTCCACAGTGTTGCTTCTCTTGTAGCACTAAGCATCCCAGGCCCCTGTTTTGACCTTCAAGCCCTATTTGTTACTGACTTCCTGCCTTTCAGTTCTCACCTTAACCTTTGACCCTATAGTTCTCTGCCCAGAATTCTACCCTGTAGACTTTTGACTTGCAATTCCTGGTTTCTGATGCTGTCCTTTCATGACAATTGACCTTTCTCATTCTGAAAGCCCAACATAAGAATAAGATGCATGACATTGGTCTGAACTATGCACAGCCTGCACAAGGTTGGCAAGAAGAATGGTGCTTATAAAAATAAATGGACTCTTCTAGAAATACTGAAACTGTTGCATCAAGTTTATGGAAAAGCAAATAGCCACAAACCTTGCAGAGAAGAAGTTTTAAGAACATATAAATGAAAACAATGTGGAATTATTTATATGCATAGATATTACTGCTCAAAATAGAGGATATGTGGATTAAGAGGGATACGGAGTAATGTTTAAGAGAGCTGTTCAGGAGTATGACATGCAAAGTCTTCTTAGTTTTATAACAACATCCTTAGAGTTTGGGGCCATGTTGTTTTGCATTTTCTTTCTAAAAAGTGATAAGAATGGGGCGCAAACTCCTCAGCCAGTCTCACAACACCCAGAGGAAGCTTCACTCCCAGGAGCTCTAACACGCCCAGGATAATAGGATCAGAGGTGAGGATGACACAACATTTGTCACAACACCTGGAGTAACTGGAACCAATGGAATCCAGGGACCCAAGAACCCCACCGGACCAGTGGCATGTGTTATTTCCTGTCTGGGCCAGTGCCCTGAGCAGACCTTGGGTGCAAACTCTTCAGCCGGTCCCACAACACTCAGAGGAAGCTCCACTCCCAGGCGCTCTAACACGCCCAGGATCACAGGACCACAGGGTCCCAGGAGCTTGGTCACACCAGGATCTCAGGTTCATGGAGACAGCTTGACTCTCAGGAGCTCTGTCACACCCAGGATCTCAGGATTCCAGGATCCCAGAGACAGCTGGTCTCTGAGGAGTTCTGACACAACCAAGATCACAGGAAGGACAGGCTCCAGTCAGGTAAAGGGAGGGCAGGTATTACTAAGATAACCAGATGGCAGGAGGCAAGTGCAAGATCATAAGCAACAGAAACCAAGGTTACCTGGAATCATTAGAACCCAGTTCTCCCACTACAGCAAGTCTGGGATACACAGTCACACAGGATAACCAAGATTCTAATCTAAAATCACTTCTCATGATGATGATAGAGGACATTAAAAAAGACATAAATAACTCCCTTAAAGAAATACAAGAGAACACAGGTAAACAGCTAGAAGCCCTTAAAGAAGAAACACAAAAATCCATTAAAGAATTACAAGAAAATACAACCAAACAGGTGAAGGAATTGAACAAAACCATCCAGGAGCTAAAAATGGAAACAGAAACATTTAAAAAACCACAAAGGGAGATAACCCAGGAGTTAGAAAACCTAGGAAAGAGATCCAGAGTCATAGATGCAAGCATCACCAACAGAATACAAGAGTCAGAGAGAATCTCAGGTGCAGAAGATACCATAGAAAACATTGACACAACAGTCAAAGAAAATGCAAAATTCAAAACGCCCCTAACACAAAACATCCAGGAAATCCAGGACACATTGAGAAGACAGAACCTGAGGATAATAGGTATAGAAGAGAGTGAAGATTCCCAACTTAAAGGGCCAATAAATATCTTCAACAAAATTATAGAAGAAAACTTTCCTAACCTAAAGAAAGAGATAGCCATGAATATACAAGAAGCCTATAGAACTCCAAATAGATTGGACCAGAAAAGAAATTCCACCGGTCACATAATAACCAAAACACCAAATGCACTAAACAAAGAAAGAATATTAAAAGCAGTAAGGGGAAAAAGTCAAGTAACATATAAAGGCAGACCTATCAGAATTACACCAAACTTCTCACCAGAGACTATGAAAGCTAGAAGATCCTGGGTACATGTAATACAGACCCTAAGAGAACACAAATGCCAGCCCAGGATACTATACCCAGCAAAAATCTCAATTACCATAAACTGAAAAAACAAGATGTTCCATGACAAAACCAAATTTACTCAATATCTTTCCACATTCCAGTCCTACAAAGGATAATAGATGGAAAACACCAACATAAGAAAGGAAACTATACCCTAGAAAAAGCAAGAAAGTAGTCTTTTAATAATCCCAAAAGAAGATAGCTACACAAACATAATACCACCTCAAACAAAAAAAAAATAACAGGAAGTATCAATCACTTTTCTTTAATACCTCTTAACATCAATGGACTCAAGTCCCCAATAAAAAGCCATAGACTAACAGACTGGATAGGTAAATAGGATCCAGCATTTTGCTGCATACAGGAAAGGCACCTCAGTGACAAAGACAGACATTATCTCAGAGTAAAAGGTCCCAAGAAACAAGCTGGAGTAGCCATTCTAATATCGAATAAAATCAACTTTCAACCAAAAGTCATCAAAAAAGATAAGAAAGGACACTTCATACTGGTCAAATAGAAATATTTAAGGAGTAACTTCAGCAAGTGTTATAGGTATCTGATGAATCTCAGTGTAATGGCCTTGGGAAACACAAAGGAATGTTGCTCTTTGGTCAGAGTGAAGCTAATATATCTTCAAGGGATAACATCGGAGGTATCTGAATTTTAAGTTCACATTAGGGAGGTGAGTCCTGTATATTTTAGAAGACTAGTATTTATTTTTTCTGAATTTAGTCAGGAGTTGTCAACTTATTTCTAGTTGAGTGTGACAGTAGTAAGGTTTTCAAAGCCTACTGAAAACAAGTAACATTAAATGTGTGATTTATGAGAGTACGTTGTGTGCTATTTTGACTGAAGTCAATTTTCCTTTGTCATTTCAAAGGAGAAAAAATGAATGGCCTATAAAACTGTAAGAGTTGATCTGTCAGAAATAATTTCAATTTTTTCAAAGTGATTTAATTTATTTTAATCATATTTATAAAGTGAAAGTTTAAGATGATGATAATATTGACTTCTAAAGTTTTAACTAAAAAAATAGTATTTTAATTATTATAGAAAGGTCTACAAGAAATTTCATAATTTATCAATTATGTATTTAATTTTGACATTTCTCATAATTCACCAGTATATATTTTACTGTGATAAATGCCCCACAGTACATACATACTTTTGTCAACATAAATTCCTAGAAATAAGTTTACTACATAAAATTTTAGGCACAATTATACTTTGGTACTTGTTGATAAACTGTTCATTAGAAGTACTGTATTGATTTGTGCTGTTATATGGAAAATTTCTCTAAAATTCTCTAACAATTAAATTTTAATATTTAAAAAATAAATTTAAAAAAGTGATAAGAATGATATAAACCCACAGAATAAGCCACCATGAGAAAAGGGAGTTCTTTTACTTACCAAAGTCCACTTAGACATGTGTGGTGATCTAGAAGACATCACCCTCCCCTAAAAAAGGAAATTTTCTCAGATGATGTTACCATATGGATCAATAATGTTCTTTCTAATCTGCCCTGTCAAAGTAATAATTTAAGGAGTGGAAGATTGAGGAGTTAAGATATGGGTCAGTGGTGGAGAATGCTTACTGCTCTACCGGAGAACCTGAGTTTGGTTCCCAGGATCCAATCTGGACAGCTTAAAACCACCTATAACTGTAGCTTCAGAGTATCTGATACCATCTTATGGTTTCTTTAGGCACTTATACACACACATACACACACACACACACAATGTTAGAGTTTCTATTGTTATGAAGAGATATTATGACCATGTTGACTCTTATAAAGTAAAACATTTAATGGAGCTAGCTTACAGTCCAGAGATTTAGTCCATTACCATCATGGCAGGAAGTATGGCAGTATGCAAGTAGACATGGTATTGGAGAGGTAGCTGAGAGTTCTACATCTGGATTGGTAGGCAACAGGAAGAGTGATGTTATGCCTGACTTGAGCTTCTGAAACCTCAAAGCCCATCCCCCACCAGTGACATACTTTCTCCAAGACCACACCTATTCTAACAAGGCCACACCTCTTAATAGTGCCACTTAGTATAGCCCTATAGGGGCCATTCTCATTCAAACTAAAACACACACACACACACAGAGAGAGAGAGAGAGAGAGAGAGAGAGTTGGAAGTAAAATAAATGCTAACAAAGGGTGGGAGGTACCTACCAGAAGTGTAGAAATGAGTGATTTCAATGGTAAAATTGATTATTAACTCATCAGGATCTAAAATCACCTAGGAGAC
This sequence comes from Rhynchomys soricoides, assembly GCA_019843965.1. Taxonomy (NCBI): domain Eukaryota; kingdom Metazoa; phylum Chordata; class Mammalia; order Rodentia; family Muridae; genus Rhynchomys; species Rhynchomys soricoides. The sequence goes on along the minus strand of JADRCH010000036.1, from coordinate 8,229,292 downwards.
AAGTCTCTGTGCACATCTGTGGGATTAGTTTGAGTTTCTAGATTATGTTAATTGAAGTAGAGCAGCAGCCTACCCTGAATGTAGGCAGCACCATTCTATAGTCTGGGGTCCTGGGCTGACTAGAAAGAAGAGAGAGAGAGAGGGAAGAAAGCAAGTTGAGGACCAGTGTTCCTCAGCCCCTACCTCCATGCCTCTTCCCACCCCCCAATGGACTGTACTCTGGAACTGTGAGCCAAGATAAACCCTTTCTTAAGTCATTTCTGTCAGGTGTCTTGTCCCAGCAAGATAAATAACTAAGACAGTAGAGGAGGAGATTTTAAGAAGATCGGGTCTGTAATCTCGACCTTCTTTAAGAACCAAAGCTTTCTGGGTATCTGGAAGACAGAACAATTTTCCGGAGGATATGTTTGAGGCTTCTACAGTCAGGCAAACATACACAGGTTTCATCTTGCCTCTGGGAGCAAAAGAAATCCAGATCTTAATCCAGATCTTAGGGGCTTGTATATTAACCAAGATTGCAAAGCTCAGGTGACTAAGGAAGAGGAGGCAATCAGGGAGGAGAATCTGTCCCTCTGAGCAGATGACTACCTTAACTGTTCAACTGCCAGTAACTAAAGAAACTTCCAGATGTATTCAGCTCCAAAAACAACTACCTGGGAGTTCATGGCAGGAAGCATCCCTTCAAAGTAACTTCCCATGAGTTACTGTGGCTTCTTGCAGTCAGTTTGCAGTTCCAGTTAGCACAGGGAGGTGTCCCCCTTTATTTTGCATACTAAATGTGCTTGCTATCATGCGTAGGTGACTAGATGTTTCAGGTGGGCAGCCCTTCTGTTGAAGAAGTTCATGTCAGAAGTCCATGGTGTCATCATAGGCTCCTGGTGAAGTGAAACCATGACCTCAGTTGCTACCCTTTTATATTATCATCTTGACAGGGGACAGTTAGTGCTTTGAGAACACACAAGTTAGCATACTCAAGTGAAGGCTATCACCCTATGGATGCCAAACAAGCATGGGTAGAGGGCAAGGTATCAGATGAGCAAAATTTTGACCCAAGCATATAGCTTCAGTAGCTTCTATCACTCATCTGTACATCTTTCTTAATTCATTAAAACTTTTGGGATCTGATTTCCTCTTCTATCTTAGGAAAATAGAACCATTTCAGTTTTTAAGTGATATGAAGTATTACCCAATTCAGTTACTGTTATAAAAACCAGTCTACCAGTTGATTTCTTAACCACAGTCCAATACTAAGCAGTCTCCAGGCCCTTAATGTGAGTCACACTCTGCATCTTCCTTGTGTCTAGACTTGGTCCTCACCTGCTCACAGCTGAGGTCTCAGTTCTTGCAATCTCACATCACAGGACCAGGAGCATGAGTTACTTGGGAGAAGCTTAATATTCCAGTCTGTGAAGCATAACTCCTCTTGGACTTAATCTTCTAGGCCCTCCATATAGTAGCTTGTTCCTCATACACCAGTTCATCTGTGTCCCTTGGACCCATAGTTGAGAACTAGACAAACATTGCCTGGCCAGGAAACTTGATAAAAGACAGGAGCCATCCTTGCTGCTGTTTCTCTTGCTATTCCAAGAAACTAAATGAATGAATGAAAGAATGAATGAATGAATAAATAAATAAATAAATAAATAAATAAATAAATGGAATTTCAGTAAACATTTTATAGTTCTAACTTGGGGACTGACTAGACATTTTAAAATAGATGTCATTGCTTGGACAATATTGACCTGTGCATGAAACATTTTAAAGGCTCTGAGAAGTTCTTTATTAAGGAAGCCTGTGTGAATTATTAGACACCCCCCCTTACCACACTAGCCAAGTAGTACCTAGTCCCGTTTGTAGAGGCACTAGCATTGCTTTGTAAACGTGCAGAATTCTCCTGGAGAGGGTTTTCTGTATTAGAACTGACAGAATAGCCACTGCATCCATCTGCTGTGAAAGGAAGCTTTTAGAGAATTGATGAAGGGCCCTACTGGGGATTGACTTAGTGATGGAACATCAAGGCTAAGCAAGAAACAAACCCAAAAGGCAACCACCACCATTATTTACTGAAAGTAAAACCAAAAGGGGAGACATGGTCTCAATTTCTAATAGCTCGTATGCAGTGTCTAAAGAAAAATTCTGACATGACCACACTAAGGTGTGTTCTAACCACTCTACCCGGAGGCTAGGGAACTAGAAAGAAGCCCACGCATGCACATGAGCAAGGGAAGAAAAAGAAGACAGCTCTTTCTCCCATGGGTCAGGAAATCAACGTGTTACTAGAACTGAAAATTCAAGAGCAACACAGGATAGTTTTCTGGTAATCTTTAGGTAAATGTGTAATCATGGAGAAGTCTTGTCCATGAAGAGAGAAAAATGGTAGGTAACAGGATGCCTGGGATGAGGGAAGTTTATCGGGTGTGTTTGGGTAGCAGAGGTAAACAACTTAAGACAAACTGAATTAGTCCTGAAGAGCACGCATTTATAGCTTTAATTTCTAGAAAAAATCTAAAAGTTGAGAAAGAAAAAAATAGTGAGCTTTACAATTCATTCTATAAAGTGTTTACATCCTTATATGTATGAACATGAATTTATAGGCCAATCTCAATTATGAATATAGACATAGAAACTTATGTCTAATTAGTGGTGCTTTAAAAATATACTATCAAACATGTTAAAATCCTAACTTAAAAATAAATAAGCCTAAAAATGTTTTCACATCTGGCTAAAAGAAAAATTAAAGACAAAACATGCCATGGTCATAGATTATGAAGAATCACTTAATATAATTCTGTATTTACTTAGCTCATATGCCATTCACAGACTAAATTTTGGAAATAATCAATACATTCTATGTACAATAAGCAGCTATTTCCAAATGAAATAAATGAACTTAATAGTTTCACTAACAACATCAGCAATAACAGAAAAGCTCTCAAATAAATTATACTAACTTCAACAAATATGTGATGATTGATTTGGAGAAAAGGCAAAACACTGGCATACATAAAAGATGGTAGGAAAACTAGAGAGATGGCTCCAAGGCTAAGAGTCTGTGCTGTGCTTTGATTTGCTTCCCAGCACCCACACTAGGTAGCTCACAACCACCTATAAGTCCAGCCCCAGGGGACCCGATGCCCTCTTCTGGCCTCTTTGGTTACCTGCACACACATGACAGACACTCACAGACACACAATACAATAAAAATGAAATAAATCTTTTTAAAAGGAGGTATGAATTAATTCAAAGTTATCCCACAATGCAGAGAAACTGAATTTCTCACATATGCCCTGTGCTAACAAATTAATCAACAATACAAAGATAGTGGATCAGAAATCTAAGGAACTGCTTAGAGCTATACAAATGCATTCAAATATTCATGGGAACCCAGAGAATAGATACTACAGCTTGGGAAAAGAGGGTAAAATCCTTCAATGCCTCACACATCCCCTCTTAAATGGACTATAAAAAACCTTAAATATATAAATATAACCATGTTTAGTGTTATATATGAACAGAGCAGCATGAAGTAAGACTGTACCAATTGGACTGGCAGATATAACATGCTTGACATCATCAAATACAAGACAGCCATAGGGAAACATGGACTTGTTAAGCACTGCAGGTGATATTATGTCTCGGTCCTGCTTCTTTAGAGCTGATTTAGAAGCATCTAGAAAGGTTCAGAGTGCATGTGCTTCACAAACCAATGCTCTGGGTTTAGTGTGGGCAAAACAACAGAAGTATACAACCATGCTGCCGCATAGTGGAACAGCAACAATACATAAAAGAGTAGCCCAGAGCTACAATCACTAGTGTCATGGCTGCTACCCGTTGGATAGAAAAACTAGCACTGGAATGTATCTGTGGTAAGCTGTCTGGACCTCTCCAGTGTGGTAGCTCAAGACTTTTACTGTTACTCATCTCATGATGATACTAAAGCATCTTCCCTATTCCATGTCAGCCTGTGCCTATAAGCCAAAGCTCAGGGTTACATTGATACACAGAGCAAAGTTGATAACTTGAGTAATGTCTGGTTTAATCTTTTAGAGATATAAAATATTGGGTGGGTGTGAGAGTATGTGCTCATACCCACCCAAAGTATGTGCTTTGCAAACATGAGGGCTCAAATTTGAGTCCCAAAACTCATGAGAATAAGATGAACATGGTGGTGGGTACTTGTAAGTCCAGTACTGGGAAGGCAGAGATGGGTTGATTCTTGAGGACTTCCTGGCAATATAACTTTCTGAAATCGTGAGCCCAAGAGAAGTGAGAGATCCTCTCTCAAAAAGCAATGTAGATGTCACCAGACAAATGACAGTCAATCTTGCTCTGGCCTCCATGTGTACATACACATGTGTGCATCTCCTCACATACGGATGCACCTCTACAACATAAACATACATAAGCATGCATACCTACTCACAAACAAAAAATAGAAGGAAGATTGATATCTGTGATAACAAAGTGTTTATAAATTATTAATTTGTCTTTAGAGGCTGTGTGCTTGTACTTGGAAAAAGCCACTGCAAGCATCAACACAATTCAAATATGACTCACTACACGCAGATTTTCTGCTGGCCAATGGGTTCCTCTAAGCACCCCGGGTGACACATCTTTTTTGAACATTTAGTACTTTTGGCAAGAGTCGCCACTCAGACCAAGCAGCTGTGCTTTCCAGAGGCTCTGCACATCTGTCCAAACTGTGGCACAAAACATACTTGTCCCAAATTGACCTCATTACTCATCACTCATTTGTAAATATACAAATAGACAATGGAGAGAAAACTCACCTCCAGGTCCCACAGAGGGACAGCTCATTACATTGCTCATCCACTCTGCTGCTTGCTTGCATTTCTAGAGAGACCCCAGGGAGCTTCACAAAGGCCAGGCTTAACAAACACCATACCAGCACTTGGGCTGGGGCTTGCACATAACAAACCCAGAAGTGAAGGACACTCTTTGTGTCTGCTCTTCAGGAATGATCCATGTATGTCACATGAACACCTCATCCAAAGAATTTGTCCTTTGATGCTGACTTCCTGTTTCCTCTTTTAATGAGCATCCCAGGTCTCCCTGTGTTCATTGGGCTTTGTGAGCCCTAAATGGTTTCTAGGGAGTCTCTAGTAGCATTAGCTGGTTTGGGAAAGCCTTTGGACACCTGCCCAGTGTCCACTTCACCTTCAAAAGAGGAAGAACCCGGTTGGAAGCCCTCATCAGACTCTTTGCTTCCTGTAGCTTTTATGAAAACCCAAAAGTGGCCTGAGAGGAATGAACATTTTCTATTCAATCTCCAGATCACGTCTGAGGAACAGGAAATTACTATGGCTCACTGCTGAACTTGAGCTTTGTACAAAAAAGGGTGCTGCCTTTTATTTTATTACTGTTATTGTGTATGATTATGAGTATGCAGGTGCACTCCCACATATACACATATGGAGGTCAGAGGTTAGTTTCATGTATCTTCATCTGTGGCTCTCTGTCTTGTTTTCTTAAGACAGGGCCTTTCACTGACCCTGGAGCTTGCATTTTGGTCTCACTAGCACGTCAGCAAGCCTTTGGGATTGGCCCGCCTCCACTCTACCCCACCCCAGCCATTCTAGGATCGTAGGCTTGAACAGCTACACCTGGGATCCTCCGGGAGCTCAGCATCCAAACTCAGGTCCCAATGATTTCACAAGTGCTTGTCCAGTGAGCTGTCT
>JADRCH010000036.1:8143743-8210133 GCA_019843965.1 Rhynchomys soricoides | reverse complement strand
AGAGAGAGAGAGAGAGAGAGAGAGAGAGAGAGAGAGAGAGAGAGAGAAAGAGAGATTCACAAGAAGTTGACTACATCCAACCTAGGAGCAAGCACGGGCCTCAAGTCACAGTTTGCTCATAACCAGTGGGCATATGAATCCCTATTGATGGTGAGACTTCCCAAACACTGAGTAGACCACTGAGGGAGAAAACACCTTCATTCTTTCCTTCTTTGTGGGGGTACAATCATAGGGAGCTATGAGACAGGGAGATTTGGGGTTACCTGTGCAAAGCTAAGACTGAAGGAGGAGGAACTCTGAGAAGGTGTGATTTGAAAACTGGAACTGGACCAGCCAGAGTAATAGTCATTTGTGACAAGCATGAAGATGGAAGATCACACCTCACTTTCTGCTGGAGCCAGGACTGGAAATTCCATCAGTCTCACATCTGGTGAGGGTAAGTTTGAATTAAAGCAGATAAGAAAGGTAGTGACTGAAGCCCTCAGGAGTAAGGGCATGATGACATGTATCAGATGCACCACTTTAAGTTACTCATTGGTGAAGTGGTGGAAAAGCAGGCTTTTCTGAGAGCAGGAAATGACAGCAGGGACAACTGATATTCATCTTCTCGGAAAAGGTTGAAGTACCCAGGGAGAGCTATCTGGCTGGAGCCAAGCACACTAAGTGACCTATGGATTTGTGGGAGAAGACCCTTGGGAACTTTGGCAAGTAGGCACTAACTCTCAGGGTCCTGTAATGCTACGTTTTGGGGGTTCACTCCAGAAAGTCTACTAACATTAAGTACCCACTGAGATAAAAGATGAGGACCATTCTTCCCAACGAGCAGTCAGATCCAGGGATAGATATCCACTGGGAGAGGGTAGGAGAGGCTGGGGTTGTGACTGAGGAGATCCAATGTACACCAGTGGTTGAGCATTTTTCCTCCTTTCTTATTACTTGAGAGAACAATAATACAATAACTTAAATACATGTGATGTTAACATTGATCACCAACTGGACAGAATCTGGAATCACTTTGAAGACAAACTTCAGGGCATGTTTGTGACAGAATTTTCCAGGCTGGATTAACTGAGGGAGTAAGACTTACCCTGAATGGGCTTGTCATTGGTCCATAACCTGGGGTCCTAGAATTAGTTAAAGGAGAAAATGAATTTGGCACAAGCATTCATTGCTCTGCTCCTGACTTCAGATGCTCTGTAATCAGCTGTCTCAAGCACCCACCACCACGATTTCCCCACCATGATAACCTGTGCCCTCAAACTGTGAGCCAAGATAGACTCTTCCTACTGTAGGGCTAATATGATATAGCAACAAGAAAAACAGTACATTATTTTCTTTATTGAAAGAAGACTGAAGGGCTGCTCTGACAAGCCACTGTCTTATGGCCCACGCCAAATGGCCAAAGGCAAGCCCAAGTCACAGAAGGTGGCACAGAGTGTGATCTGACGTGACCTCAAGGTACCTTGCTTTACAGATATGATGGCATGTTATGGGAAAGACTGAGAAGGAGTTGCATGTCTTTGTCTCCTTAAACATAGGACAAGTTAAAGTAGGGGACAGTCAAAAGGAAGTATATAGTGATACTGTGGAGCTCTGTGCTCTCAGAGCTAGGATAAAACAGTATGACAGAGGGGCCTGTAAGACATCCCAGTGGGTAGATGCAGTTCTGCCAAGACTGACAACCTGGGTTTAATTCCCAGGACCCACATGGTAGAAGGAGAGAACAGACTCATATTATTAGGTTGTCCTCTGACCTATACAAGTGCATTGTAACAAACCTCCTCCTCCATACACACACCAAGAACACACACACACACACACACACACACACACACACACACACACACATAAATATATGCAATCAGATTTTAAAATGATATCAAGTCACCAAACCGGGATGTTGAAAGGGCAGTAGAGTCAAAGGAATGAGTTCAAACAGGCAGGTGGGAGGTGTGGGAGAAGCGTCCTGTTCCGTGTCTTCAGTATAACTTCATCCAGACTCTACGTGCCTAATGATACTTTTCCATCAGTGATTACTAGAGATGGAAGTCTCTAGGGAAGAAGGTGGGTTCTGCTGTATGCAAGAACACAGGAGACTGGCGCTCAGGGAACAGAGAGCAGAACCTCAGGCTATGTGTGGACCACCTGGTATTTTCAGCCACTGTTGAATGGGCACCAGTGTCCCCAGCTTTAAAGTGAGAAAGCCAAAACTCCATTAAGGTCTAGGGACTTAACCACAATGCTGGGATGGGGTCCTGCCAAAACCTGAGGAATGTTGAAGGTCATTGTGTCTTCCTTTTCAGGATTCTCTGCTGTGGTTCCTGGGACTCTCTGAATCATCACCTTAAAACTTGTCAGGAGGCATGGCTGGGCATGACAGTGTATGCCTTCCTATAATCCTGGCGCTGGAGAGAAAGAGACACAGGATTCCCAGGGCTCATGGATCAGTCACGAGTGTGGCCTCTAGGCTCAGAGACACCCTGTCTCTAACAGTAAAGTAGAGGGATGGAGAGATTGTCCAGTGGTTGACAGCTGTTGATGCTCTTACAGAGGATGGGAATTCAGATCTCAGCACCCACATTGGGCAGATTACAACTGCCTGTAATCCAGCTCCAGGGCTTCCAAAGCTGTCTTCTGGCCTCCACAGACATCCACACATAGCTATACACATACACACATATGAATAAATAGAAATAATAATTCAAAAACGTAATGTGGAGAGGTGATTGAGGAAGATATAAGATGTCAACCTCTGGCCCACACACTCACCCATGAACAGCCACACATATCCACACCCACAAGTGCATGTACATATGAGCATGGACATGTACACTCATGAGTATATAGGGACACACAAGCACATGTACACATACAAAGAGCTTGTTAGAAATACACTCTTATCCTCACTTATTCAACAAGAAACTTTAGGGTTGTGGCTGGCACCTGCACTTTTATATGCCTTCTAGATTATTCTAATACAGACTGAAACTTGAGGCCTACTGGTTTACTCTACTGAGCCTCTCAGGGGGCCTGCGTGGCCTTTCAGGTTTGATGGGCCTGTGACCCACTGCTTGGGAGATAACATGCCACTCAACAGCCTGTAGTACCCAAGAGAACACAACCTGCAGAGCCATAAAATTCAGTCACACAGTTCTGAAATGAGGTACGTTCCAAGCCTCAGAGGGATTGGTAGGATTCCAAGGATGTGAAGCCAGTGGAGCGAACGACAGGTAGTTTAAAGTTAAGGCTACTGTGTCAAAAGTTTAACCCGGTGGTTCCATCAGCGTCTCACTACCAGGACACTTGTGTGCTTTCCATCACTTATGCCTAAGAAAGTGGGGCTATGAGGTTTACATTGTACTTGACTCAGGAAAACTGAATGACAAGGCTGAACTACTAAAGAAGCTGCTGATATAAAGGGAGCAATTCCAAGCTTTTGAACTCTCTGTCCAAGTCTTAGCTCTTCAGCCTGCAATCTCTGAGACCTTGAGGAAGCCACATCCTCCTTCAGAAGGAAAAGATGGTGTGGCTGTTTGAATGAGAAATATCCAGTATGGTCTTGGGTATTTGACTGCTTGGTCCTAGCTAGTGGTACTGTTTGGGGAGGCTTAGGAGATATGGCCTTACTAGAAGAAGTATGTCACTGGGGAAGGGCTTTGAGGTTTCAAAGCCTCACACCATTTCCGGTTTGCTCTCTCTGTTGGGAGGCACAGTTCAAGATGTGAGCCCCAACTTCTCCTGCCACCATGCCTGCATCTTCCTCACCATGATGGACTCACCCCCTCTGCATCCATAAGTCCAAATAAACTCTTCTTTTGATAACTTCCCTTAGTCATGGTAGTTTATCACAGCAATAGAAAAGTCCCAAGTACAGATTTGTAATATCTCTTTCTTCAAGACCATCACAGAAATATGCATTAGTTCCTTTTCTCTGCTGGAACCAAATATTCAGGAAAGCAACTTTTAAAGGAATACTTTAGCTTGGTAATAGTTCTAGGTCATAGTTCACCATTTAGGCATAGTGGCAGCATTATGAGGCAGGTGGTCATCTTGTGTCCAGAACCTAAGCCTGTAGAATGGTTCTACCTACCTTCATGGTGGGTCTTCCTGCCTCAATCAATCTAGAATCTTCCACATATGGCCAGAGGTTTGAGCCACTAGGTGATTCTGGATCCTGTCAAGTTGACATCAGTCTTGGCCAGAGTGAAAGAAGATGCTTGACTCAGTGCTTTGTATATGTGCTGTTTCATTCTTCTTTCTATTACACTCCACCCTGACTTTCAAATTCTACAAATTTCCTTACCATTTACCTTCCATGTCTCCTCTTCCTCAAGTTCTCAACTGACAAGAAGTGCTAAAAGAAGGTCAGATCTTTCAATTTTCTCATGGCCCTATCCACTGCCCCTATAGAATTGTGTGGTGACAAGGGTATAGTTGCAACAGTTGTTTCCAACCTTGGATCCATAGAGTAGTGGCCCTCAACCTCACTAATGCTGAGACCCTTTATACAGTTCTTTATGTTGTGGTGACTACACAAATATAACATTACTTTCATTACTATTTTATAACTGTAATTTTCTACTGTTGTGAATAATAATATAAATATTTAATATGCAGGATATTTGATATGTAATCCCTGTGAAAGAGTCATTCAACTCCCCCCCCCCAATGGGGTTGTGACCCACAGGTTGAAAACTGATGGTCTAGACCATTTTCTTTTGAAGGAGCCACATTGGTTTGGGGTTAGATAGTGGCATTCAGAAATCACAATGAGCTTTTATTTATAGTTAAGGAAACAGTGACCAGAAAGGAAAGGGTACTAAATTTCCTTTCTTATTTTGTGCAGTCTGAACTAGATAGTCTTCTGGTGAGGATAAGGGTCTGACAGGGAGGCTCAGGAGCAGCCGCTACCATGGAGGCTGAAGGCATCACCCTCAGAGAAGAGTGGGCTGGGGTGAGGCAGAGGCACCTGTTATGAACAGTAGCCCCCTCCCCTGGGTGCCAACACAGATCATTTCTCATTGGCATGTGTGTGTGACTAAAACCAGGTCCTGGTCAGCAGTGTTTTGTAATTATGTTGTATAACCCAAGAGTCTTCTAGATTACAAGTCCATATGCAAGTTGGAAAATGAAACAATCAGGAAAACAATTAGTTACAATTTGATCATGATATATTCATAATGTTCAAAAGATAAACAAGGTGTTAGAGAGAATATTACCCTTTAGAAAACTAAACATGATACAAAATTAAATGTTATAAAAACAAAATATTTATTGGGGCCCCACCAACTGCAGGTATTATTCAGAATGTTTTCCTGCAATATCTTGTTTGTAATCTTTGAAGAGTCCCATGAGGTTGGCACAAGCTTCAGGCCCACTTTAGAGATGAGAAAAACAATGTTCAGGGAGGTAGGTGACTCAGGGGAGTAATGTGCCCAATGTAATGGGAGTGAGATACAAACCAGTATTACAAAGCAGATAGTTCTCTCTGTCATCTTCAGGGAGTAGTACTCTTTGCAGAGTGGGTGACAGGGGTTGAATTAGTTCACCTCTCTCAATGCCATCTTAAAACATCAGTAGTAGCGATGTAGCACACCTCAAAAAGTTATTGCCAGACTTAAAAAGAGAAAATGGGGGCTGGAGAGATGGCTCAGCAGGTAAGAACACATACTGCTCCTGAACACCCAAGTTTGGTTTCCAAAGCTTATGCTGGGCAGCTCACAACCACCTGTAACTTCAGCACCAGGGAATCTGATATCCTCTTTCTGGCCATTGGGCATAGTTGCATGTCCACGCATATGCCCCCTCCCCCCCAAGACATTCATGCATAAACATAATTAAAATAAATCTTTAAAAAGAGACAATGAGTATAACTTTAACTTATGAGGCAGGAAAGTGACAATTACTGTTGCTAATTTGGAATAAAGAGGAACTAAGAAGAGGGCTCAGTCAGTGAACTGGCCAGTAGACAAATATAAGGATCTGAGTTCAATTCCCAGAACAGACATAAAAACCAGCCATGCCTGTACTCCCAGCAGTGGGGAAGCAGAGACAATAGGATTCATGGGGCTTCCTGGCTAGCTATTCTAGCTGAACACATGAGCTCTATGTTCAGTGAGAGATGCTTTCTCAAAAGCAGAAGTGGAGAGTGATGGAGAAAGACACTTAATATCCACCTACCTCCTCCATCCCACTGCTGCCACTGCCAGTTTCAGTAAATCACTTTAGATTTTCTGTTCCTATTCCTTATCTTTATTTTAATTATCATAAAATAAATGCCTTTGTTGTAGTGGTGGTGGCGGTGGTGGGGGTGGTAGCAGCAGTGGCAGTAACAGCAATGGCAGTGGCTCATGAGTAAATAACACAGAACTTCCTATAAATCAAGCCATAAGGAAAGATCATTTTCATTGTTCTTCCTGGCTTAGAAAATGATCTGAAGAATGACACAGAACCAGGGGAAAGTCTCTGGTTAGCACTGCTTTCTGTGATCAATACCTGGTGGATATAGTGTAAGAGGCTGCTGATGGTGGTAGGTATGGAAACATTTCCAGGAAATCTGGCTTTTAATGTTTAGTTCCTTGAGAATATTTTGATCATATTTAATCCCAACCCAACTCTACTGCTTTCTACCCACCCAACTTTGTGTTCTCTTTTCTTTTCTTTAAAGTCAAGTCCAATTTAGACTTCTCTTATTTTTTGGTGTATGGTCATCCACTACGGTGTAATGGTGTGGTGGTAAATATTATCCTGGGGGGAGGCAGATTATACCACTTAGACAATTTAGTTTCCAAATAAAAGACATAAAAACTTTGAGATTATAGTAAGTCTTAAAGCACTAGAGCTGGACAGATATAAACCCTCTATGCTGTTTTGTCTGCTTCCCTGTCAATAACCCTGAGATATCACTTGCCATGTTCTGCCTGGGCTGTTCCTACTACAACAGACCAGCCCTCACAGTCATTCGCTCATGATCCACCTACTCCATCATGATTTCTTTCTTCTTCCTCCTCTCCTTCCTGAGAAGACCCCAAATCTGGGATGTGAAGCCCTACCTACCTCTCTTCTGTCCAGCTACAGGCTGTAACAATCTTTAATAACCAATCAGGAATAACTTGGGACAAGGTTTACACGACAAAAACTGGTATGCATGAGGATTCACTAGTCTTAGAACACAAATCTTGGAGTACAGAATTTAGCATCTGAATACAAGCAGTACCATACCATCCCCCTACATGGCAGTCAACCTATGAGGGCCATACCTTTAAAAAGAACTAATTTTCCCTCTCCCATAAGCTATCAATTGCCAATATCTTCTTAGCTAAGGTTAAGATTTTTTGCCCATTTTTGATGCTTTTTTTCCTGACTTGAGCTTGTGCATGCTGTCATAATTGCTGTGAGTTTATATGTGCAACTTCCCAGGCTATGTAAGAATGTATTGCTTCTCACTCTTACAGTCATTCCAACCCCTCTTCTGAAATCATCCCTGAGCATTGGAAGGAGGGAGGTATTGTGATATAGATGTCCAATTTAGAGTTGAGCTTTCAATGGTCTTCATTCTCTGTATCTTGACTAACAGTAGGCCTCATTGTTAATGCCCTTCTACTACAAAAAGATTTTTCAAAAGATTAAAGTTGAGAAATGCACTTATCTATGTGCATAGCAATAACTCATTAGAAGTTTGGTTTAATACTGTGCTCATTTGGCAGAATAATAGTAATAAGGTCTCCCCTAAGGCCTATGACCTGTATGGCCATAGGTTCTTTATTGCAGTAATGGTGCTAGGTATGGGTTTCATCTTGTGGCGTGAGCTTTAAATCCAATTAGAAAATTGTTGGTTACTCCCATGCTACCTATGCCAGTATTACATCACTGATAAGGTCTTGCTAGGCTAGTTGTTAAGGTTTTTAATGACCTTGATTATCATTTTAGAAAAGTTTCGATCTGTTAAAGTAATGCCATCCAAGTCTGCTGCATTAGTAGATAGAGTCTATTTGAAGAGTTAATATTTTCTGTCAGCAATATGGAAAGAAGAAGCCATAGAGCATTTTCTTTAGGGTAGAGGAGTTGTAGACCCAAGCCTTCTCCAAAGCCATATCTTCTTCATACTCCATATCCAAAGAGAGAAGGAATTTCCAAGAATGTTTCATTCTCTGAGAAAGGTGCACATAAAACCATAAATCAAGGAAGAGATGTGGTCAAGAAGCACAACCTAAATATCAGAGGGACTGTACAGGGAAGGGAGACTCAGAGAAGCAGGTTGAAATTCACTTGAGCAACTATCTCACTGATTTTGCTAGGTGGGAGACTTCCTACCCTTGGTTTCTGTGGCCCCAAGGAGCCGAAGCAGGATGAACAATCAGAAGCTACTCACTCACTGATCTATCATAGAAGGCAGGAGTCATCTGCTCAGAATGAGACTCTTAGGTGATGTTCTGAAAAGTTAACTCATGTTCTTATTTCCATGACTGTAACGTATTGATGAGTCAAAGATGGGATATGAAAGACCTGTCATTGGGAGGAAATGGAAGCAGAAATGTCTCACCCTTCTGTAAGGCCTTGGGAAATGGTATGGAAAGATAGATCTGCCACCAGATGCCCTGGAGTTCAAGTCCAGCTGCCCCATGTGGTAAGGATGAGGAGTATTTCCTCTGGGCATCAGTGATGTCTGCTTTGCGTGTACCAGTCCCTCTTATTCAACACCTTGGGTCCATTTCAATGGCAGCTACACTCAGAATCCACAACAGATCATGGGAAGAAAGGGAACAGGGTGTTTATGTTACCCAAGTACCTCTCACACTGGAATTCATCTTAGAAGCATCTGTCACCCTGAGAGGCAGACTTCCTTCCAGCACATAGCTCATACCTCTCTTCTCAGAGAACACCAGTTCTGGTGGATTATGGCCATTGCACCATTCCTAGTTGGGTCTCTTGGTCAGGAATAAATACCTCTTTGATTAAACTTTAAACTCCCCTTAGTTTTATACAAGTTGGTTTTAGACAAACTGGTGACCATTGCTTTCTGGCAGGAATCCTGATGGAAGCTAGGTTGCAAGGAAGATGGACAGTTTCTGACACATAGTGAGCAACAGATGTTAAACATTACTATAACCGGCAACAGTAGTCATAATAATAAAAGCAGTAGTATATACCCCAAAGGAAATAAATAACCTTTTTTTAATCTCCATGTGTCCTAGGGTATTCCATTCTTTTTGATGAACCATTGAGTTTTCTTATTAGAAAAAAAATCAGCTACAAACACTAATTTCACTTGGGGAGAAATAACAATAATAATAACAACAACAACAACAACAACAACAACAACAATAATAATAATAATAACAGTAGCGGTTATGAAAGGAAAAAGAAGACCAGTATCAGGTGGAAATATCTTGAGCTTGAGTACCTACCCTAACATGGAGTCCACCAGTCACATGAGGAGAGAGACGATGGGGAAGGTTACTGAGAAAGAGTACCCTGCAGCAGTATGTAAGAAGAGCTATTCCAAACTCAAGCAGGAAAGGACTCCTTAGTAAGCCAGCCTTGTATTATGGGATGTGATAATCTGAACCTACCCTGCACTGTACTTGTAAAATAAACTTTTGATGGGAGATAGAGAAACTCAATGACTGACACCTTGGAAAGAAACTAGAAACATCATTATATACTAAGTGTAGGACCAGAGGGGTTTCCGCTCCTGTCATGTGTGAGAGAGCCTTGGATGTTGTGAGTTGGTCCAGGATGAACAGTGCTGCCTTGGTGGTACCTCCCTGTCACTGCACAAAGTCCACACTGTAAGTACACAAAGACCAGTATCTCAAGGGGGTGTGGGGGGGAGATGTAGTAATTGGGCTGGAAGGAAGCAGATGGCTAGGTTAGACTAGGTAAGCAGTGTAACAGATCTCACTCCACCACAGAGCAGGGTTGTTGAGTGGAAAGACCGTTTACAAACATGCATGCAGGCTGTAGAGAAGAGGCAGGGGCCACAGCTAGCTCAACTGGCCTGTACACATAAGACTTCCCAGTTCTATCTTGAGTGACACCACACAGACAGCTTGAACTTGGCTATGAAAGGAGCAGTCTGGAAATTGTGACAAAGACAGGCAACACAACAGATGTGCCTTTCATTGTCTTTCCTGATTCAGTTGGTTGTGGAGCAGCCAGCCCTTCTAGCATATTCCCTAAAGAATCATCCTAGGGCTCTCTGTACAGGGAACTAGAGAAGCCAGCATTTTCCAGAATCTTCAGACAAAGCCAGGAGGGCAAGGCCTTGTCATGGAACTGAAGTCTGCGGTAGGGAAATTAATAGGACCCATGGTAACTCCCCAGAAAGGGAGCCAGGAAACCAAACGTTTACCAGCCTTTTTTCTATGGTGCTCCCCAGAGACTAAACCTAAAGGGAAGGCAGTGGAGAGAATTCACAAGGCTCTAATTCCTGAGTCTCAAGGGGAATTCGTAGATACAGCAACTCCTGCAGGAGAGAAAAATCAATGCAAATCTTGGCCTTATGATTCTGCATCTCTCCCAACAGGAGTCTATGATCAGAGACAGCAGGCGTTTCCAAAGTCTGAGTCCAGGCAGGTGTTTGGGTGTTTGAAGGAAGGGCCAGACACCTTGGAATTCAGGGAAGGAAAACCAATTTGCTTGCCTAGGTCTGATGCAGCCCAGCCCCTTGTCTTCTTAGGAATTTCACTGAACACTCCAACCCCCACAAGCTCTGGAAACACGGCCCTTGAAGCCCTTGGAATTCATAATGAATCTCTGTTCTTTGGCTTCTGTTATTTAGCACATTTCAGACTAGAGGGGAAACATAAACATTTCCATGCCACATCTAATACAATTATAAGGTCATTACACATTCTGTAGCACAAAACAGCTGCTCCAAGGATCTTTATTAGAACTGAGCAGAGCTTTATTTGTTTGGGACCAAAAAAATTCATTTAAATTATGATTTAATGAGACTGTTAAGTGTTCATCACCAAGTGACTACTTATTAAAGCTGCAAGAGGCTTGGCTGTTTGAGATCCTGAGAGGTTAAATGAACTTTTCCTCCTACTTCTGTCTTACACAGACAGACAAACAGACATGCACGCATGCACACACACACACACAGAGAGAGAGAGACAGACAGACAGACAGACAGAGAGAAACAAGCAAACAAACCGTTGGCTTTTAGAGCTGAGTGTGGCAGTGCACGCCTATAGTCCCAAACACTTAGGAGATGGGGGGCGGAGGGGAGGATCAAGCGAGTTCAAGTTTATCCTCAGCTACATAGCAAGTTCAAGGCTAGCCTAGACTACAGGAGACTCTATCACAACTTTCTTTCCCTCCAAAGGTGAAGGACTAGGGTATATATTGGGATTACAGTCCACCAAAAGATGAATTGCACCAAAGCCAGTATTCCTTAGGGACTGGTGGGACTTAGGTCGTATCTTCCTGGGTTAAGAAATGCTCTGTGTCACCCTGTTTTCTGGGTGAAGGGTGAAAGCAAAGGGAGGATTTCGTCTGATGACCTACCAGTGATCTGATCCAGATGTGTCATTCTGTCAGCCTGCGAGACTGTAGCAGTTAATCCGCCAGGCATTTATAATAATTGCTGTATCCTGCTGCAGCCTTACTGTGACACAGTGTATCCCTGGAATTCATAAGTAGGTTGTTTAAATGCAAAATAATTATTAAGCACTCATTCTTGGAATTCATCCTGCGATAAGTAGCCCTTAAGAAAATGTCTAATACGAAATGACATTTGGGTTTTAGAACGTATAACCTTTTGTCCTAATGGTCTCCCAAGGTGTTTTACATAGTAATTGGATGGTAGTGTGCAGAGAATGCCAGCAAGTGAAAGGGCTCTTGGGACCCAAGTGGAAGTTTAGCTATTCTTGGATTTCAAGTTCAGGTTCATTGACTATGGGGAGGGGTGGTGGGATGCCAGGCTGTTTAAAAGTAGCTCAGGGCCTTCTAGAAGCTGCACTGAAAAATGTCAGGACGCAGAAGGAGCCTCAGAGGTAAAAGAACAACCCCACTGTGCTGTATATGAGGAACCCTGATGCCGAGATGACTTAGAGGTTTGGGTGAGGCTGGAACCCAGGAGACCGTCCACACAGAACCTCAATACCAAGGTGAGTTAGATAGAGGCTTAAGCAAGCCTGGAATCCAAAGGACCTGCTGCAGACACTAGTTCAAGTTTCACATGTCAGATCCACTAGGTCCTAGCTGGGGAACTGAGAGCAGGTAGCTTAGAATTCCTCGGGGTTACATTTCTATGCTTGTAAAATGAGCCATTGTATCAGCAAAGTCTGAGATGGGAAATAAAAATAATGTAGCTAATATGGCTGCCAGAACATAGTAGGTGCTTCATAAGTAGCAACAATGTAAATCTGAACGGCTGGAGCTCTCTCCTGCCTGCACGTTTTTAGTATTGATCCGCATCACTCAGCAGATTAGTGCTCTGTTTTGTGATTACAAGTTATAATTGGACAAAGATGACTCACCCTACTCCCCTTGTTCAACGCTCAGTACTCTGGTAGCACATCAAGAAACAAATCACAAATCAAAATGCAATTAGATACTGACTAGATGCTACACAGAAAGTTCATGATTTATTGTCTCCCAGGATATCATATTGTACTAGTAAATCGATCTCGTGTCAGTGCTGAGGCTGGATCTCTGGCAAGAATATATATAAAAAAAGATTACTACAATGTTAATGTGAAGCACTGGGCGGGAGAATGTCTTAGGTTACAGTGGACAAGGTATCACACGGCTTGGCCCACCAGCAACACGCAGAGAGATTGCTTTATCAAGTTGGCCATGTAACAAATTCACCTTTTGTGTGTGGAAACGTGCAAATATATTTTCACACAGATCACTACTGCCAAATTTTGATAAGTTCATATCGAGCTTTTCTGGAAAAACAAGAGTAATTATTAATTTTACCGAAGAAATTGCAAGCAAAGAATTATTTGAAATGCACCTCCCTGGTGTGAAGAGAATATGATTCAACTCATTTTGAAATCAATCTACAAGTAAAATGTTCAGGAACACATCTGCTAGGTATAGCAGAGTCTGCCAGTATCCAGCAACGAAAGTGACAGTTATATGCTCACTTTTTAAAATGGATAAAATTATGTGAATAGGGAATAATTATATATTTTAGAAAGAGCATGTAAGTATTTAAAACCGGGACTTTTAAAAGAATAGCATTTTAAATTTCTTAATCAGTGTTTGGAATTATTTGGTATTTACAGATTTACCCAGGTCCAATCTTCGAGACGCCAGGTATACCCGTTCACAATTATTATAGAGGCTAGACCCAGACTGGGAATCACAAGCTCAAAATGGAGTTGTGAAATGGTGATATACTAGGGACCTAGTTTAATCCTTTGACAGCTTTATTGGATTGATATGTAGTTGTCACCCACCCAGGACACAGAAAATAAAGTAATTTAGCTAGGCATGCTGGTATATACCTATGACCCTGGCAATCCAGAGGTAGAGGAACAGGTGTTCAAGGCCAAACTAGGCCTCAGTCGGTTTCCTGCTGCTTGCCATTCAGATAATATTTCCACTACATAGGACATCCCACTCTGGCCTCTGCTCCACCAGCACATTATATCCCACTGATATATACATAGAGAGTTCCAAGACAGTCTGAACTAAACAAGACTCTGTCTTAGGAAGAGGTGGGGTTGGGTGGGGGAGAAAAACAGAAAAGGAAATGGAGTAATGTATATAAACTTGAAAGGCTAATTTATGGCAAAGGGGCTGGCTTCCTACATTTCTTAAGATTAATTTATTTTATTTTTAAGTGTGTGTGTGTGTGTGTGTGTGTGTGTGTGTGTGTGTGTGTTTGTAGGTATGTCTACATAAGTGTATGGTCTCCATGGAGACCAGAGAAAGTTGCCATATTCCCTGGAAATGGAGATATAGGCATTTGTGAGCCACTTGACATGGGTGCTGGGAATCAAACTTGTGTCTTCTTCAAGAACAGTAAGCACTCCTAATCTCTGAGCCATTTCTCCCACCTCCTAAGAGTTCCACCAAACAAGCCACTCGTTTCTGGTTCCGCTGGTCTGCTCCAGCACAGTGGGATATTATAATCATGACAGCACCCTTCTCATTTGAATTCTGGCCACATCATTCTGGACCAAGATCATCATGGTTTCTCCCAGACAATGCATAGTTTTATGCCTCTAATATTCCACAGTCACGACTATCTACTTGTCTGGATGTGACTCCACTCCCTCCTTCTTTGTACTCTTTGTGCCAGGATCACAGGCTCATTGTAGGTCTCTGCAAAGGCCAGTGTGAGTCTTCAGTCTTTTGAGCTCCCTGCCTCTTTGCTCTACTGAGCTCTCCCCCACCTGGCTCACTTCAAGTTCCTGTGCAGGTGTTACTTGGAGGACTCTTCCCCACTCTCCTGAGATCCTCTTAGATACCCTTTCTTTACTTCCTTGGGGTTTTCAGACTCCTCTGTTTTCACCTGAATACATTCCTTTGTGGGAACCCAAATCTGTGGACATGCTTCTAGTCACTGGCTCCACGATGTTAGAGAAGGATCATTGTCTCCCTTGGGCCCAGTTCAAGGTCTGGTCTGTATCAGAAGCTATAGAAATACATGCTGAATGGATACTTAAGTAATAGCATAATCCAAGGCTCTAAAATCTAAGTCCGTATTTTTATTTTTCAATGTGTCAAAGCATACTGAAAGATAATAGCAAGCTATTCTGGACTCCTCTTCCCAAGATTCCAGTCCTGGAGTTGTGGGACACATAGAACCGGAAGTAACAAAGACTAGCAACCAAATGGAGCTGTATCAGGGATATCAGATTTCTCCACAGTGCTGTTTCAATGAAAGCTGGAGAGGGACCCTTCCACACCTCTTCCTGGCTTCTAGTGGGTTTCACCAACCTTTGGTTTCTTTGGCTGGTGGTGGAATCATTCCAAGTTCTGACTGTCTTCAGGTGGACTTCTTCCCAGTATGTCTCACATGACTTTCTTGTAAGGACCCCACTCACTGGCTTTAAGGCCTACCCTAATCTCCTCAATGTCTGCAGATGACCTTACCTCCACATCTGTAAATGGCCTTACTTCCATATTTGTAGGGACACTTGCTACAGTTCCAGCTGATGTGGGTTTTGGAGGGAAACCATTTCAGGACAAGAGGCATGACCGATCCTTTCAACAGACAGTCTAATTTACGTGACTTCCAAAGCCTTTCTTTTCTCTCCTCCTAAGCCCAGGTTGGAATGTCCGAAGAGTTTGGCAGTCTTGGTTTAAGTTCTTTCCAATTTCAGTTTCCCATGACTAAGACCCAAATAACCAACACGAGACCCTCCTGGTACAAACACCCCCAGTCTCTAGACCTCAGCCAGCCTCCTACCCAAGAAGACGCTCTGTACTAGATAGAACGTTCTCCTAACAGTACTTTATATCCTGCTGATAATGCTGTCAGAGACAGGCTCCCATCCTAGAGCCACCTCAGATTCTTATCTCCATGGTATACTCCCCTCCCCCTGCATTGTCTCCCTGGCCCTGACCCTGGCTTTGCCTGGTCCTGAAGCTTCAGTTCAAATCCCAGCCCCAGCTGTCTCTGAGTACCTCATCTCACCTCTCAGATATCTCTGATTCTAACAAAGAATTATTTTACTGAAGTCATCTTTCCCTTCCTGAAGCCCCCTGGGGCAGTTGGAGCTCTCATTTATAAGCTGAAATAGCCCAGATGACAGGCACCAAGTGCTGTAACACTTTAACATCCCAACCCGTCAGGAGGGAAAATATTCATGATCATTGTCCCTTCTCTAAGACATGTGTGTTGATCAGTGTGTTTGCCTGCCTCCCTCCCGGGCACCTCTTTAAAATACCTCTGAACGCATGAAGCAGAGTACTCAGATATATTTTCGTTAAGTCTCACTGGGATGCTATACGGGAGACAGATGTGCTTTTCATCTCTCATTAGCACAGTACCTATAGTCCTTTAAAAATGGACCTGCTTATGAATGTGAGGTATGAAATCTATCCGAATAAGCACTTCACCTTAAGAGAAAAAAAAGCAGCAAATTTCACACCAGTAACTTCCTCCTGTACCAGGCAATGGGGTGAGATGAGGTCTTGACAAAAATGGTAGGTATTACATAACACTCTCCCATCTTCTTACAGATGCGTGCGCAGCTTTAAAATAGAAACGGGAGTGCGGTATATCGTCTGCAGAAGCCAACTACGTGAGAGAGGAGAACAACATTCTCTTGCTCACAAATATGAAATTAACAAATAAAAGGAGGAGGGGGAGAAAGAGAACACAAGAGTAATCTGTTTGGGCATCTCAGTGTCATCTCTGAGGAAGGATGATGGCGGCCATTCAAGGAGGGCTAAGAGGGTACAGGAAGGGTACCCGCTATCCTTCTGCGAAGGGGAGTTAGCTTTATGTGAAGACGCAGGCTCATGCAGCCACATTATAAGTTATACCATCCACAGAAAGGAATTGTGATACCATTTTGCTATATTTGTTGGTTTCCTCTAAACAACTGAAACCCACCCGGAAACCCAGAATGTGACCTTACTTAGAACTAAGCTCCTTGAAGGAGCAATAAGCTTCGTTCAGATGTGACATCCTGGGTTGGAGTGGGCCCTGACAACAGTAGTGGGTGTCCCTAAAAGAAGCTGCCAGTAATGGGAAGAGATTGGAGTGACAAAGCAGCAAACCAAGAAACACTGAAGGACTCAGGAAGCTACCTGAACCTGCAAGGGACAAGGGAAAATGGCTTTCCTTGGGTCTTCTCTAGAGTTTTGCTAACACTTGATCGAAGGCTTCTCATCTCCAGAACCATGAACTAACTCATCTCTACCACTTTAAGATGCAAAGTTTGTGGGATTTGTTAGGACAACCCAAACCAATTCTTTCAGGGCATGCTTCATTAGTTTCTCTAATTGTTGAGTCACATTCTTCACGTGTACCAGAACTGTCTCCAATGTTTCAGAGCTTGTGCTCTTCCTGAATAGACTACTCATGTCCCGGGTCTGGGAAGCTTTTACACACACACACACACACACACACACACACTCATTGTGTCTGTGTTGAATGCACACAGCCCAACAAAATTGCACAGCCTTCTCTATTATTTTCTGGGGTTTGTTCTTAGTGCCAAAATGCAAGTCCAGCCAATGCCGTGAACATGCATCCAGTCTAGGACATAGTTTGGCATAGTGGAAAGAGGGCTGACTTTTGGAGACCCAAAATGGAGCTCTAATGTATTGGCTAACTGTTAGGATTCAGAACTCATTTCCCGTTAGCAGTTCATCTCCGGGGACTCACACTGTGCTTAGAGCTCTCATCAGACAGTTGAGATTATCTATGTACACAGGCCAAAACAAGGTTAGGATGTACTGCTGAGCCTAGAATTCCAGATTGTGGGATTCACAATTATAGTGTTCCTGATGCTGATCAAGAAGGGAGGAGATGGCTGCTACCATGGTCTTGCCTGCCTCAGATCCAGTGCCTCTGCCCCTGCTCTCTATCCTAGCTTCTGCTACCTGCCACAAGATCATACAGTCAGATGGCAACCCAAATGCCACTGACTAGCTGTCACTAGCCCTGACCTCTGCTTAGGGTTCCTTCTCCCTTGGGGGTACAGGGTATGGCCTCTCCTGGGATACTGTATTGTGTCAGATCCCAACCTTCACAAAGAACTTCACCCAAAGAGTCATATTAGTCTGGATCCCATTGATTCTTTTCTTTCTTTTTTTGATTATTTTTTTTATATCTTCTAGTCCATCTGGCTTTCTCTGCTGATTTTTCTGCATTGATATGATTTATATTTTTCTGCCATTTCTAAAAATTTAGATCAGGAAGTGGGAAACTGTGGTATAGTTTAAATGAGATAATATGTATAGTGCTCAGTGCAGTTCCCACACATAGAAAGGGCACAGGAGCTTCCTAGGCATAAGCTTTGCTTTATCTCCTGACTACCTTGCTCCTTGGCTTCCTCTTCTGTGTACATCAGATGTTAAGAAAGACTCCATCACCCAACAACTGTCACTGATTTTGTCTCTACCTCCACTTTGCTCCGGCCACTGAGGACCTTCACATGACCCTTAGACAATCTGCTCATTTCCATGATGCCATACCTCACTGACTTACCTTCCTTTTCTCTAATGATCACTCAGTGTCCTCCCTGGCCAAGGGTGCACTGCTTGACACCACACTTCTTGAGAAAACAAACTCCTTTGTTCCAGACAGAATTCACTACTCATTCCATCAAAAAATAACTCCAAAGTATCACCTTAGAATGGGAGCTGGGAGTTTAGCAGTGAACAAGGGCTCTGCTCTGTGAAACTCTGGTTTTGATGTGTGTTTGGTTGGGGGGTGGGGGCAGGGCTTTGTCTAAGGTTTGGGTTCATGATGAATCTGAGACCCAGGGAGAGCTGCGGGTAGGTGGAAGGGAGGAAGTGACAGAGCTATGCTACTACGTCAGCTTTGTATATAAATTCAAAAGTAACACATTTAAAGTTTAAAAAGCAGAGCAGGAAATAAAGGCATAGCTATGTGCTCCCTGGTTCATACATGTACAGTCACACCCATGATCAGCATTCTCTTCCAGAAGATTAGATGTGGTTCTAGTTTGCTTTTCTGATGAACCACTCTGACTAAAAGTGACTTGGCTTGCATTTCCAGGTCACTGCCCATCAACTAAAGTGAAATTATAAACTTACTTAAAATATTATGGCTTTTTTTTTTCAGAGTTTTGTTTTTGCCACTCAACTGTGCAGCTCCTGAGCATGGACCCTGTAGACTGCAGAAGCACATCCATGTAGACTATCTAATTATGGAGCTGATGTTACTTAGACATTCCTCCAATGGCGGAACACAATGCTCTATGCAAAAGCCCATGAGCCGTGAGAACGCTGTTGGGAGGCTTGGAAGCAGGGCTTCCAACTCCTATTTTCCAAGAACACTTGACACATGGTAGTGGTAGAACCTTCTGGTAGCTGATCTTGGTTGTTAACTTGATATACATGGGACAAAAGAATTGCCCCATGACCAAGTGTGTGATGAATTTTCTTGAATGCTGATTGATGTAGAAGGGTCCACTCCACTGTGGGCAGTACATTCCCTAGGCTGACGGCCATGGGCTATATAAAAAGGATAGCCTAAAGTAAACCTGGGAGTCTGCAAGCCAGTGTTCCTGTCTCCATGTTCCTGCTTTGACTCCCCTCAGTGATAGATTGTGACCAAATAAACCCTTTCCTCCCCCAAGTTGTCTTTAGTCAGAGCAGTTTATTGCAGCAACAGAAGAGCAAACTAGAGCAGACCTCCACGAATGCACGTAAAGTGCTTACACATACATGAAAGGCTAGTTCAAGATGTAAGCAGTTCTCTTCCCATACAACCCATTGTCATAAACAAGAAAGAAAATATATGTATCAGTGTTTGTGATGTAATATGCAACAGGCTTGTGAATCAATGCTCAGACTGGGTGCTGTTCTCAAAATCACGAACTGACTTCTGCCTAGAGGACTCTTGGAAGTTTCCTCATTCTGCAAGGGCAGCTCTTTCTCCTGCTTGACAAGAGAATGTATTGAACATGCCCAGATGGGCCTTTCCCCAAGAAGGGCCCACTGGGGCCAGAATGAATCAAGTTGAAGGAGCATGAGCAGAGTCAGCAGTGAGAGACTCAGCAAGGTCAAAGCCAGACTGAGAACAGGCACAGAGGCAGGCAGGCAGTTCTTCTGGGGTCCTTGGACAGGGAAAGAGAGAGAGATCACTTTCTTTTGCTGATGTCTACCTGCTCTCTGTGTGATCAAATAGCACTATCTGCCACCAAGCACTATCCTTACATACACCCCTTGATTAACCTTGGACTCCTGATCACTTGGTGTGTTGGTTTCCAAGGGTAACAAAACAAATGTAACGATAACTTCTTCCTGGATCTGTGCTGATGAAACCCAGAATTTTTTGTAATGTATCTTAAAAAGAAACGTAAGGCATAGATGCACTAATCTATGGCGTAATGAGAAGCCATTAGGAGTCAGTTTAGTACTCTGTCCCATTAGCAGAGTAATAGGAGTAGTTTCTCCCCTAAATAAATGTAATGCTAAAGTTAAAAATAGCCATAAGGCACTCTGTAAAAGCCAAGTGTTACTATTCCTCTCTCAGAAGCTAATTCTTGAAGTGACTACTGGTCACTTTCTGCATCACTTCCTAGAAGACATGGTGGGAAAGGTAGAGGATGCAGAATCAAGGCAGGCAAGTGTATCTCTCATTCCTAATAAATGCCTCTCTTGGCATCAAACCGAGATAATTACAGAAAACCACAACTGCTCATAATGCAGAGCTCAACTAATCATGGGATGCTCAGCCTCAGCAGGTACCTATGCAACACAGCTATGGCATCTGAGGCTCAGGAAACACCACAGGAGATGGGGCAGAAAGATTGTAAGAGGCACAGTACCGGGAAATCTGCTATAAGAATGTGTCTCCTAGAAATGGCAGGGAAGTACATCCATGATGCCTCAATATATGGCTGACCAAATATGACCTGAGTAATGAAAACACCAACAGACATGCTAAGACGGACTGGGAAAAATCTCATGAATTGCTGTTCTAGACAAAGAACTACAGTCAACTAATGACTTGAGAGAGAGAGAGAAAGAGAGAGAATTAATCAGTGGCTTTGAGCGATGAGCCCCTAACTGATGAGCCCTGAATCAAATACACAAAAGCAACACTAAATAGACTTATGGATTGTATTTATGTATTTATAGTGTGTGTGTGTGTGTGTGTGTGTAAAACAAAAATAAATAGAAAGAGGCCATCAATTTGACAAGGAAGGGCACAGAAGGGTTGTAGTAGATAATAAAAGGAAGGAAAAAGTAGTGTAATTATATTTTAATTAATTTTTAATTTATTTTTTTTAAATCAGAATAGAGGAAGAATATATAAGAAACAGTGAAACACAAGACCAAGCAGTAGGTGCTCATTGAGATGTTAGTATAACTTAAAATGGGCTTATACCTTTATTTTAGTCTTGAAAGAACTAGTTTAGTCTATACAAAGAGGAAGGGCAGTCTGATCCCCTTGAATAAGGAACAAACTGAAACCAAGAGCAGGTGGGTGATCAGTGAACATAAGTTCAGAATAGAATGTAACTAACTTCAGCTTCTGTCTCATCCATGTCAGCATGAAGCGTCCTCTACCATAGAAAACATTCTGTTCAAAGCCAAGGCAAAATGACTGGAACCTGGAGCTCAGGTCCTCTACCTTCAGGGATCCTAGGACAAAAGGTCTGAGCTTCTAGAGTTTCAAGCACCTCACTTTAAAATGCCGCCAAGTTGGGGGCAGGAGAGACCTCTCAGTGGTTAAGAATACTGGAAGTTCTTGCAGAGGACCCAGGATCAATTCCTACCATGCACATGGCAGCTTACAACCATCTGTAACTCCAGTCCCAGGAGATCATATGCCCTCTTCTGGCTTCCTCAAGCACCAAACACCCACGCTGTGCACAGACGTTCGTGCAAGCATGACACCATATACATTGAAAAAAATAAAATGTCTGCGAGACAGACATGCTTCAAAGGAAATGCGAACCACCCTCAAGAGCCTGTGTGAAGTCACTTCGTAGTTCTAGCTAAGTGTCCCCCCTCCATAGGTATGCTGTAAGCAAAGTCTTACCAACTTGTTAAGGGGCAGTCAAAACATGAGGGAGGCATTTGGAGTGTTTCCCACAAGAGTAATTCAATGGTCTCATGTTTCTATGTCATCCCGCATTGGAACAGGGAGATAAGACTGCTACAACTTTAGAGAAACAAAGCCAGTTTTCAAAAAGCTTCAAAGCGGAGCGAACAGTTTTATATTTAGGGCTTGCTGTTGGTATTATTGCTATTTTTGTCATTGGTACTATTTCTGCAATTTTAGTCACTCTTCCCAAATCTATGATGTTACCTAAGGATTACTAGATAGGAAAGCAGAAGACAAAATACTAAAATTTGAAACCATTTTGCTGAGAAAAATTCAGATAATAGGTTGAAAGGTTATTACCTGTAAGAACAGAGCAGTCTCCTGTTTGTCAATTGAAGCCATGGCAGGTTTCAGCATAGACAAGAGCCATGTTTTCTCCTGTAAAAAGTAAGAGTTTTCACAGCCGTTCTTTCAAGCCTCAAGTTCAAATAGTTCTGTATCACATTTAGGGTAAATCCTTAAAAGAATATGGAACAGGCTTGTGTGAAGGCTGAGGAGGTAAGGTACTTGTCAAGCCTGAGGACCTGAGTTTGGATCTTCAGAACACATATACAGCCAGACACTGTGGTGTGCATCTGTAATTCCTGTGCTCTGATGGCAAGATGAGTAATGGCAACAGGAGAATCTCAGAAACTCAAGGGCCAGCTATCCTGGCACAGGCAGCAGCAAACAGGAAACCCTGTCTCAAAACAAGGTGGAATGTGAGGACCAACACTGGGGGTTGTCCTCTGACCTTCTCATATGTATCACCAGATGCACATACTCACCTGCACACAACCCCCCCCCCAAAAAAACACATAGACATCACATACACTGAAAGAGCTTAAAGTGATGGATGGATGGATGGATGGATGGATGGATGGATGGATCACTAAGGGAATCTTGGTTCAGTGACGCTTGAGTTTCAAGATTAGCAACATGCTTGCCTGTTCATTTGGGGATCTCTTTCCACTACCGTGTGTCTGCCTGCCACAGGCCTTCTCTGGACCCCTTCATTCCCCTTTCTGTCTGAGCTGTGTTGCTCACAGAGAACGTTTTTGTTTCTGCTTACCTCAACATGATACTCTGCTTCAACAACAATACGGGTTTAATTCATTTACCTCATCAACCAGGGTTTGCTCAGAGACATTAGAAACAATGGGAAATATATTTGAAGAGATTCATTGCTAGGGATTGGGCCATATCATCATGAGTCTGACTACGTATGTCTGAAATTGTCAAGTAGATGGTCAAAAGGGGCAGACTGGATTCCTCCAAGTAGGATGACACTGCAACCACTGATGGAAATAGCCTAGTGTTCAGGGGAGCCTTGGTCCTGCTATAAGGTCCAGTTAGTTCCACCTGCCCCTGAACACCTAGTGGTGGTCTTCTATCATCTGATGGGTCTTGGTCATCTTTGACATGGCCTATTGAGTCTACAGTTATGATACCAAACCTTACTGCTTCTAGGATATATATATATATATTTGCACTGGCTCCTCTGTTTACATCTTCTAACATCAAATCTGTCGATGCCTGTCTCTTGACCATTTTTAAACTGATTTAGTTCTGAAGTCTTTTTGGAAAGTGTTGTTTTCTGTAGTTCTTCAGCTGTGAATTCTTCCATTTGTTCTATGTGCAGAGTCTCTCCTCCAGGGGCAGATTTTCAGGAGGTGCTTTCTATCCCTTTTGCTGCTAGCTTAGGTTCAGCAGCCACCTTCCAGAGGCTTCTAGGTAATGCTCTGCTGGTAGAGGTCTCCTCTAAATATTAAGCACTGTCTTCTTACCTACAACTCTTCTGGTTGGAGATCATCAAAAGATTATGTAACAAAATACTTCAGGTATAAAAATAAGTCTAAAGGGTCAGCCAGGTATGGTAGCACATGCCTATAATCCCATCATTAGGGAGGCATAGGCAGGTAGATCTCTATGGATTTTATGCCAGCCTGGTCTACATATCGAGTTCCAGGACAGCCAGGGCTACACAGGGAGATCCTGTCTTAAAAACAAATAAAAGTGCAAAGGATCATCTGATTTATATCTCTACAGCCATTGTCTAGCTTAAATAAAATGTTCTTGGAGACCCCAGGTATCTCTTCAGTCCCAATTACTGTCCCTTTCCCCACCACTCACAGAGATAGACCCTGTTGAATCTGGTGAGTTTGGATCCCTTAAATATGTATGTGTTCCTCTGAGTTATATGTTATATTGCTTCATGTATTTTTAAATGTTTAAGATGATGTCATACACATTATCTAGTGCTGCTTTTGGTTTTCAATTACCTCTATCTAGTCATATTGTGGCTGGACCTCTCTTCAACTCTGGGATACACCCAATGGTGTGACTACTACAAAGTTTAAAAATTTATTCTACAATTTGTGCATGTTTAGGTTTGTTTCCCTCCCCCCTTTTTTGCAATGACCCAAAATGCTGTTATCAGCTTTCTTTTAAAAGCCAACTTGCCCACATGTGCAAGAATTCTTGCAGAGAAAATATCTAGGAAAAGGAATTGTTGGATAATCAGAAATCTACATTGTTAGTTTAATAGATTTTTATCAAACGCTTTCTATGCTTACAAAGCCTTCACCCTCCCACCGGTTATAAATACCATCTCACCCCACTATCAATCCCAGGGTTCCCGGCATAGTAACAATCCCAATTCCTCTCAGCTTTCAGTTGTCTCTTGGTTCCCTAATTCTGCGTTTCTTGCTTTCACATTTGAGTGTCCCCTTCTGGTTCTTTCCTGATTGACAGGATGATTTAGAGCCACCATCCTTCTAGATAAGACTGAGTGGGACCCCTAGGGATGTCTCTTCCCAGTCTGAGACCCATCCCTCACTCTTTGGTTGGTGACTTTTGATATACAGAAGTACAGCATCATAACATAACCAAATATCTCAGTCTATTAGTGAATCTTTGTGATCATTTTCTTTGGTGAGACATCTTTTCATGAGAATTCAAAACTAGTATCTTCCAAGATAAAAGTTAGGCTATTTAAAAACAGAACAAAACAAACAATAACAACACACCCTCATCAGTCTGCTACAGTCTATTTTGGTGAACAGTGTAAAATGAGGATTTCATTTCATTTTTGCATTTGCATGTGGATGGTAATATCACTAACTTTTATTGAATATTTGTTTGTGTTGTTTGAATTGTATGTGTTGAGGGTCCAGCTGCTGACAGAGTCCAGTGAGAACAGATATTCACAAATGTAGTGCAGTTGACTTTGTATACTGAACCTCTCACAAATTGCTGTGCCCACCTATGTTACCAGTTTGCTAATTCTTTCTTCTACTATGTCTGACTATTGAACAGATTTTTTTTACATTGTCACTTTAATTATTAAAGTTTATAAAACATTCTTAATGAATTCTCTGCTTTATCCTCGGGTGAAAATACTCTACCTGTTCCTCTATTTGGGTATGGGGGTGTAAAATCACACTGTCGCGATATATGGGACTGTTCCCAATTGTCTATTATTGATCACTTTGCTTTTGGCCATTTGGTTCTGTTGTTAAAGGTGTATGGAAGTTTCTAATTGAATTCACATATTCTGTGTAACAGTAACAAAATGGAAGAGTTCTGCTTGAAACTGTCTCCCAAAAAAGGAAACATTTTATTTTCTATAATTGTACTGAGTAAAGTATAGGAGGAGTAAAGTACAGGAGACTAGGTTTAAGTTCTGGGCCTGTATTTTGAACTTTTTATTCCACTGGCATAGTTCTGATCCCTGCAGCTCCTCATCAGATGTCTCTGCTGGAAGCTTACCTGTTGCCCAGGTCCCCACCTAATAGCAGGCAGTTCTTGTCTCAGATAGCAAATGCCGGTCTCTGTTCCTACCCTGACACCTTACTAGGCAGCCAGCCCTGAGGGAAACTGCACAGAAATTTCTGACTCTGCCCTCTGCCCCTTTCTATGTCTTTGAGATTCCTCAAGCCCTGCTCAACTTCCCCAACTCCAGATCTGACTTCCAACTTCAGTTTTTAACTTTTCCAGGTTCTGGCTTTTGCCTCTACCATTTCCTGTGTTCCTTCTCTCTGAGAATATCCTCTCGTGTCCTGTCTTACTGGCTGACCATTTTCAAGATATCTTATTTGCAGACATTATCCAGTTTGACAGTTATTCTCAGTAGTTGGGTAATCTTTTCCATTGTGGACTTGAAATCATTACAGATAGAGAGATGGTGCAGTGATGAGGAGCACTGGCTGCTCTTCCAGAGGCTCCAGGTTTGATTTCTAGTTACAGATGCAACTCCAGTCCCAGGATTTCTGACGCCCTCTTTGACCTCCATGGGCTCCAGGCAAGTACATGGTACACAGACATATATGCAGGCAAAATACTCATACAGGCAAAAGTAAACATTATGAAAAAGAAGAGAAGTTACCATATTCATTACTTTCTTTTATTCTATTTTCTAATTTTATTTGTGGAGCTCTTGGCTCACTGATTTTTATTTTTTCCTATTAGCGCTATTTAATGCATAAAGTTTTCGATGTATACTCCTGTTGCTATCTCCTACCCATTATATCCACTAATATTTTGTCCCATACTTTTCAATTGTTCCTTCTGATGTGTTCCTTGACCTATGAATCAGACACAGAATTTTCATATTGCAAGTATTTGGTAACTTCTCTTTTTTCATAGTGATTTATTTTTTAACCATTCAGAAATGTTATTTAAATGATATCATTTGTTTAGAATCTGTTGTAACTTTTTGGTGCTGATTTATAAAACATGTTCCATTGTAGGGAGCCGCCTGAGCACCCACATTCGCCATTACAAGATGGCGCCTACATTCGGCCGAGGACAAGTTGTAAACAGGCTAGTGTGCATGCACCTGGTAATTTTCCACCTCAGAGTCTCAGCCTCTCTCGTGGCGGCATCTGGCCTGGTGTGCGGGAGCCAATGGGGAAGCTCCATGTCCCAGGCAAGCGCTGTGACCCATATAAGGGACGGGTGTTCTATTGTTCGGGGTCTCCACTCGTGGCAAGCTTATGCTCTCCCTCTCAAGATGCATTAAAGCTTTACTGCAGAAGGATCCTATGTGTGCCGCGTCGTTCTTGCTGGCGAGACCGTAGCGCGGGACATCTGGTGCCGAAACCCGGGAAACTTTGTCATCATCAAGCACTTTTGGAGACCCCCTGGAAACAGGGAGGATTCAGAACTGCAGGGAGGTAGGTTCGAATAGGCATGTTGACCCTGGATCTTGATTTGAGATTGCCCCCTTTTTGGTCTAACGCTGTTGAAGCTTTGCTAATTGTGTTAAGTGCCCTCATTTTGGTTTTACTGTCTTTGTATTGCGGCAAACAAGGTGAGGCCTGTGTAGATGCTGTAAGGGAGGGGCAAATCACCCCTGATAGGGTCCAGGACACCATGTCAGAATCCGAATGGAGTGAGAGGATGGGTACCCAAAAAGAAAGAGATCTCAGCAAGGGAAACGGACCTCCTGGTAAGTCTAAAGACGAGGGAGAGATTAAAGACAAAGTAGAGTACAGCCAAATTAAAGACCTGGCTGAAGCGGTCCGAAAGTATGGGGTAAATGCTAATTTTACTATAGTAATGTTAGAGAGATTTGCCGGGGTGTCCATGACTCCCGCCGATTGGCAGATGCTGGCCAAGGCTGCGCTCCCTACAATGGGCCAATATATGGAGTGGAAGGCTTTATGGCATGAAGCTGCACAAGCTCAAGCCAGAGCCAATGCTACGGCACCAACCCCTAGACAGAGAGATTGGACCTTTGATATGTTAACTGGCCAAGGTCCTTTTGCGGCGGATCAGACGGTATTCAGGCAGAAAAGAGACTTTGGTATCTCTGCCATTATCATAGGTGTGGTGGCAGCGGCTGTGGTTACAGGGGCCGTCACTGCATCAGCCCTTGCGCTCTCTGGAACGATGCAGACCGCCAATACCATTAATGAGTTGTCTGCAGCTGCCACCTTAGCTCTAGACAGACAGGTATCCACCAATACTCAAGTCCAGAGGGACCTAATGCTGGTTAACCAGCGCATTGATCTTATTCAAGAACAACTGGATGTCCTTTGACAGCTAGCCCAATTGGGCTGTGAACAAAAGTTGCCCAATTGGACTCTGTGTTACTTCCATACAATATGACAGATTTACAAAAGCAGCTAACCTGTCTAAAAGTCTTTCACAGTATATGTTACAGAATTGGACCCTTAAATTTGATGAAACCCTGCGGGAACTGCCGACAGCAATTATTCAGATCAACTCCACCCGTCTTGACCTGTCCTTGACCCGAGGGCCTCTCTTCATGGATTTCCTCGGCAATTTCTTATTTCAAGGAATGGGTGGGGGTGGGATTGTTTGGAGCAGTGCTTTGCTGTGGGTTGGTGTTCCTCCTATGGCTCATCTGCAAACTCAGGGCCCAGACTAAAAGAGACAAGGTGGTCATTGCGCAGGCGCTTGTTGCCTTAGAACAAGGAGCCCCGGCCGGTGTTTGGCTGTCCATGCTTAAACAATAGCGGTAGGTCGCCAGCCAGACAGTTCTTGCACACCCGCGAGTCTAGTCTCATTGCACTGGGTAGAATGTTTGGTCTGAGAAGCTCTTGAGGGATGTCGAGCAAAGCATCGCACAAGGCGGCCATCGTTGTGGGCCACCTTGGGAGATATGTCATCTGCATGAGGGTTGAGTGCCCTAGTTTCCCTCCCTCTAAAAAACGGCACTGGGCGGGTCAGGAAGACCTCGGGCGCGCATGAGCTTAGGGGTCTTCTCCTGTACAAGGCCCAACCTTTTGGTCAGGGGATTTGACCTCTGTCTCCGCCCTCTTAAGAGTGTCCTACTTTGCTTACAGAAATAAAAAGGGGGAGATGTAGGGAGCCGCCTGAGCACCCACATTCGCCATTACAAGATGGCGCCTACATTCGGCCGAGGACAAGTTGTAAACAGGCTAGTGTGCATGCACCTGGTAATTTTCCACCTCAGAGTCTCAGCCTCTCTCGTGGCGGCATCTGGCCTGGTGTGCGGGAGCCAATGGGGAAGCTCCATGTCCCAGGCAAGCGCTGTGACCCATATAAGGGACGGGCGTTCTATTGTTCGGGGTCTCCACTCGTGGCAAGCTTATGCTCTCCCTCTCAAGATGCATTAAAGCTTTACTGCAGAAGGATCGTATGTGTGCCGCGTTGTTCTTGCTGGCGAGACCGTAGCGCGGGACATTCCATGGTCAGTTGCCACAAGTGTTCTCTCCGTGCATGAGATAATTTAAGTTCACCAGTTGCTGTACATAGGTTCTATTTCTATTCATTATTCATATTGATGGTATTGTTCAAATTTCAATAGTCTTACCCAATTCTAAGTGGCAAAGTTATCATTATAGTAAGTTATATATTTAAATCTCTTATGATTTTTAGTGCTAAAGTTAAGAAGAGAAGCTTGCCATTGAACTACATATCTTATCATTACATAGGTAATATTTTATCTCTGACAATACTTTTCCTTTTTTAAAACCCTCTGTGACATTTTAACAATGCTATCTAGCTTTGGTTTGCTAGTATTTCCTTGTTGAGTACATGTGCTTATATGTTGTATATATTAAAGATACTTAAGATATGCTTTTATATTTCTATATTTTTATTTTATTATACTTTATATTTCTGTTTTGTTTTTCAGTTCTGGAGATTGGACCAAGGCCCTCGTGCATACCAGGCACCACTGATTTACACCCTCAGGCCTTTCCAAACATTTTTATTTAAAAATAATATCTCATTAAATGTGTCTAAAGCTGACTTGAAACTCACTCCTGTGTCCAGGCAGGCCTTGAACTGGTAGCCCACTGGCTTTATCTAAGGAGCTTGGAGTGCAGATGTGCACCACCACACTTGGCACATCCATGAAACCATTGGTTTTGATGAAATATAGTAAAATGTATTCCAGCTTAGAAAACCCAATATCTGAATAGCCTTGCTATCAAAGGCTACTTCTGCTGTTAGCATCCTAGAACTAAAAATAAAGGCATAGGAAGGTAGAACTCTTTGCTGTGTTTCCAGAACACAGACCTGGTTCTAGTTCCATCAAAGCTCTGTGTCTTGGAATAAATAAGCTCTCTGGGCTAAATGTTTCTTCCTTCATTAGATATAGCTAGGAATGCGCCTACTAAATTTGTATTTCAAAGAATCCTTTGGCTATTCAAGAGCAATTAAGAGATCAAGTTAGAAAGCTGGAGAGATGACTTGGGAGTTAAGAGCACTTGCTGCTTTTGTAGAAGACCTGAGTTTGAATCCCAGTACTCCATGGTTGGGCAGTTTGTGCCTACCAGAGAATATGGCACCTTCTTCTGGCTTCTGAAGGCACCTATACACATATGCACACACAGAAACATATGACTGAATACAAATAAAATAAAGTTAAGAATAAAGATGTCGCCGGGCAGTGGTGGCGCACGCCTTTAATCCCAGCACTCGGGAGGCAGAGGCAGGTGGATTTCTGAGTTCGAGGCCAGCCTGGTCTACAGAGTGAGTTCCAGGACAGCCAGGGCTATACAGAGAAACCCTGTCTTGAAAAACCAAATAAAACAAAATAAAAAAGAATAAAGATGTCAAATTACACCATGAAAGTCCTTGCATTTTTAAATTATCTTCAGATATGTAATTTTTACACTAATTGTTATCAATGACCAATTATCTGTAGTATCAAAGAGAAAGAACTGAAGGTCTTCAAGAAAACTACAACAAAAACTTTCTTGCAATTCTCTATAGCTCCAGTCACTGATCCCTAACTATACCAGATGCTTTAAATTTTATTGGAACAATATACAACAAGGAGCTCGCAATACAATGTATAAATTACTTTTATATTGCATTGGAAAGTTAAACATTTATCTTTAGACCCCATGACATCATTTGAGGTGTTTGCTCAGGAAACCTTGTCAAGGAATTTCTCTGTACAGGAGAGTGCAAACAAACCCAGTATTTTCCACTATTGGTAAATACTTAAGCTTTTAATAATGGGTAAAAAAAATTGGTCAGACTAAGTGATTGCTTTTGATCAAGTTGGAGTGTAATATAACCTTAAATAATAATTTAACTAATTGCTTCTTCTCTCTGATGTTTCCTATTAATGGTTTTTTAATTATAACATGAAATTCAATTCATTTGCCCTCAGAAAATTGGAAACACTGGAGGTAAATACGGTGAATGCTCCCAACCCCAGGAACCAGTGGGGTATACTTTACTTTCTACCTATTTGGATGATATAAATTGAATTCTCTGCATGAGACCTTCAGACAGGTTCTTTACAGTGAAAACCCAAAGTGAGAAAGTTGATTGCAGTAGCTACCCTGGGAAGACTCTTGCTGAACAATCTATTGCCCAGTACTATCAGAAATGTACTTGCAAGAACAGGGTGGTTTTGGTCCCAGTGGGATGCGGTAGGCCTGAGTTTCACCAGCAGGAAGTATGAACAGTATTAAGATCTTTCTGCTATCTTTATGAATCTAACCAAAAATGTAGGCATCCATGAGCCAAGCTGGGGTTTTAGCCAGCCTTCATTAAAGTTCACCAGCATCCTTTCGAGGGAAATGTCAGAATCCCCATTACCAGAGGAAGAAGGAAGGTGGTGACTAACCTCCTGACTTACTTGATTTATTTAATCTATGTTTAGTTGAACTCAGGCAATGTTCTTTACAGTATAGCAAGTGAAGTCATTCTCTACATTGACATAATATGCTTTTTATTTTAAAGTAGTCTCCTACTCAAAGATAGACAGTATCCATTCCCACCCTCATTGTGTAGTGTCCAAATGCAGTATATGTGTTCAGGGCCAACAACTGAATGGTTCTGATTCTGGCTCAGTCTCTCCCACATACCACGCACTGCAGGCCTTGGCTCTATTGGCATGGTTTATATATGGGGCTTTGTGTACTATTCCTTTCCTCTGCTATACTTGGCACCTTTCCTGCAAAGAGATTTCTCCTTACCCTCTATGTTGCTTCATCTTTTACAACTGAATACCAGTCCTTCTCTATTTGGAATGTATCTCCCTTTTAACTGGGCTCTCAGCTCCACTTAAAGCCTTGCAGGAAGAAGGATACCCACCTAGCCATCTTGTTAAGAAAAACAATCTAAAAATGATAGAGAGTGGAGTGCAAGAATGATCACATTCTTTCAGTTGTTGCAAATGTTAAAAGGCATCTCATCATGATAAATACAACTCTCAAAAAAAAAAAATAGGTGCAGGGCTGAGATGTAAATTAGCTGTTATGAGCTCTTATTGCTCTTGCAGAGGACTTGGGTTGGGTTCCCAGCCCCTGTACAGTGGCTCACAACTGTCTATAACTCCAGTTCTAGAGGCTCTGATGCCCTCTTCTGCCTCTTTAGGAACTGCACACACATGATGCACAGACATTCAAGGAGACAAAACACTCATATACTTACAAAATAAAAATGAGTAAACCATTTTTTAAAAAGGACTAGGCCTTATGAAAGGACTAGAGCTCAACAATGAAGGACTTACATGATAAGCCCACAGCTTGCATGAAGAGAAACTGAGAAAAGGAAGACGTGTTTCCTATGAGATCTGGAACAAGACCATGAAAGCCCCCTTTCACTCCTTACACTCAGCATATTATTGGAAGCCCCTGACAGGGCAATTAGGCAAGAAAAGAGAATTGAAGGAATCCAAGCCAGAGGGTAAGAAGTTAAATTGTTTTCAGACTACATGATTTTATGTATAGAAATCATAAATATTTGGCCAAAAGGTTATATCTAACAAATTAACTGACCAAAATTATAGGAATAAAAAATAAGCCATATTTATTGCTACTATGAAATAATAGGGAAAACAACAGTAATTGTACTAGGCACAAAACTAAAATAAAGAAAATTAAACACCTCAATCTTAAAACTTTAAAAAGACATTGAAGAAGACACCAATAAATAGAAAGTGACTCTGTATTCATGAATTCAGAAGATACATTTGTCAGAATGACCATATTCCCCAAAGTGATACACAGATTCTATATATTCCCCAAAGTACCAATGAATTTATTACATAACAACAAAAACAATCACAAAACTTGTGTAGAACTACAAAAGAACTCAAACAGCCAAAGCATCTTGAGAGAGACATGGAATATAGGAGTGTAATCTTATTACCTGACTTCAAAATATACAACAAAACTGTAGTGACCAGAAGAGCATGGTATTGACATAAACCCAGATACGCAGGCCAAGGCAACAAAATTAAGCTATTTAGAAATAGCTGAGTGCTCAGATAATACTATGTCCAATTTTCTGAGGAGCCACCAGACTGATTTCCAGAGTGGTTGTACCAGCTTGCAATCCCGCCAACGATGGAGGAGTGTTCCTCTTTCTCCACATCCTCACCAGCATCTGCTGTCACCTGATTTTTTTTTTTTTATTTTAAGCATTCTGACTGGTGTGAGGTGGAATTTCAAGGTTGTTTTGATTTTCATTTCCCTAGTGACTAAGGATGTTGAACAATTCTTTAGGTGTTTCACAGCCATTTGATATTCCTCATTCGAAAATTCTTTGTTTAGCTCTGTACCCCATTTTTGATAGGGTTATTTGATTCTCTAAGTCTAACTTCTTGGGTTCTTTGTATATATTGGTTTTTAGCCCTCTATCAGATGTAGGATTGGTAAAGATCTTTTCCTAATCTCTTAGTTGCCGTTTTATCCTATTTACAGTGTCCTTTGCCTTACAGAAGCTTTGCAATCCCAGCTATACCACTCCTGGGCATATACCCAAAAGATTCTCCAACATATAACAAGGACACATGCTCCATTATGTTCATAGCAGCCTTATTTACAATAGCCAGAAGCTGGAAAGAACCCAGATATCCTTCAACAGAGGAATGGATATAGAAAATGTGGTACATTTACACAATGGAGTACTATTCAGCTATTAAAAATGATGAATTCATGAAATTCATAGGCAAATGGATGGAAAATATCATCCTGAGTGAGGTAACCCAAAAGAACACACATGGTATGCACTCACTGATAAGTGGCTATTAGCCCAAAAGCCTCGAATACCCAAGATACAATTCACAGACCACATGAAGCTCAAGAAGAAGGAAGACCAAAGTATGAGTACTTCAGTCCTTCTTAGAAAGGAGAAGAAGATACTGACAGGAACAAATATGGAGACAAAATGTAGAGTAGAGACTGAATGAAAAGCCATTCAAAGACTGTCACATCTGGGGATTCATCCCATATACAGTCACCAAACCCTGACACTATTGTGGATGCCAAGAAATACTTGCTGAAAGGAGCCTGATATAGCTGTCTCCTGAGAGGCCCTGCCAGAGCCTGACAAATACAGAGGGGGATGCCTGCAGCCAACCATTGGACTGAGCGTGGGGTTCCCAAAGGAGGAGTTAGAGAAAGGACTGAAGGAGCTGAAGGAGTTTGCAACCCCATAGGAAGAAGAACAATATCAACCAACCAGACGCCCCCCCACCCCCAGCTCCCAGGGACTAAGCCACCAACCAAGGATACACATGTCTCCACCTTCATATATAGCAGAAGATGGCCTTGTTAGCTATCCATGGGAGGAGAGGTCCTTGGTCCTATGAAGGCTCAACTGATGCCCCAGTGTAGGGGAATCGAGGGTGGGGAGGCAGGAATGGGTGGGTGGGAGAACACCCTCATAGAAATGGGGGAGGAGATGCAATAGAGGGTTTCAGGAGGGGGGAAACCAAGAAAGATGATAACATTTCGAATGTAAATAAAGAAAATATTTTTAAAAAGAGAAATAGCTGAGTATGTGTGTGTGTTTGTGTGTGTGTGTGTGTGTGTGTGTGTGTGTGTGTGTGACTATTGCTGTGATGAAACACTATGACCAAAAACAACCTGAGAAGGGGTTTATTTGACTTTCTTTTTCATATCACTGCTCATTATTGAAGTCAGTCAGGATAGGAACCTGGAGGAATGAGCTGATGCAGGGGTCTTAGAGGAGTGCTACTTACTGACTTGATCCTCATGGCTTACTCAACATGTTTTCTTATAGAAACCAAGATCATATGCTCAAGGGTGGCCTCCAAACAAAGAGATGGGCCATCCTCCATCAACCACTAATGAAGAAAACACCCTACAGTTGGATTTGATGGATGTATTTTCTCATTTGAAGTCCCCTTCTTTCAAATGACTCTAGCTTGTATCAAGTTGATATAAGACTTACCAGCACAAGCCCTTAAATACACACTGGGGAAAGGAGAATCTCTTCAATAAACATTGTTGGGAAAACCAGCTAGCTACATGAGAAAGAATGTTCTTCAAGATTAAAAAACAAAAACAAAAAACAAACAAACAAAAATACCTCTCAAAATGAATTAAAGACTTAACTGTCTGACCTGAGATTGTAAAAAGCATAAAAGAAGGGCTGAACAGATTGCTCAGTGGTTAAGACCACACACTGCTCTTTCAGAGGAACTGTAGTTCCCAGCACTCACATTAGGTGGCTCACAACTTCCTGTGACTCTGGCTCTGGAGAATCCAACGCCATCTGTGGCCTCCATGGGCACCTGCACTCACACCCACATACCCACCACATAGGCATTCATGCATGCACATAATGAAAAATGAAATGATTTTTAAAATTCAATTCTGAGAAAACATTTTTAAAGGAAAATATAAAAGAAAACTATATGATGATAAAGACTATTTTGGCTGTGATTTTGAAAGCAAAAACAGACAAATGAGATTACACACAACCAAAAGCTTATGTACAGCAAAAGAAACAATCAAAACAGTGAGGATACAAAGATACAGAATAGAAGAAAACACTGGCAAACTATACATTTGAAAGGAGATTAATTAAAATTCATAAGAAACACAAACAACTCCATACAAGAAAACAGGCAATCCTATTTTTAAAATGGGCAAAAGACCTAAGCAGACAGTTTTGTTAAGATGTAGAAGTATAGGAGTAGCCAACAAGCATATGGCAAAGTGCTCAACATCTCTGATCATTCATGGAGATACAAATCAAAACCACAAAGAAAGAGGGTCTCATAAGTGCTAGTGTAGCTATTACTGAAAATTCAAAATATCACAAAAAAAATCCCAACAAGGATATAGAGACAATTCAACATTTGCATAGTGTTGGAGAGAATATAAATTAATATAACTATATGAATCGCTGGTGCTTGAATACCTGCCCTGACTACCCTTGATGATAAACTATAATATAGAAGTATAAGTGAAATAAACCTTTTGCCCCCCAAGTTGTTTATGGCCATGGTATTTTATCTCAGCAGTAACTAAGATGATATCTACATAATGGGAAAAAATTCAGGCATAAACAAGATGAAATCTCACTATATGGAACAATGTGGATGAGCCTGTAGAATAGAATGTTAAATGAGCCAGGCACAGAAGTACAAATAGTACATAAGCTTTCTCCATGCAGAATTTCAACATGTTGGTGTTACAGAAGTAGAGAGAAGGATGGTGGTGACCACAGGCTGATCAAAAGGGAATATGAGATGGGTATATGTTAATCACAGTATATTCAACTATAGTTAGACAGAGAAATAGGAGAAAAGTATCCAGAGACTTACATATAAGTCTACAACTATATACAAATACCATAGTGTAGGTGGTTGAGAGATGGAGAGGAGGAGTAGAAGTGGACAAAGAAGAGATTGTTGTTAATAATTAAAAACTTCTCAAAACAAATTGTGTATGTGCACACACACGAGTGCACACACATACATGTGGAAGCCAAAGGATATGTTCAGCTGTTTTTCCTCAGGTGCCATCCACTCTGTGTATTTGAGATAAAGTCTATCACTGGCCTAGAACTAAGTAAGTAGACCAAGCAGGTTGGCTATTGAAGCACAGGGACCCATTGTTCAGTACTTCCTCAAAGCTGGAGTTATAAGCACATACCACCATGCCAGCTTATTGCCTTGTTCTGTTTTTGTTTGACATAGGTTCTTAGGAACTGACTTGAATCCTCATACTCCCAAGACAAGCACTTTAGTAACTGGTCTGTGTTGTCCCATTCCCAGAACTTTGGGTTTGGGGTGATGAAAATGTTCTGAAATTGCTCATGGTGCTTATTGCCCAGTGCAATGAAAATTAAAACGACTGAGTCATACACATTAAATGGTAAACTGTATGCATGTGAATTGTCTCTCAATTTTGAGAAGGGGGAAGAATATAGAAGTCTATAAGCAGGTAGTAGACTTTAAGAGACAAAAGTAAATGGTGAGGTGGGTGTAGCTCAGTGGTAGAGCTTTTGCCTAACATGTCACAAGCCCTTTTTTCAATTGCCAATAACAAAACAAACAAACAAAAAAAAAAAAAAACAGAAATGGTGACATGAAGATGTAATGCCAGTACTCTACTAGGAAGAAGGATCAGGATGTTGAGTCTGATGATAGCCTGGGCTACGTGGTGAATTCAAGAGTAGTCTGAGCTACAGGGTAAAATCCTGCTTCCAAAGGAAGGATAAGAGAAAGGATGAAGGATATAAGGGAGAGAGGGAGAAGGGAAAAGAGAGGAATGGAGGGAGGGGAGAGGGAGAGGAGAGGGAGAGGGAGAGGAGAGGGGAGGGGAAGAGGGAGAGGGGAGGGGAGAGGGAGAGGGAGAGGGAAAGGGAGAGGGAGAGGGAGAGGGGGAAGAGGAGGGGAAGAGGAGGGGAAGAGGAGAGGGAGAGGGAGAGGGAGAGGAGAGGGAGGGGAGAGGGAGAGGGAGAGGGAGAGGGAGAGGGAGAGGGAGAGGGAGCTGAGGTGTTCATAACAAGTCTGTCATTATCAAAACCCACCTCTGCCAACTTTGGACCATAAGAGAGCAAAACATGGAATGCAGTAAATTTTAGTATGGAGAGAAGCTGTGTGTGGACCTCAGGGATTCCTTAGTGGTTCTGTGTATTTTTTCCCTCAGACTCTTGCACCTCTG
Source organism: Rhynchomys soricoides (assembly GCA_019843965.1). Lineage (NCBI taxonomy): Eukaryota > Metazoa > Chordata > Mammalia > Rodentia > Muridae > Rhynchomys > Rhynchomys soricoides. The sequence continues at coordinate 8,172,537 of JADRCH010000036.1, read as the reverse complement.
ATGAATGATAAAAGACAAAAAAAAAAAAATACCATAATAAAAAATTAAATATAAAAATCACCTGGGTGGTGTGGTGTCATTCACACTCTGAATTCTCACCCTCTTTCAAAGCTAGTTCAAATCCCACCCTCTTCACTCCCCACCCCAGGTATCTCAGGTTCCTCACTGCTTGCAAATCTTGTAGAATTGAGATTAAAAAAAGATGAATCAGATAAAAGATAAACGTTCACATGCATCAATATTTCCGAAGCCTGAAAACTACATCAACCTCTCCAGGAAAAAAAAATCATTGTTTTATTCCCTAATATTAAATTACCTTATAACATGCATCCACTGTAGGTTTATGTTCTGTAAAGAGTTGCAAAATAATGAAAGAAATTTCATAGCCCAAATCAAATTTACTGCTTGGTACATATTACAAAACGAAATCACCAGCGGCAACTGGAGGGTGGGCCTATGTTTTCTGGTCAGAGTCTGTCTTAGGGTTCTATTGCTGTGAAGAGACACCATAACCACAGCAACTCTTATACAGGAAAACATTTCATTGAGAATGGCTTACAGTTTCAGAGGGTCGGTCAATTATCATCATAGTGGGAAATATGGCAGCATCCAGGCAGGCATGGTGCTGGAGGAGCTGAGAGCTCTACATCTGGATCTACATGCAGCAAGGACTGTGTGCCACAAAGCCTGGGCTTAAGCATATGAGACATCAAATCCTGACCCTCACAGTGACACACTTCTTCCAACAAGGCCATACCTACTCCAACAAAACCATACCTCCTAATAATGCCATTCACTATGGGCCAAGCATTCAAATACCTGAGTCTAGGGGAGGGGCATTCCTATTCACACCACCACAAGGTTCTTCTGAGTTTGTCCTGATCTGTTAACCCGTTAACTGTGTATCTGTAGAAAGAACCTTTCAGAGCTTCATTTTCTGGTCTATAAAATAGATCAGCAATCATGTCATATGGCTGTTTTGAAACTTATGCATGTCTGAAAAGAAACTTCTGGACAGTTGTGAGGGACTAGAATGCATAGGAATATGAAGTATTGCTCTGCACAGTACCTAGGGCATCATAGGTATTCAAAATCTGCTACCTGTTATGGCTGTCATTCACAGGGTTAGGACTTTTCTCTCTTGTATGTGTGTATGTGCCTTTTGTGTTTTCATCAATGTTCTCATGTTATAAAGAGACACCATGACCATGGACATTCTTATAAAAAAAAAGCATTTAATTAGAGCTTGCTTACAGTATAAAGGTTTATTCCATTATCAGCATGGCAGGAAACATGGTGACATGCAGGCACACATGGTATTGGAGAAGTAACTGCGGGTTTTATAGTCATATTAGCAGGCAGCAGGAGGAGAGAGCCACTGGACTTGGATTGGGCTTTTGCAATCTCAAAGCCCACCCCTAGTGATATGCTTCCTTCAACAAGACCACACCTCATAATCCTTCTCAAGTAGTGCCACCCCCTGATGATTAAGCATATCTATCTATCTGCCTGTCTGTCTGCCTGCCTTTCTTTCTATCTATCTATCTATCTATCTATCTATCTATCTACGATATATATGAACTGTGTGTGTGTGTGTGTGTGTGTGTGTGTGTGTGTGTTTGGTTGTGTGAGACAGAGAGAGAGGGAGAGGGAGAGAGAGAGAGAGAGAGAGAGAGAGAGAGAGAGAGAGAGAGAGAGAGAAGATGTGCACCTGTATGCCAGAGGACAGTCTTGGGTATTGTTCCTCAGAGCTATACATCTCATTTGCTGAGACAGAGCCTCTGATGATTTCAAAGCAAGTACTTTACTAATTGACCTATCTATGGTCTAGGCTGTCAGGTCAGTCAGTGGGGCAATACAGTAATACTGATGGAGGTAATGTAAGTACTCTGCTTATGGTACTGTGATGTGGCTGCCTGAGGTGCATTGTCTGGGGAAGCCAGACAATGATACCTGCAGCCCCCCTCCTACAGTTCTCCAAAGCTGCTACATAACTTTGATTATTAAAAAATTAGAAGTGTTGAAAATGTACAGAGTTAACAAAGAGCATGCTCTGAGCTTTCAAGAAGCTGATATATTGAGGAGTGATCTTGATTACAGTAATGTTCCTAGATAGTCAGGAAAATAAGAAGTCATGTGATCCCTAGTGAAAACCAGCAGCATGGCCAGCAGACAAGTCAGTGTATATGTGTCACCACATTAAGGTGAGCTATCTTTGTCCCAGAACTGCTGCCCTTTGTGACATCCTGGGATAGGGCATTTTACTAGTGTGGTGTATGTGTGTGTGTGTGTGTGTGTGTGTGTGTGTGCGCGCGCGTGCCATGATGAACTCTTGGAGGCAGAGGACAGCCTTTGTGAGTTGGTTTTCTCTTTCTGCTATGTGGGTCCCAGAGATCAAAGGCAGGTCTTTTGGCTTGGGAGAAACCTCATTTACCCACTAGGCCATTTCACCAGCCCAGATAATACCTTTTAACCTGATTTTTAAAAGTGCCTTTGAGTAATTACTATGACTACATAAACAAATACTAGCAGCAACTTATTCCCTGGTACATTTTTTAAATTATGTGTCTTTGTGGATTTGTAAATGAATGCATTTGCCTTTAGAGGCCAGAGAGGGTATTACCTCCCTCAGAGCTAGAGTTAAGGACACTTATGAGAGACCTGTTTTATATGTGTTCTAAACCACTGAGACATCTCTCCACCCCTGATGGCAAGTGCTGTGAGACTTCATTACTAGTAGGAATATATTCTACACATCTTACCAAGAAGACACCAAGACTCTGAGTGGTCACTTCACTTTGTCTAGGGCCATAGAATTTACCAGTAATTGAACAAAGCTGGGATCCTAGTCCAGGTTTGTCTGGCTACAGAACCAAATCTCTGAACCAACATTCACACGGCTTCACTGCACCAAGACTTCCAATATGCTGCTGGAGGTGAGAGAGGGAGGGGCCAGGCTTACCTACTAGCAGTGGGTCATTTTCTATATGTGTGTCTGGTGACTTTTAGAATAGTACTGACTGCAAACACGCTCATTGGATGACAGACTCTTTAGTACCTCTTTAGAATCTGTTAGTCTTGGAATTCCTCATAAGAGCAAGCGTTATTGCCTGAATTTCACGAGGACAGGGCTGTGGAACTAGAAAGACTTGGAGCTTGTTCAGGGTCATAGAGGAAGCCGTATTAGAACTAAAAGCTAGGGCTGTTTTCAGAGATGGTTCTTTTTGGATGTTTTATAGCTTAGATGTGAAGGGAGATCAAAGGGATGTATGGCTTTCATACTTAATATTTCCAAGGTAATGTGAATAAGCAGTTTTAGAAACTCTTCATTGACTGACTAAACTGTCAAGAGCATCATGGTCCAAGTGCTGCTGACACCCACATACTTAGCAGAGTATAACTTATATTTATATATATATAATATATATATATATTTATATCTGTGTGTGTATATATATATGATAAATAGTTAAAAGATAACAGAGATAGGTAATAGATTGATGATAGATAATACAGAAGTATGAAAGACTGTAAATATATGGATGATGGAGATAGGTGGTGGATAGATAGACAGATCATCAATAATAAGCAGGTGATACATGATGATGGGTAGATAAAATAGATAAGTAGATGACTTATATATGGATAACATGTAGTCCATAGTCAGGTAATAGATACACATACATAGATTGTAAGCATATGGGTTGTGCATATATACTCCCCAGATCTAAACTCTAAAGTGCTTCAAAATCTGGAATATTTGGGGGCCACTACAATACTACAGACAGGAAATGACCCACCTGACCTCACGCAGTAGATCATCAGCTAAATACAAGTGTGCTAAAAGTATTGTACAGTACCACCTTCATATTTTGACAATTTTGCACAGTATGCATAAAGTATATATATATAATATATATATGAAGTATATATATATATAAAGCATATATATATATATATATATAATGAAATGTAAATTAATTTTGTGCTTAGGCTCGGCTCCCATGCCCAAGACATCTCATTCTATATTTGCAAATATTTCAAAATTCAAAATATCTGAAATTTGAAATCCCTCCAGCCCTGGACTTATATAAACATCTTTTCCATTTTTATCTCAACTCAGATATCCCGTTCTCAGATATATCAAAGGCAGAAAATTTGACCATCATATGTATTACTGGCCACTTTGCCCAAACAGCATGCTCCTACAGTGAGGTAAAAGAATACAGGCTTTCTGTTAGTGATTTTGAATTGGAATTGTTTTACTTTCTCCTGAACAATTCATATTTTCATATTTTTAAAAAATGAGGTCAGCAGGGGCATAAGGGGGAATTACATGTGATATTCAATCGATTAGGAAGTTAGTCCCAACTCTCTACTTCTCTTAGTAAGGACATGGCCAAGTTGTCCTCAGACATCCTCTCCCACCCGTGAATGGCAGCCAAGCTCTGGGGCAGAAGGTAACAGATTTCTGGAATGCAGCCTTTGGGCACCAGCAGTCCATCACGTGGGAATGGAGAAGGCTCTCTCCTACAACTGAAACCACAGAGGGGTTAGAACAGGAGGCAAGATAATTACCTACCTGGAGAATGGCCAGGGAAGCAGCCTGGGCCTCTCATGGAAAGCGCCATGGGAAATGTGATGACCACATTCTGTAAGGAGAACCTCGAATTCCTACCTGATCAGATAGGCAAGGTCAAGGCAGGACGCTGATTCCAGAGACAGGAGGGGCTGGCGCCATCTTCTAGACAATGTGTGCAGCCAGGTGAGCTCTTCATAATGCAGAGATGGGTCTCAGGATTAGCCTTAGGGCTGCAGTTGGTTCTCTCAGGACCTAAATGTCTGGGGTCCTCATGTCCTGTTTTCTTTTGTCAAAGTCTTGAAATCTAAGGGTCTTAGTGCATGTGGTGGGACCATATATCATCTCTATTGCAAGTTCATTCTGGATACTCACACGTTTATTTCCCTGGGGTTCTCCTCCCCTCTTTCCACATCTGCCTGTTACTACCAACACTTTCAGGACATGGCTTCCTGACCTGTTTCATGACCTTCTGTAATGGTTACTCTCTGTTGTCAGTGTGACTGGATTTAGAATTGAGGATGCCTCTAAGTATGTTTATGAGGGTGTTTCCATGAACTGGAGACTTGAACAGAATAAATGGGAAAAGAAACTACTGGAGAATCAGTGCAGACACCTCTCTGGCCAGCTGGGGTATGAATAGTCTTCATTCTCATCCCCAACCACGAGCTCCACATCCCAGTCACAATGGATTGAGCCCTATGATGAGTCCAAATGACTCTTACTTAAATTGTATATCAGATATTGGGGTCACAAGAATAAAAACCTACTATAGTCCCAGAAGAGTTGGGAACTACCTCTAGGGATGCTCTGTACCTTGTGACCCTCTCTGCTACAGTGCATACAACACTAGGTCCTAAACTCGGGGTCTTCTCACTGCCCTGCAGATCCCCTACAAAATACACCTATTTGTAGGTGGCCTCTCCTCTCCAATCAGCTTTTCTACATCATATGGGCTCTGTTATGCAAATGACTATTACACGTAGTTCATGAATTGTAATAGGTCATCAACCTCATCGATTCATAGGCAATTTATAAATTTCAAACATGCCACTGTTTTGCTTTATGGGACAGAAGCTGTTGCAAATGCACAGAGCTGGCTATAGTAAGTCATGAAGGAATCCAACACTGAGTACAAGGGTCCTTTAGGGCCCCTGTGTTCACTCACCATTTGCCCATGAGTAGACGTTGTAGGTTTCCCTGCTTGGATACTCTTAGTACCTACTTCTGGGGCCATTCATGGGAGATTCCAGGACAGGGTCAGTTACTTCTACATCTTTTTGCTCTGGCTTCCAAAAAGCAGTGATGGGCATGCAAATAGGATGAGAGAAACCAAGGAACAGGTGCCTCAAGGGTGACCTGATTGCCTAGAACCCACTGGAGCTGACCCAGTTACCCAGAGTCATAATGTTTCTTGATTGCACTTAGGAAAGTGAAGGAAGTGTCCTCTTATTTCATGCCCTCAATGAGCTTCCTGCATTCACCCGACAGTGACACCCCACACACCTGGAGTGTGTGCCCTGTGAAACTCATCTCAAGATTCCCTTGTGGAAATAGTGAACTCACGTGCCGCAGTCTTCCTCTTGAGCCCATGACCAAAATCTGCCTTGGAAGTGCTATTGGCACCATCCGCCCCTCCCAGGGCCTTAGTCTACAACTTAGTATCCTCTGGTTACTATCACCTCTTATACAATCTATCCACATCTGCCAATCAGCAGTCACCTACTTGAATGTGATTAAGATTAACTTATTTAAAGAGAATTATATTCAGCAAGCATTTGCTGTTGCATCATCTGCCTTTCACCAGGTGATCACGTCTTCTTAAGTAGGTTCGTATTTGAGGGATTTTTTTTTTAGAACTGCTTTTGTTTTGTGTTGCTGTTGCTGTTCCAGTTCCAAAATTGCCTAGGCTTTGTGTTCTGTTCCAACCGGAGGTTTCCTTCAGCCCTTGCTGTTTCCTGCATGGTGTTTAGAAAGTGAGCTTGGCGGAGGGATACGTATACTGCGTTGAAGCTTTACCACCTGTGTTTACCAGAGCGTCTGACATTTCTAAGTCAATCAATAAGTAGTTATTGAACAAACCAATAGATGGATGACCATGGACTTTCTGGGTGTCCTACTTAGACACTGAAGAAGCCACAGCTTTCTATGTGGCAGAACCTTGTCTCAAAAACCAGGACACTGGTCCATATGTCCATCCGGATTTGCAGCAACATTTTCATTACAATGATTAGCTGGTTTATTGGATTTAATTATGTATCCTTAGAGTACTGGAATGCACTACTAAATGCCTAAGAAAAAAGAATATCCCAAGGATGATTCTCTTCCTGGAATTCAAATGTATTTAATACAGTGGCTCTAGTTCCGTTTTGATAGCCTTTAAATGTGGTAACTCTTGTTCTCAGCACAGACCTTTCTTGTTCCTGCTCTTTCTACATTTTGAAAGCATTCTTCACCGACTCCGTGTTGTTACAAAGCTTACAACCAAGTTATACAATTTTAAAATGTTTTAGGCCAACAAGATTAAAATGATCCACTTAGCTCCATACAGCAGCACGTTAATCAGAGTGTGTAGAATTGATTAAACATATTTTTACATGGGGATGCTGTTCTGTGAATCGTGGGAAGATGCATAACACTATATAATGATTGTAGTTCTGCTTCCTTAGAAGTTAGCGTTTGGAATTTGGTAGCTAGGAAGTTCCAAAGCCCCTTGTTGGGGTCTAGATGACAGGACAGCGGTCATCACCAATCTTGCCCTCATTCTGAGACCTTTCATTTACTGATGCCCGTGGGAAGAATGGCAAACCGAGACTGCAATGCAATCTGTCTCATTTTTCCACCCAAGTGTTAGGTCTCAAACCCAGGACAAATAGCTGAGATGCCTATGAACATATCAAAGTGGATCTGCACCCCTCCATTCTCCCAGCATTCCTCAGTTCTTATCTGTTACAGGGCTGGGTTGCCCTCCCCAGCTGTTGCTCCCTATATAATTCAGCCATTTTGGCTACTCTGGCCCTTTTTACCCTTCACCCTCCTGGCCTCTTGGTCTCCTGGCTCTTCCCTCTCCCATCTCATGTGGCCTGGCTCAGAGTCATTTTCCACTTTGGACTCTCCCAGATGTCTCTGCCTCTAGCTAAGCTCTTTCTCCTGTGTACAGGAACCTTCTCCTCCACCCTCCCTTGGAGCAGTCCGGGCCTCCTTTTGTATGTCCTTTTGTCATTCACCAAGATGATGTTCTGTGTCCCAAGGGATCTTTGGAAGTTGATAAAGGACCTGATTTGGCAGTGGCAATATAGATTCCCTAGGGAGTCTCTTTATCTTTTAAAATTAGACTTCCATATAAGACCTGGGTTGTTTTAACAAAAGATTCTGCTGCTGAGGGATAGGTGGAGAACCATGGGCAGAATCAATAAAAACAAAGAGTTGAGACAAAGGGCTGGGATTTTCACAACCTTAGGAATCTATTTCCCCCAAAAATAAGATAAACAGGGGTCTTTCTTGCTTCCTGTAAAGACAAGGGGACTATGGGTACAAGATATCATTGAAGCTGTGTGTAATGTGGGCTGATTGGTAAGTGGTCGGGTTCTTATAAGGAGGCCACACCATCATAGGTGTCTGTACAGTTCTTTTTCAAACATAAATGTCACTATGTCTGTTTAATGTCACTTTTGTGTACTTAAGGTATTCAACGTTATGCTATGGGATACATATATACACAGTAAAAAGCTCACTATGCTGGTAAGATAAAGCACACTTGCCTTTTCCACCTTCACTAGAACTTTTCAGACAGTAATATACGCAAGAATTACTCAGAGATCTTTTCAAAGGACAGATTCTGAGTCGCTAAGTCTAGAGAAAGGTGACTAGTCTACTCCCAGCAAGCTCTTGTATGCTATGGGTATGGGTATTTCTAGAATATATAACAAGATCCTCATTCTCAATCTCAAAACCTACCTCCAGAGCTGACTATGCTGACAGCACTCCAGAGACTGAGGCAGGAGGATCGAGAGTCTGATTCCAACTAGGCTACAGTGTAAGGCTCTCTCAAAAAACAGCAAGGTGGGAGAGATGACTCAGTAGTTCAGAATGCCTACTGCTCTTACAGTAGGTTCCAAGTTCAGTTCCCAGCTCACAACTGTAACTCAGCTCCATGGGATGCAATGCCCTCTTCTGGCATCAACAGGCACCCACGTACATGTGCACAGGCCCATACAGAGACACACATACACACACATAATTTTTTTAATCAATTAGCAAAGAAAACAGGAAACAAACAAACGAACGAACAAAAATACAATAACAACAGCAAAAGAAAAGCCAAAGCAGCCCTTGCCTAGGACGTTCTGAGAAAGCCTTATCTAACCTTGGCATTGCTCCTTTCTTTGGTAAAATGCTAAACAATTAAAGCTGCAGAGCGAGTCCTTTACCACAAGGTTTGCCACATGCGATGCAGGAGTCTTAGCTAAATATAAATTTCAGCTAAATGACAAAGAACACTCAGATTCCTGCACACTGCATAGCTACACATTTATCATTTGTCTGGAACTCAAATTTATTCTGATGTCTTGTTCCATTCATTCAGTCCAGCAGCCTAACTCACCACTGACCCAACACATGACCCATCTCATCTCCTGCAATTAGATGATGGCCCAGGGCAGACCCTGCCTCAACAGAACACCATCAGCACCATAAGATGAGGCCAGGTTCTCAGTTTTCAGTAAGTGCACAGAGGCAAGTGAGTTTATCATTAGGTTCTGGTTCCAACCCTATCAGCCCATGAGCTCTGGAAAGTAGGGACACATCCTGGTGTGTCTTACTGTCCTGGCTGAGAAAACATGATGGCCAGGAGTCACACATATACTTACCAAGCATTTTCCAGGCAAGCCCAGTCTCTGATCCAAGTGCTGTGGTTGATGATAGGACATGCTTTGGACTGATGCTGGATGATCTTGAGGCTTTGGGACCAGGGCCAGGCTAGGGTCAGAAAGATACACAGTAATCATTGTAGAGGAAAAAAGAAAAAGGTTAATCCAGCGAAGGAGTTTCTGCCTGTGTGTTTGCACTGAGCACTCTCTTAACTTCAGTAGATTAGGTACTTAATCTGCCATACTCAGAATAATTGTCCCCACATCTCCCTTGCCATTTCTTCTAAAAGCCTCACTGTTTATCATCCATCTTTTTCTTCATTCGCCTAAAGAATGAAGCCACATTAACTTGGATTAACACTGTGTCGCTTTTATTCCCCTCTGTAGTGATCTGCAGTGAGACTGGATGGATCTCACAGAGTAGAACCAAATTCAAGGGTACAGGGACGTTAGACACCCTGTGATAGATATTGGCTAAAGAGGCCATCCTGAGCAGTCTGGAAGGTGACGTATGATAGGTGTGAATGAGCGAATTTGTTAAGCACAGCAAGTCAAAGTAAAAATAAATGTCAAGAGAGAGTTAGAAAGTAAAAATTCAAACTGGGTGCTCAACACAGACAGGCAGCAGAAACAATCTGGGAAGCTCCTTTAAGGTAGTCAGCTGGGGTCCCCAGCAGGGAATCCAGGATAGGACAGTGTCATCCTGGATGAGGCTTCCATGTAGAAGGAAAAAATAGAAAGGGACATAACTTTATCAAACTGGATGCTTACCACATACAGCAGAAACCAACCAGGGAAACTGAGGCAGTTAGATGGAGTTCCCAGGGGAGTTTTCTCTCCATGCCTTCCCTTTCTCACAGTGCATTTACAGCATAGGATAAACAAGAGCAGTGTCTGTTGGAAGGGGTTGGCCTTCTGACTATTCTCAAGGGCAGAAGTGGTTTTACTCTTCTGCTGTTTTTCCCTTCAGATCACAGTCAGGGAGCCCATCCCAACCCAAGACAAAGGAGCTTGGAAGCCACCATGAGACAGGCATGTTTAGGTCTGAAAAGGGGATGTTTGCATCCCCAGAAGAGGAGCCAACTTCTCAGATGGTTTAAACAGCAAGTGACAGCCAAAATAACAAACACCACAGTGTCTTTACCAACCCCTTTCCAAATCTTTGAAAGTTCTCCTACTAAATAGTAAAAAACCTTAGAGCGTGTCCTGAGGGAGATAATCATTCCCAATCCGCACTGTCAACATTCAGTAACCACACACCTTCCTTTTGAGCATACACCTGTCATGAGAGTCAAGATCGGGACAGACTGTATGTGAGGAAGGGAGTACATAAAGTAGGCCCAGGATTGTTTCTATCTTTCTGACAAATGGAACTGCATGTGACACGGTTGCCATGTGGCAATGCTTTGTGGCAATTGACACAGGATTGGGTGCCTCTCAAACCACACTAAATCATGGAAGGCCCATCGCAAGCAGCAATTTCATTTTAATTCATTTTTCAACATTTACCCAAGCTTAGGCTTCATTTGGTACATGTAATAGCTAGCAAGCCAAGTTTCCTTTATGAAAACCGAGAATCCACATACAGAGTAATTACTCTGAGGAGGAAGAAGCAGCCCTCAGTCAAACAGCGCCACTCTAAATATTGACACTGTGTAGGCGCTGCTCAGGGTTAACCATTTGGATCCCGCTGGTTTCCATGGGCAGTGCTGTCTGTCGAACAAAACATGAAGACAGGAGAAGGAAATAACAGTGAGACTGGAAGCATGCACAGCAGCTCTGGAGCAGGAATGAAGTGATCAGTGGAACATGAGGAAGAAGAGGAGACTAGGTCATGTCTACAACCTTCAGAAATCATAGCTGCCCAGGACTTATGCCTTCTGGCTCTCTAGCTACCTATGTGACACTCTGCATATGTGAGCTTGTTTTCTGAGGATTCTGGGTACTGCCCATTTTACTCATCATTTATGATTCATGAATGAATGGCTGTGGAAGCAGAGTGACTCGGATACCAGGACATCACCTTCCTGACTCTCCTTGCTCTGACATCCCTTCTGCCAAGGTCAATCTCTGTTAACATTTGTCCCTTATTTCTTTTGTAACTATTCACACTGAATGTCTTTCCATGTCAAGAATTTCTGGGGTAAGACATTGGGTATATGGCTAAGTCCAGGATGGAAAAAGAGAATCCTTGTTCCCAATGTCTCCCTGTTTCTAGAAGCAATGGCTTTGGGTGAAAACAGTCATCAATTCCCAAAATAACTAGTTTTCACTCTCATTGTAAGAAGTCAACCCTCAAGGAGATGCTAAAGTGGGAAGAGAATCCCAAAGTATTTATTCCACAGAAAATACCCCCCTTGTTCTATCTGCAAAGGAAAAGCCCACACATCCACATGACAGGCATTCTAATTATCCTGTTATCAGCTTGACACAGCCCACAGTCATCAGAGCGAGTTTCAAATGGAGGATTACCTCCTCACATCAGATTGGTCTATGAGATGCCTACAAGGCATATTCTTGAGTGCTAATTGATGTAGGTGGGCAAAACCACTGTAGGCAGTACCATCCCTAGGCATGTGGGCCTGGGCTGTATAAAAAAGGTAGCTGAATATGAACTAAGGGCAAGCCACTGTACAGCATCATCTATGATTGCTGCCTTCAGATCCCTGCCTTGAGTTCCTAACCCGACACCTCTGTGACATGAAACTGTAAGATGAAATAATTCCTTCCCTCTCCAACATGCTTTTGGTTCTGCTATTTATCACAGCAACAGAAAGCAAAGTAAAAACAACCAGTTATCCTCAAAGACCTGATTCATGTCTTCATCCCCACTTAGCTAACCAGCTCCTCTCTTGAAGACAGTAATAGTAACTGCAGAGCCAATCAGCTTGAGCCTGGGAATCTGATTCTCAGTCTGAATAAGAATCTAAAAGTGTGAATGTCCAGAACGTACTCTTTTTTAGATGTGAAAATTCAGGCCAAGAAATTCACATACACACACACACACACACACACACACACACACACACACACACACGGGGGAAGAAGGAGGGAGGGAGGGAGGAAGAGATAGAGAGAGAGAGTATCAACAAACAAGTAAAAGCTTTTCAATCCATCTTGGCAGGTTGGATAGTTTACCCTCAGTTTGACTGTAGGGAAAGAAAACAGGAACCTGCTGAATGTTCCAAGCTAGTAGGTGTTGGACCCTTGTCTGGAACATGTGACCATGCTTGGCTTCTTCCTTTAGTCACCCAAGACTCAGCATCCTCACCTATAGAAATTGGCAGCCTTGTAGTGAGGGCTAAAGATAATGTAGTCAGAAGAGCCTTACATAGGCCTGCACATAGCAGCATTCCAGAAGAGGACCCAGTTTCTGGGGCTGGGGGATGACTGTCTGTAAAGTGATGCTCACAAACAAGAAGACTTGGGTTTAAACCCCAGAACTCACATGAAAAAAATTTATGCATGCAAAAGCAAGAGGATTGTTGTAGCCAGACAGTCTAGAAAAGTCCAGGTTCAGTGAGAGACTGGGCCTCAAACTTAAGATAAGAAGAGATTGAGGAAGTCATTTCACAACTGGCCTCTGGTCTCCACATACATGGCTTTTTGTACACACAAGTGCACACACACACACACACACACACACACACACTCCTCTAATCCTTTTCTAGAAGATTCATAAGCTGAATCAGTCTGGACTTACACATCTGCCACAGGGTTCTGTTTACACCTTAAATTACTCAAACAAAATATAGAAACAGTCTTGCTTCATCTTAAACTGCTCATTACTTTTAATTCACATAGCACAGAGTTAACCACAAAATAAATGAGGGAAGTTGTCCATCTGGGTATCCCACTCTGCTAAATTGACTTCCTGCATTTCTCGGGCTGGTGAGAAAACCAGACAGTGATAGAACCGTGAAAGGATACAATGACCCACAACACAGGATCCCACTGCCTGTCAGCTTGGGAGGACAGGTACCAGCCATTTCCTCCCAGAATGCAGGCCAAGATGGCAGACAGCTCAACATTGCCACTGCCACACCAAAGCCCATCTGATGAAAATGTTTTCCTGGGGGCTACTTTTTCCAACTCCCACCTTCTACACCAATTTCATCCACGTTTTTGGTTCAATTGTGTTCAAATTTTGCACCGTATTGTTTATGCCCATCAAAGCAAGTGTCATAGAACATGATTAAAGCTGAAATTTCAATAATGCATTATACATATCTATATTATATAATGTACAATATTATGCATAATGGTATGCAAATAAAGGTTAGGAAAGTAATTATGGAATTGGTTTATAACTATGTCTAAAGTGTGTAGCTCAGCATTTTTATTTGGTTTTGGTTATGGTTTAATTTTTTTCTTTTTTTGGCTATAGTTTTGAGACAAGTATCACTATGTAGCCTGGCTGTCCTGGAACTCACTGTATAGATCAGGCTGACCTTGAATTCTAGATCCTCCTGTCTCTGCCTCCCAGGTGCTGGGATTACAGGCGTGACAATTCACACAGCAGTATTTTACTGTTCCTTCAACCATTGAAAGCCTCTGAGCTGATCACCAGGTAGGTTCAGTAATTGAACCTAGTTGTCTTTAGCACTTTTTTGTGTGTATGAACCATGAGTTTGCACATGTTTTTAAGTTCTGTCATTTGTCAAGATGTACTTGATTGAAATGTTTATGGAATCTGAACAGGAAGACACAGGTGTGAGTTCTTGTGTCTAATGGGGCAGTATCAGGATACCCAGAAAGATGGGGAGACTGGCAGGTTACCACGTTTTTGTGATTTTATGTCAAGTTAGCCCTTTAGTCTTAATTATAAACCTTAGATGCTCAGAATTTTCACACTGATAAATCCTTAAGGATTGTCAGTATGAATTCAGAATTATACTAACTAATTTCCCAACACTTTGATAGCACACAGATTTTCCTAATTAAAATCAGGAAGATAATGACCCAGGATCTTATCATTTCCATAAGTCATGTACTTTTTAATACATCATCTTAGTTCATTTCACTTCTTTGCTAAATATAGTAGGTTCTACGTTCTAATCTAAGGAGCAGGAGAGATGGCTCAGCAGTTAAGAACACTTGCTTATGTGGACCTAACTTTGGTTCCCACAACCTGCTGCAGGTGAGTTGCAAGTCATTATGAGTCACCTGATTCCCAAATCCAGGGGACCCAAGACCCTCTTCTGACCTCCTCAGGCACCCACATACACATGGTGTACATTCACATAAACACACACACATGCATGCATATACATAAATAATAAAAATAATAAATATTGAAATTCTAATCCAGTTGGAATTTTCACGTTCTTATTTTTTTTCTCTGTTCACCACTACAGTATAAGTAATTATCTCCATGTTGATATAGAGTGGACATAAATTATAACAAAAATTTCATCAACTTCATAGATCTTATTTCATAAGCTATTTTATGCAATAAACTGGGCAATAATAAAAAACACTATGTGAAGCATAAAGCTCCCAGCTTTGTAACTGTGGTCATCTGGACACACCCAGGGGTGACTGAAGTCTTTTGGGGAAATCGACCAAAACCACACTGAGTTCCCATTGCATACACAGTGGACCAAAAAATCTTAGATCTTGAGGAGTGTTCACAGTTCCAGAAAGCAGATGAGCAAAAGGATCTCTCCTCCAAGTAAAAACGTCTGTGCTCATACTGGTGTGCACAGTATTTCATCACAAAGTCAATGGGGCAACAAGGCAAATTATCAGTCTCTGAGGGCCCAGTACACTGACTATATCCAGTACTGGAAAGGAGACACAAATGAAGCCCGTAGCATAGGGACCTGTGGAATAGTGCTGATGGTTTAAAATTGTGGGGAGGGGGAAGGGTAGATAAAAAAGAGAGAGAAACAAACAACAACACACTAAGGAGTGACCTTGAAGGTGAAAAGGACATTACGAGAGAGATGATGGACAACTGCACAGTGGTCACCCATCCTGGGAGCCAGCTAACTTTCAGGACCATGAATTATATGTTTTGGAGTAATTAAAGCTTTACTCTAGAGAGCTTTCAAAATAAAGACATCACTGTGTGATGTCAGCCAGACCCAATGCCTAGACTTCTGTACAGTTAGAAAAACTGTTCAGAAGCTGTGGAGTTCACTCTGGATTTTACACTTCCATTATCAATTGTATTTTTATGTGATTATCTACCACTAAAGAGGAGACACAATGGCATAGTTAAAAGTGTGGCAACAATTAACTTCATGTCCTCTTTCACCACTCATGTCCCTTATATATGGATCCTAACCTAAAATACACACACACACACGCACACACACACACAGAAAGAGAGCGAGAGAGAGATGCACATGTGGATGCAGCATAACATGTAGAAAGGGTAACTATTTGATAGTAAGGAAGCATGAACTTCAGGTCATTGACACAGAATAATTATATTTTGAAGACACATCGCAATAAAGAGCTGCATTTTTTAAAGGCATTGCTTACCTCAGAGGATCGTTCACGATGGTTTTCTACATGTTTCTGTGTTTTGATATTCTACTTTTCAGTATATTCCCATGTGTGGGTACCATCCTAAAATTTCCCATCTCCGGTGCCACGTTGTTCTGTGTTGTGCTTGGACCTCAGGACTCCATCTCACAGGCGCTGTTTGGTACACAGAGCACAGAGTTGGCCAGAATAACACTGGTGATTAGATGGCAGCACCATTACAGAAGTGGCTTCTTGATCAACCTACCATGCACATAATGACCTGGGAGCCAGGCGGTAACAGCTCTGGCTTCTTCAGGCAAATGTGGTTTGAATTCATTAAAAGCTTCTGGAATTTCCTCATCTGGAAAGAATGCCAATGCAGACAAATGAAGCATTTTTAGACCGAATTGCTCATCATTGCTGGGTGCCACGGCCAATTCCTTCCCCACAATCCACTTTGTCTCCCTCTTACATAACCTTCCTGACTCAATACCCCCATGCAGAGTTTTCAGAACTCTGGCTCTTCACGATTCTAACGTTCAGGACTTTTCAGCTCTCCTCATTGCAGTATCTGGGATTATGGCATTCAGAACTCCGTCATAAAGGATTTTGATCAGTGATCATTTTATATGCCACTTGATATATTAAGGAACTGTCTGTCTGTTCATTCATATTTTTTTTAAAGTTCTTTTAAATGAAGACTGGATTTTGAAGGGCTGGAGAGAGATTTCAGCTCTTGAGAGTGTGCATACTCTTGCAGAGAACCCAAGTCCAGTTCCCAGTACCCACATCAGATGGCCCCAGGAGATCTGATACCCTCTTCTGGCCCTCCTTGGACATTGGACTCACACACACACACACATACACACACACACAAACACACTGAAAATATTTTTAAAAATAGAGCCCCCAAGCACACTCCTGAGTGGCCTACTTTCTCCAGCTAGGGTCGATGCCTGTTGGGGGAAATCACATTCAAACCATAACAGCAAACCCTGTAACATTTTATTTAAGATTTAAAAATTATACATTAGCAGTATTCCTTCATCATAAGAATTGAAAAATAGTCTTTATTTACTGTAAATCTGAAGCATTCTATGGCTTTGGAACTATCCAGTTTCTACAGGCTTACTAACATTTCTTAAATTATATATGCCTCATGCTTCTTCTTTGATTTAATTATTTTTGCCACTTCTGTGGAAACTTGCAGTTGTAAGCTGCTATGACCATTGTACTGGCTGGTTTTGTGTCAACTTGACACAAGCTGGAGTTATCACAGAGAAAGGAGTTTTTGTTGAGGAAATGCCTCCATGAGATCCAGCAGTAAGGCATTTTCTTAATTAGTGATCAAGGGTGGAGGGCCCCTTGTGGGTGGTACCATCTGTGGGCTGGTAGTCTTGAGCTCTATAAGAAAGCCAGCTGAGCAAGCCAGGAGAAGGAAGCAAGCCAGTAAGTTACATCCCTCCATGGCCTCTGCATCAGCTCTTGCTTTCTGACCTGCTTGAGTTCCAGTCCTGACTTCCTTTGCTGATGAACAGCAGCATGGAAGTGTAAGCTGAATAAACCCTTTCCTCTCCAACTTGCATCTTGGTCATGATGTTTGTGCAGGAATAGAAACCCTGACGAAGACACCACTAAAGTCAACTTATTAAGCTATGTTTGCCTAATATATTCCTAGTGTCCTCTAGCTCTTTCACACACACCTGCTTAGAGGGATGAAGTGTTGTCTCGTGGCTGTTCACTGCTTTTCTCCCTGTCAGTGCATTCTTCACCTAGTTTTCCCTGTTTTATCTTTGTATTTCCCATTTTCTTATATTTTACTCTCTGTTAGGGGTTTTTTCGGTATTTGGTTGCCTCCCCCAAGAACCAGGCTTTAAGTTATTAATTTGTTCACAGATTTACTATTGTCTATCGCATTAATTGCTGCCTTTATTATTGTGATGTCTGTTGTTGTATTTGTTTATTTGGTTTTTTCCCCTAACTTTCACAGTCAGGAATTAATGTGTTTTTGTTGTCTTCCTTTTTTATGTATTGATCTGACATTTATGGCATCAGACACCGTTTCCTGTGATTCATTCCTTCAGCTGAGTCCTACGTTCTCATCTGGAATGTCATTGATGCTATTCTTTCCCAGAACTCCCACAATATCAGGTGGAATTATCCCACAGCTAACTAGTTGTTTTAAGGGGGGGTATTGTTTCACAGTTGCACTGTTCTTGGTTAGCATGGTTTTTAATATTTCTATTTTGTGGGACCAACTTTGGACCTAAGTAGGTAATTATTGGGTGATATTTTCACATATACTTGAAAAGAACACAGGCAATCTATAGGCTGGTGTGATAATATATGCCATATGTAGGCATGCATTTGCACACACATATTATATTAGATATGTGTATGTCCAAGTGCATACACACAAGCCCTTCGCTGTTGAAACATCAGACTTCATATATCTTACCTGTACTTTATCCACTTGACCCATCTCACACTGAAACCAGAAATAGTTTGAAGGAGTTCTTCTATGATTGCTGCTGCCGATTCTTTTCCTCCTTGCATTCCTGTATATTTTGCAAAGACAAAGTCTTCTAACAGGCCACATCCACCCTGAAGAATGTGGCTTTAACATCAGAATGTGGCTTTCTTAGCCTCCTTTAATGCTGTCTGCCTTGAAGATGACTTTGCGACGGAGACTGCAATCCCTTATTTCTAATTGTCTCCTTTTACCTAGTGAGTCATTTTTGAGGATCATCTTGTTGAATTTCTTAGTTTTAAAAGTATATCTTTTGGACAGTATGCAGTTGATTTTACAGTATTCATAAATTTAAAAACCTTTTTCCTTTAATGGGCAAGACAGACCTGTTCACTTTTAGATATATGAATATACTATTTGGTCTTAATTCTGCCATCTCTTACTTCTAATTACTGAGATATTCTGTTGCATTTTTTGGGTTTCTGGGGCAGTATAAAAGATTTGAGCCTTTATTGTGACATTTTAAAATTCCCTATCACATCTTGAATTCCCTCTTATAATTTAGATTGTATCACTTTGCCCCATTTGTAACCTACATAATACTTCCTGTGACTCCTTCCTTCCTTCCCCTCTACCAGACTCTATAATCCCTACTTACTTTATCAGAGCATGTGATGCCTGCTGTCACCCTTCAACTCATGATGGGGTCCTCTTCAATTGTTACATCTACAGTCAAGTCCTGGAAATATCCGTCATTAGCCCTTTTGCAAAGCTTTCTTTTTATCCGTTCATTGGGTGTGGATGTGCAGATATGATTGGCATGGAAGGTCTTATTTAGTCACCACAACACTCCTATGAGGAGCTTGCTGTGTGTCTTAGTCACTGTGCTACTGTGGTGAAAAGACACCATGACCAAGACAACTTATAAAAGAAAACAGTGAATAGGAGTCTTGCTTAAGTTTCAGAGTGTGTGTCTATGACCATTGTGGCAGGAAGCACAGCAGGGCAGGCAGCAATGACCCTGGAGTAGTAGCTGAGTACATCTTATCCACCAGCAGCAGAAAGACAAAGAACTAGACTAAGCTTGGCTAGTCACACACCTCCTCCTCCAGACCAAAATAGTTCCACCATCTAGGGACCCCGTCTTCAAATATATGAGGCTGTTGGAGCCATTCTCATTCAAATCAACACATTCCACTCTCTGTCTTATAGCCATGTCATAACATAAAATATACTTAATACAATTTCAAAGGTCCCCATATCTTTCAGCCTTAACACAGTTTGAAAGTCCAAAGTGTTTCTCTCTGTCTCTCTGTCTCCCTGTCCCACCCCCTCAATCTGTATATCAAAAGGGGCTATCTTAGAGTGGCTTACAATCTGTGGTCTGAGTAGTCCAGCACTGGCTATCTCCTATTGGAAGGACCAAGAATCCCACAGTTTTTCAGTCCAGGAGACGGGATATCTCAGCAGTCCTACTCTGGTGCTGGAGTCTCAAGGAAGTCCCAGAGAGCTGGCAGTTTTCAATGCATTTTGGAATCCTGAAGAAGTAGGTTCTAACTCCATCAAAGGAGTGGCTAAGGATAGGTGCTTGCCAGTGAACATGAAGACAGACAGACAAGGCAGACACACAGGTCCTTTCATGTGGGCTGACACCAGAGGTGGGGCCCAGACTTGGTGTGGGTCTTCTGACTTCAGATCCAGATTTGGTGTGGATCTTATGACTTCAGATGATCTGGTCTTGGGGTGGGTCTTCCACCTGAAATAATCAAGAAAAATCCCCCACATGTTTCCCAGCTGCTGCGATTTTAGTTCACTCCAGATGCAATCAAGTGGACAACTGAGATTACCAATCACCCTGTAATTACTCCATTGAACAAGTATGGAAATGGAAAACAAAAGTCTCTGCCAAGAGAAACTTCAATTGGTTAAAAACAAAATGACATGGACAACTATTCTTTAAAGGAAAATAATTAATATTATTTTGTTTTATGAAATAGAGTATCAGATAGACCAGGCTGGCCATAAACTCTAATCTTTCTGTCTCCACTGGTCAAGCGTTGGGATTCCAGGCAAGGAACTCTACATTTGACTTAAAAGAAATTTAAATCAACTATATTTCTTCTGTGTTGAGGGGGTCAATATTTCACAATAACCATATATACATACATACATATATATATGTTTGTGTGTGTGTGTGTATATGTATATATAGTGCATACATTTATATACATATATGCACATAGGCACATACTGAACGAACTATTCTATACATTTTTCATTTTCTCATCAACATGTATATACATAATTATATTTAATAATCAAAAGTTCTTTGTGTGTGTAATTTAGTTAATTGTTCCTCATTCTGGGTCATTTAGGTATTTTTTTCTATTTGTTTTCAAGTAATACTGTGATGGGTCTTTTCACATGTGCTTTAATAACTGCCTTGGAACTTAATCTAAAAATTAACTTCCAATTTTAAAAGGTTTGTGTTTTTAAAGGACTTGAACAGGAAGTCTGTTTCCAATAATTAACATAGTGTAATCAAGAGTTATATCATATTAAGGAATTTTCACCTTCCTTAATATATTGTGATTTGACATCATAAAACTGTATACACAGATATACACACTCAAAATTCAAAACAGTAGTTAATAATATATCTATTAAAATAAGATAAACATATTTGTCATTTCATAGCCAATCAAACATTTCTGTGGATCAGAAATACCCAGCGACAAATGGGAACAGAGTTTCCTGGAATATGTAGACAGAGGTACCCAGAGTGCACCCTAAGGAAGAAAATCCAACACACCCCACTTACAGTGACAAAGGCAGCCAGAGTTCACTCCTAAGGAAGATGACTAAATACAACTCCTCATGGTAACACGTCACTCTTAAGCTCCAGTGTGGACTAGTCTCTGTGATATGGCTGGTCCATTAATAAAAAGCCATAGGCTACAGCCTGATTCTATAGATCATATTGAGTTGAGTGGATGGGTGATTAAAGAATAGTTTCATCAGAGAGGTAGGGACATGGCTCAGTCAGTAAGTGTCCGATGTGCAAACATTAGGACTTGAATTCAGACCAGCAGCATCTATGTAAAAGCAAGACATGATGGTTCATCTGTAAACTCAGCACTGAGGAGAGGAGGGAGGGACACATGAATCCCTGAAGCATATTGTCCAGCCAATCCGGCTGAATTCATGAGCTCCAGGCTCAATAAGAGATCCTGCCTCAAAAAGATAAAATGGAGAGCTGTTGAGGAAGATACTCATTGTTGACCTCTGGCACACACACACACACACACACACACACACACACACATCACAAAGTTTTGTGGGATAAGAGCTCAGGATAACTGTTACAAGACTCACGAGTGGGAATTAAGTACCCCACTGCAGGACTCCAATATAGGTCCCACTAAGCACCCATGGATTAGGTAAAAACCAAACCAAACAAAAAAACAAACAAAAAAGTGTAACTAAACCTTGGCTTGCAATTTGTCAAAATTCATGAGAAAAACTGTGGCATGAAAGGTTCTCCCTGTGCAAAAGACTTTAGTAGAAAGAGTAAAGGATTCTGCAGAAGTCTAGATTGATGTGTTTAAGCTGTCTGAGGAGATGAGAGACTGACAGTGACCATAAGAACAGTGAAGAAGCTGCAGAGCATTATGAAGGGAACTTTGAAAAATGAAAAAATCAGACGGAAGGAAGAAGCTAAAAACAGAGTTAATGACCAGGGAGAGAATTCTGAGGAGGGCTTTAAAAAAGAAAGGGAACTCAGGAGTGACAGATCAATATGATGTGTGTGTGTGTGTGTGTGTGTGTGTGTGTGTGTGTGTGTGTTGTATATTTCAGGAAATACATTTCAGATGGAAAGTTGGAAAACAAGGATAGGAGAGATGTTAGCTGAGATTTTGAGAAAGTAAAGAAAGATATCAATTATCAAGTGGGGGAAAAAGCAAACAGTAAATTGCACTTTGGATAAATAAATATAAATTCACCACTTGATACTTCTTCATGAGCCTAATGAGCTCCAGTGTTCCCATGATGGAGTGTCAGTAAGATGACCTGCTCTTTCTCAGTGTCACGGGTCCTATCATTATCTCTGTTCCATTTGGGACAAGCGTCAGAAGTGCATAACTGAAGCAGCGTCTTGTGTTACCTTCAGTACATTAAACAATATGACTTAAGAGATTTTCCTTATGGAGCCCTGAGACTTTCAGCAAGAAAGAGCTCCGCTCCTCTGAGTTTTGACTATAGGATAATACTTAAAGACTGCCCTTCATAGCTGAAGATGATCAGTTTGGGCTTAAAAATTGCAATAAAAAGTTAACATATAAACAAGAACATTAAGTCTTTCCCAGCTCTGCTTGGAAGGTCTAGGTGATGCATATAGAAAGGAGTGCCACCCATCAGGGGACCTGCAGACACAGAAGGGGATAGGCAAAGACAATGTAAGCTAAAACTGTTGCCTTACACCCAGTTTCAAGCCCTTGCCCTGCCCATCCCAGCCCCCTGGGGTTACTCTGAAGCCATGACACACTGTCTCTGTTCTGATGGGTCCTGAAGAATGAGCAAGTGTGGGGTGTTTGATATGCAGTTTGGGCATCTCAGTAATGCCCTTCCTTGTATTTGATCTCACTCCTTCCCTTAATCAATTCCCCATTCCCCTTACTCTTAATTCCCCAGGATTACACTTCCCACTAAGGTGTTAACAGATAATCCTTTGCCCTTGGCTCTATTTTCCAGGGAACCTTGCCTAAGACTGTATTACAATCTGACAGATAACTTGAGCCACAGGCTCTGTTCTATCCCTAGTCAATTTTTCTCTTTACTCCTTGTAGTCCTTATGCAGAAAAATCCAACCTTACAGTAGTACCAGGTTGTCAGACAGATCCAGTGTTTGGTAGTCCTCACAAGTGGGTCTGGATCCAAGGTGGACACAGACATCACAAGGAGATTCCTCCTACTGAAAACTGCTTTCCTTCTTCAGACAGGCCAAGTCTGTGAACAAATTGTACTAAAAATCCAGAATGTTGAGTGTTTCAGCTCAGGGGACTGCAGCAAATGGATTCCTGATTTTGTTCCATTATATCTGAGTTCAGGGGGTCCTTCTATGTGTTCCTATGGGTCTCATTCTCTCTCTCTCTCTCTCTCTCTCTCTCTCTCTCTCTCTCTCTCGTGTGTGTGTGTGTGTGTGTGTGTGTGTGTGCGCACGTGCAATTAAGTGGTGGGGTATGTCAGGTTTCTTAATCTAATTTTTTTGAGAACATCATATATGCATACTGTATTTATATCATTTCCAAAATCCTCCAATAATTCCCCAGTCCTTCTCATCTTTTCTTATTATTAATAGTCACACATATATGGCTACTAAGTCCACTTAACATTCCTCTTATGTGTACATGATTGGGGCTAAGCTCTTTGGGATAGGAATATGGGTGCATCCCTGGAGAAAACTGAGTCTTCCTCTCTCAGCAGCTATTGGTTGCCTGTAGCTCCCTCTCAAGGAATTGTGAGATTTCCCAATCCACTCTGGCATGTCTACTGGTGCTGTCACTGAGCAAGTCTTGTTTAGGCAGCCATGTTGTTGAGGTTTCATGGGTGCAGCTTCCCTGTCATAGCTAAAGGACACTTTCTTAGTCAAGGTTTCTATTCGTGCACAAACATCATGACCAAGATGCAAGTTGGGGAGGAAAGGGTTTATTCAGCTTACACTTCCATACTGCTGTTCATCACCAAAGGAAGTCAGGATTGGAACTCAAGCAGGTCAGGAAGCAGGAGCTGATGCAGAGGCCATGGAGGGATGTAACTCACTGGCTTGCTTGCTTCTCCTGGCTTCTCAGCTGACTTTCTTATAGAGCCCAAGTCTACCAGCCCACAGATGGTACCACTCACAGGGGGCCTTCCACCCTTCATCACTAATTGAGAAAATGCCTTATTGCTGGATCTCATGGAGACATTTTCTCAACAGAAACTCCTTTCTCTGTGATAACTCCAGCTTGTGTCAAGTTGACACACAAAACTAGCCAGTATAATTGACCGCTTGTCAACTTGACACACGAACACATCACCATTAAGCCTCGACTCTTACTTTCTTATTCATCCCCAAGATCTAAATAACTTTAAAAGTCCCACAGTCTTTGCAAATTCTTACACATTAACATTTCAGTCCATTTTAAACATCCAAATCTCTTAAAATTCAAAGTCTCTTAACTGTGGGCTCCATTAAAATTACCTTCTTTCATCAAGAGGGAAAAATATCAGGCCATTGTCACAATCAAAATCAAAATCAAACTCCAACCATCCAATGTCTGGGCTCCACTCACAATCTTCTGGATTCCTCCAAGGGCTTGAGTCACTTCTCCAGCTCTGCCCTTTGTAGCACACACCTTTTCTTCTAGGCTCCAGATGCCTGTACTCCACTGCTGCTACTCTTCTTGGTGGTCATCTCATGGTACTGGCATCTCCAAAACACTGCTGTCTTCCTCTGCAACTAGGCTTTACCAACAGCCTCTCATAGGCTCTCTTTATGGTGCCAAGCCTCACCTCCTTTGAATGACCCCTTCAGTCCTGGACCATCAATTGCAACTGAGGCTGCACCTTCACCAGTGGACTTCCATGGCCTCTCACAGTGTCCAGGCCTCAGCTGCTCTTCATGACCCCTTCATGCCTTCAAAACCAATACCACCTGGGTGACTCTTATACATTACTAAGTCCAGCTACAGCACAAGGTACAACCCTTGCTATCTCTGGAATGCAGCCTCTGTGCTCTCAGAAAACACTTTTCAGAAGATTGCACCTCATTGATGCTGGTCTCTTCCCAATCACCACCAATTTCCTAACTCCAACTAACCAGCATCAATAGTCCCAGTAATGCAATGGTTTTGCTTTAGTAGTTCTGGCATCTTGTTAATCATAGCTGATCCTTCAGTCCCAGCTAACCAAAACCACAGAATCTTCACTGTCAAAATAGCAATGGCCTTGATAAGAGTATTTAATCTTCCCTCTGAAATTTCACAAGCCAGGCCTCCATCTTCTGTACTGTTCTCAACATTATCTTCCAAGCTCCTATTCAACATCCCACAAAGCTCTTAACACTGAATGGATCTTCTAGCCCAAAGTTCCAAAGTCCTTCCACAGTCCTCCCCCAAAACATGGTCAGGTTGTCACAGGAATACCCCACTCCTGGTACCAATTTGTCTTAGGGTTTCTATTCCTGCATAAACATCATGACCAAGATGCAAGTTGGGGAGGAAAGGGTTTATTGAGCTTACACTTCCATGATGCTGTTCATCACCAAAGGAAGTCAGGAATGGAACTCAAGCAGGTCAGGAAGCAGGAGCTGATGCAGAGGCCATGGAGGGATGTAACTTACTGGTTTGCTTCCTTCTCCTGGCTTGCTCAGCTGACTTTCTTATAGAACCCAAGTCTACCAGCCCACAGATGGTACCACTCACAAGGGGCCCTCCACCCTTGATCACTAATTGAGAAAATGCCTTACCGCTGAATCTCATGGAGGCATTTTCTCAACTGAAACTCCTTTCTCTGTGATAACTCTAGCTGTGTCAAGTTGACACACAAAACTAGCCAGTACAGACACTATCTCAAAGATGGCATCCTGGATTTCTGGCTCTTGCAATCTTTCTGACCTGTCTTTTGCAATGTTCCCTAGGCCTTAGGTGTATTTGGCTGCACTTTAGGTGTACCAGTTGGACCTGGTATTCCAGGTCACTTGCACTCTACGATTTGTTAAGTTGTAGATTTCCACGCCATTCTTGCAGAAACCTTTATATGCTTTCATTTTTCTTCAGGAAGCATCTACATGTAGATGTTCCAGGTCATCAGGCCAGGGTTTGTTTATTTTTTTTAAAGAAATTCCTGAATCTTTTTTAAATTGATCAAAGGCATTTACAGGCCATCAGCAATACACTGAAGTCTTAATTTCTCCACATTCTGGCTGGCATTTTATGTCAGTTTAAGAAAGAAATGCAGTGAGTGCTAGAAATAAGGCTCAGTGATTAAGGGTTTGTACTCTTAAAAAAAAACAAACCTCAGTTCAGATCCCAACACCTACATTAGGTAGCTAACAATAGCCAGGGGCTCCAGCTCCAGGGCAGGGGCATCTGAGGCCCTCTGCTGGCCTCAGACACTTGTGCTCATGCGTACCTACACATACACACACACTTTTAAAAATTAATAAAAATGAAAATACATGGCTTTTAGTGCCATGTCATCAGAACCTGAGTTTGCTTTAAAAATTGATGACATGGAATTTACGTTCATGCTCTGAATGATGTGTCCTTTTACTATTGGCTTCTAGGAAATTACAGTATTTCAAGAATCTTGGTTTTATAATCAGTATAGGAATATTTCTCTCTTAGTTTTATGTCAGTTCAGATTCTCCAAAGTGTCTATGATTGAGCAGGGATGCTAATTGGTAAATTCTAACCTACCTACAGCTTCTTTTACTTTTACCATGAATACTGTTTTTTTTCTTCCTTTCTCCAGCTCTCTGTGTGTGTGTCTGTCTGTCTGTCCGGTCTGTCTGTCTCTCCTCATATAGTTCAGGCTGGTCTTGAACTCATTGTATTTCCAAAGATGACTTTGAGCTTCTGGTCTTCCTGCCTCTACCTTCCATGTGCTGAGATTACAAGTTTGTACCACCATCTCCAATTTACTTAGTGCTGAGCTCAAATCCAAGAGTTCATGCATAGTAGGAAAATGTTCTCCTAACTGAGCCTCATCCCAGTTAAAAAGATTAAAAATCATCTCTTTAGAAGTTTTCAACCAGCTTAGCCTAAAAAACTATTCTCTTACATTTCTGTAATATGCTGAAGGGCTGAGGTTTTGCATTCAACTTAGAACCCCTTTGGTGGGTTCTACAGACATTTGCTTAATGTAAGACAACAGCAACAGAGCAATCAATTCAAAGGAATTCAAGGTCATCTTCAGCTATATCTCTAGTTCAAGGTCAGCCTATACTATAAGAGATACTGTAAGAACTAATAATTTTAAATCAGTACTGACTAAATTGATTATCTTAGCTTAGAAATGGCTCAGTGATTTAGGATACTTGTTCTCTTTCAGAGGACCTGGGTTCAATTCCCAACACCCATATGGCAGCTCACAACCATCTATAAGTACACTACCAGAAGATTCAACACTTTCCTCTGACCTCCATGTGTGCCAGGCACGTCTGTGGTTTACAGACACACATGCAAGCAGAACATTTATACACAAAACAAAACTTGAGAAAATGATTAAGTCACCCAGAATAGAATAATACAAGTTTAGTATTGCCTAACCAAGATGTAAGAATGATATTGACTACTAACATTGTAACTAGATGTCTAGAAAATCTCAATTTCTACACATTTTAAACATGTGTAGAAAGCATTGCCTTAATTATTTTTTCCAAAGCCATGAAAACCTGGAGAACACCAGCCCCAAGGGTTGGTGCCCTTGTTTCCAGATTCACAGCCCCACTGCGATTCACGATCACAGTGCTTAGCTTTGGCCAGCTAGCACACCTAACTGGCCTATCGCTACACCTATTGCACACCTATGTCTTTGGAATGCTTCACTGAGTTGTCACCCAACTTTGCTGCAGTCTGTTCCCTGCCTGTGGAATGAGCTATAGTTCTCACATGACTCCAGGGTTCTTGAAGTCCACTATAGTCAACCTAGCCTACTTGAGATTCTTGGGCCAATGATATTTGAGGTTGTACTTGAGTCTCTGCATGTATGCACACATCCATGCACCTTCCAACACATACACACACACACACACACACACACACACACATGCACACGCACACAGAGAGGCTGTGGGGGGTTAGGGGGGAGTGAGTCCCGACAAAAACAACTTAAGAAAGAAAGGGTTTCTTTTGGTTTACAGATCCAGAAGGATAGAGGTGCCACCATGGCTGGAAGATGTGGTGGCAGGAGCAGCTGGCATCTGGTCACATTGTGTCATCACACAAGAGGTGGAGCTAAAGAACAGGAAATAGGGCAGGGCTGTATCTCATGCCCTGCTCTTGTAACTCAGTTTCTTCATCAAAGCTTCACCACCTAAATGTTCCACAACCTTACCAAATAATGGCCCCAGTGCCAGACCAAGTGTCCAAACACTTGTCCAAGAAGCCTTCGGGGGACATTCAAAATCTACCCCCACCTATCTCTCACATACACTCTAAACCATGGGCCTATTGAGTGGGACAGTAGGCAAAGCAGTCCCCATTTTTATTGATTTTTCCTTTTTTTCCTGGCTGTCTGATTTAAATTAAATTAAAATTAAATTAAATGTAAATATTATGAGAATTGCTTCAGCCATTTCTCATTGTGGAGTATTTATCTTCCTCTTCCATTAAGGATAATTCTACACTTGTATCATC
>JADRCH010000036.1:8130894-8143733 GCA_019843965.1 Rhynchomys soricoides | reverse complement strand
GTCATTATTGTGACATTCTCTACCACTAGATTAGATATGTAAAGTCTTAAATTTAATTACAGAAAACACCCATGGTTTCTTGTATTTTATTTTTAATCTGTGTGTGATGCATTTCTATACGTAGCATGAGGTAAATATTAATAGGTTTTTTTCTTCCAAGAGGTTAAACAATTGTTATCTCCCAGAGGGATATCCTTGAAGGTGGAGAGTGGAGAGGAGAAAGCCTGCATGGGTGTGTGTGCACCATGTGCATACAAGTATCCAAGGAGGTAGAGGAGCACTTTGGGTCCCCTGGACCTGGAGTTAGAGACTGTTTTGAGCCTCCATGTTGGTGGTAGGAAATGACCTCTGTGTTTTCTGTAAGAGTGGCAAGCGCTTTTAACCACTTAGTCACCTCTTCAGCCCTTCCACTAGTGTTTTGACTGACTATCTCCTGACCTGCTTTTTATATAGGACTTTTAGCTGCTATGAATCTGGAGGGAAGTAATCGAGACAAACTTCCCATGTAAGGCATGCATGCCCAAGGCTGTCTTCTTATGGTAGGAGAATGTCTACTTTAGTGACTTGGTTATAAATGAGATAGCAACATCAGCTTTTTAATCTTTAGCAGTTAATTATCTACCTGTATCAGTTCCCACCTTCCTTCTTAGAAACAGAGGTCTAAGTTCTTGGCTTGGTCCATGACCACACACAATAAACACCTGACAGATATTACTCTTGGGGCTGGCAAGCATCTGGACCACATGGAGTGATCTTAAAGGAGAAATGTAGGTTACTTTCACTCCTTGTGGCTCAATAGGATATAATGTGATGTGGGAGCCAAAACAGCTGTAGTGAAATGTAAGGCACCAATGGAGCACTTGTAGCCCGGTCCCTGACTACATGAAACGGAAACTCAAGAAACAGACTTATCTTCTCATGAAACTGGTAACTGAAGAAACAGAATCGCCTTTTAACTAGAGTCAGATGTGGTTTTCCTTTTGAAATTTGGATGCCTGTTATTTAAAGCTGAGTCTCTAGTCTCAATTATACAGAGGAGTATAACACAAGGAAAACTTATGTTTTATTCAGTGTTATAGCCACAGGACTTTGACACTGGGCCTAGAACAAGGTAAACGTTCAATAAATGTTTGTACAAGTGATATATTTCCATGTTCAGACCCGATAGTGGTACCTCTGAAATTTTAATTAATTCGTTTTTTAAAAATGTTTTTACATATATTTCTTTTGTGTGTGGATGTGCAACAGAGCATATGTGGAGGTCAGAAGACAACTTACAGGAGTCAGTTTTCTTCTTCCACCACATGAGAACCAGGATTGAACTCAGGTCATCAGGCTTGTAGGCAAGCACCTTTACTGCTGAGACTCCTCAACAGATGGATAATCCAATGCACACACATTCCTCACCATGTCTTTTGGATTCTGGCCTATCTTTGACTTTGGATCCCTAAGGGAAACAACACATACCTTTCCGTAACAGTGGCCCTCATAGACAGCATTTTGGAAGGAACTCTTTTCTTTGGCCCCTCATGTCCTAAGCATGGCTGTACCTGAGGGATGCACAGTGATTAGATACTGTTTTCCTTGGAGCACATCATGAGCAATGGATGCTCTTGAATAGATCCCAGCCAAGCTCTGACTCTGCCCGACAGCTCTCTGCAAAGTTTATACCCTTATTTAATTGCAGTTACATCCTCGACATTCCCCCGGGGCCCATCTTTATAGAGAGAAAGGCAGTTGGCCGGGGATGCTAGAAGTGAATATTCCTTGCTAATTATTTAATTTTCATCTGGCACAAACCACAGCCTCTTAACGTTAGTGAGAACGATAAATCAATTACCTTCCTTTGCAACCAAGGAGCCTAGCACTTAAGACTCAAGACAAATGTGCTAAGCCTTCCACATCCCCAATCCTAGCTGATGTATCTGCTTTTCTCTTCAACTCACAATGTGGAGAATGGGAGTAGGTGTTCCAAGCTTATGAAACTGAGACACAGGTGACACTGTAGTATACACAGGGAGCCTTCCCAACAGGACAAGCTGTCCTTCATTGCCACCAGTCAATCTAACTTGGCTTAGAGTGACGTCCTGATAAGTCCCTGATAGATGTGTTGGGAAATGGAGGCTGAGAGAGGTGACATTATTCATTCAGAGTCACACCACTTCCAAGTAACAAGGTTGGGATATGACCCAGGATGCTCTGCTTTGATTCAGATCCACTCCTGGTTGGTTTGTTGGTTGGGTTTCTTTTCTTTTCCTTTTTCTTTTTTTCTTTTCTTTTTTTCTTTTTTTTGGTCTGTCTTTCTGTCTCTTTTTAACTTTTCCCAAAGAGAAGATGCCTAACTTTCTTCTTTCCTTACCTAACTCTTATTTGTCTTCTCAAATACAACCAAAAGCTTCTTTCTTTAGGAAACTGTCCAGGGCTTTCTGGGACCCCTGTTATAAGATGGTGTCCCTTGAGCAGGACACTGAATGTGTGCTACAAATGTTCATTGGAATTTCATATAAAATCTCCCTACAGTCTCTTGTGTTTGAACCCTTGGTTCAGAAGCAGGTAGCATTGCTTTCAGGGGCTGTGGAATCTTTAGGTGAGGCCTGACTGGGGGAATTAGATCACTGGGGACAGGCCTTCAGAGATATAACCAAGACACTCTCCCAGTACAAGCTGTGTCAGCTTACTGAGTAGAACACTGAGCAGTGAGAAAGCTCTGTCAGAAACTTCTGCTGCCAGTGGAAGGCTTGCCTGCTGTCATGCCCTCCCCGCCATGATGGACTGTATCCCCTGAACCATGATTCAGTGTAATCCCTTCCTCCTCACCTTGCTTCTGCCAGGTATTTTGACAAACTGAAAGGTAACCAATACAATGCTTCCCATGGGTTATTTGTTCTGGTTCACTCATGCTCTGTGTTGGAATCCACTATGACTACAGATGAACCATGGGGAGGATACAAATTCAGATATTCTTTTTGATTCCTTATTCCAAAGTCTGTGTACTTGGCCATAATGTTTTATAATAAATGTGTTTATTAACTTGACTATCTCCTTCATGGGTTTTTAAGTTGCATTAGTCTCAAGACCAATTGTAATTGCTAATTTTTATTTGTGCCTCTATTATGGGATATATGATCTCACATGATAAACAATGAGAATTAGGTCACCTGAATGGAAACCTCAATCCCCTTCTTTTGCCTTTAAATGATGGCAACATGGATCTTTTTAAAGGACATAGATCCAAAATACTGTACTAGCAAAAAGAGGGAGGTGTGGGTCCATCTCCAGTTTTGTAACACACATGCATGCACATGCATATGCATGTGCGTGCACACACACATGCACACTGGTGCACACACATCATTGATTGTCCCTTCATGTACTCTTAGGAATATGATGGGGAACCCTCTTAAAGAAATCCATGCAAGGATACCCATTGTGGCTTTTTGTTAGTGTTGCTGTCCCCACAGTTGTCTGTGCATCCAAGGACATGTTAGAACTGTCCTTCCTGCTCCCTTGAGTCAGATGTGCTTCTGTGACTCAACTTCAGCTCAATCAATGCAGATAGAAGTGGCAAGGGTCACCTCCAAGTAGAAGCCACAAAAGCCCACACGTGTTCTCTGCCGGTCTGTAGTGACTAGGAGTGACTGAAGGGCAGAGCCCCTGCTGACCCACAGTGTACACTGTGGCTGACACAGCCTCCCTCTACTGTGAGGGTCTCTTACCCTCACAGTAAGATAGTTACTACCACAATACACACACCTTTATCTATCCTGATAGAGATTCTATAGAAAGTATACAATGGGGTGACTGGGGGAGTTATTTGCCATAGAGGAGTGAGAAGGAAGGTTCTTAAAGTGTGTTTGACCCCCAAAGCTCCGGATCCTGGGGAATCTTCAGGACTGCTACCAAGCCTGAGGAAACTCTGACTCACAGGAAGCTGCTGTTTAAATGTCCCCCATCCTACTGGGAGCGGAAAGGGTTGAGATGAGTCCCAGTTCCCACTGCAGGGATTCCAGCCAGATGAGAAAAGGAGCTTCAAGAGTAAAGGCTAACATGCCATTCTGGAACCTTCTTCCTGAAGGCCTGGTAAAAGCAGCCAAGGAATCCTGCGGGAGCCTGCAGTGAAGCTGTGTGTGGAGGGAGACACACCTGTTGCTCTTGGGAAGTGCCTTCTGGCTTTATAATTTTATTATATCTTTCATCTTGGCTGGTTAGAAGATTCATTTATATGTTTAACCAGATTTTCCCAGGGTGTAAATTTCCCCCAGAGATAAATTAAACACTTTTAGGGATCCAATCAGTCTAGGAGGCCACCAGGGTACCATCCACCGCTTTGCAGCAGCAATTTGCCAAATGGTACCCTGGTGGCTTCTGCAGACAACGCACATCTGCAGAGAACCTTCCTTTCTATAGAGGAATGCAGTCCCAGAATTTTCACAAGACATGGACAGCTGAGGGTAGGAAATGGGGACAGTGAGGCGTCTTCTGGCTTTTCTCTTCTCCTCCCATCTCCTTCAGGCTGCTGTGTCAGTGGAGGATAATCCAAGGGCAATGAGGGAGTTAGACTAAGCACAGCCCTGGGATGCAAGCCTTTCCTGTGGGTGAGCATCACTTCTCTAGGGAACACCCTGGCCAGGAGCCTTCCTGTGCTGCCTGTTCCTGGTCTGCTGAGATTCTCGATACTAAGGGCCCTTACTAGACTGTATTCCCAGGGATTTAGAGCATAATGTATCCCTTCTCGGTCTGTCTCACTTCATCTATATATTTCAGTGTTATTTTCCTTCTGGTAAGGTCTTGCTTTTGATTATTTATTAGTTTATTATGTGAACAATAAGCAGCCACTGTATCCAAAATACTGTTTTAGTTCCATTGCATTATCAGGCGTGTCTGAACCTAGGTCACACATGACCAAGAACAGCTACAATTGCAGCCTCACAAAGACACTGTAAAGTTACTTAAACATCTCTCTGTCTCTCTCTTTGTCTCTCTCTCTCTCACACACACACACATACACACACACTAAAATTTTAATTAGAATATTCTGTAATGGATTTCATTACAGGAATTTTTCAACAAAATTCAGAATAAAAAATTATTTATGTGTGTGTGTGTATATTCGTATTGTGTGTCTATGTTTGAGTATCCTCAGGTGCTTGTAGGTGCCCATAGACGCCAGCAGAAGGAGTCAGATCCCCTAAGGCTGGAGTTTCAGGTTGTTATGAGCCAATTGACAACCAAACCCCAGCCTTCTGCAAAAAACCAAGCCCTATTAACCATTGATCTGTCTCTCCACCCACACACCCAACTTTGCTTTTACTGATTTTCGTCCCCCTCCCCCACCTTGCACTTTCCCACCCCGCCCCCATTCATACTTTCCTTTTTTGCCTTCATGTCTTGTGTGTCTTGTTGCTCTTCTTCAGCACTTCTTTTCTCCCCCTCCAGCTTCTTTTCTAGTTTCATAGCTACCCTCTCACCTGTCCCCAGTTCTATGCAACACATAGAAACTTTATGAGCCAGAGTCCTCATCTCTGAGATGTCTCTGTGATGTTTTTCTAACTCATTTGCATGGTTGTCAAGCCTGAATGACAGTTGCCTGCTGCAGTGTGATGAAGTTGAGCACGCCTGGCTGACAGACCTAGTTTGAGCCTTACCCCCTGATAGGCTTCTTGCCTCTACGTTTCTCTCTACCAGTCTACAAAGCTAGGCTATTCACTGCACCAGCTCTGTGAGGTCACAGTGAACATCAAGTCAAAACACCTAATAAGGGTAAAAAAGGTGCTGAGCATGGAGGAAGTATTAGACTTCTTGTTATTCATCGCCTCCGGGTGTCCAGACAGTTAGGTGCTGAGATAGAAACAAGGCATTGCTTTTACACAATAGAAACTCTCCAGCCTTCTTCTGGGTTGTTTTCTGTGGGTCAGGTCTTGGTGTTTGCATAGCAAGCACTTTAGTGGCTGAGCCATCCCTCCAGTCCAATTACACTTTCATTAAGAAGTTAACTTGAATCAAAAAGGGGGTGCTTGCAACTCACTGAATCCACCTCACAGGGGGGTGGGGACAGGGTGGAGGCAGGAATATGAAGTTGAAGCCCACAGTGTTGATGTTCAGGAACTTCTTCAAAGTCATACAGCGTTTTGCTGTCAGTTCTATGATCCCTACCTTTGTCCTCCACTCCTACCCCAGTCCTACCCCCAGCCCATCCCACCCCCATGTAACAAGCCGGCTGAAGAACAAGAACCCATCAGTGCACCCTTTTTGGTCATGTCATCATAACAGAATAACATGAAGGGTGACAGCTGCGCAGATCCAAGGCTTTCTTCTCTTTATTGTGACAACATGTCCCAAGGAAGAAAATATTTGTGGATCTAACTTTTGGATGTGAAACAGGCGTCAAGCTGAAAGTTACTGACTTTGTGGTGCATCCAGTATGTTCTGGGTGACTCATGGAGGGGACAGATGCTTTCCCCTCTCTTCCTAGACAGCAACATTTTTATGGCTCTACAGGCAGCTCCCTTCCCCCAAATCAGCATATGCATTGCTAATTAGACATTGCTAATTAGCCACCCATCCTGGAATTTCATCCAAAAATTAATGATTTGATTGGTTATTCAGAATCTCACACATCCTGACAGCCAGCCGCCAATTGGGAAGAGAAAT
The DNA here is from genome assembly GCA_019843965.1 of Rhynchomys soricoides. Lineage (NCBI taxonomy): Eukaryota > Metazoa > Chordata > Mammalia > Rodentia > Muridae > Rhynchomys > Rhynchomys soricoides. Next base: position 8,137,082 of record JADRCH010000036.1, on the reverse strand, counting down.
AATATGCAAACTGAAGATTTATCTTCCTTTTTCCCCAGTGAATGAGCTTTTCTGTGAACCAGACAGCATGTGGGGAAACTGCGGATGCCGCCACTCTCGACATGTCTAGAGCATCTCTCAAAGAACCTGGTATTTTCTAAAGTAGAATCAGTTCCTTGGGTATTATTTCTCCCAGTCTGTGAGAAGGCTCAGCAGGTAAAGGTGCTTCTTGTGAAGCCCAATAACCTTAGTTTGATCCTCAGGGCCCACATGATAGGAGGAGAGAAGAGATTCTCACAAGTTACCCTCTGAGGGACATGAGTATGCTATGGTGTGAGCATACTCTCACATGCTCACAAATAAATACATCAATAAATGGAAAAGCAAAGATTTTTTTTCTTCACAGAGATAAGCCATTAGGAAATGGGGTACAGTGCAATGGTTTTGGGGGGATAAAAGAGAGACCTTGTACAAAGATCCCCAAGTGAACGCTGTGAACTGAAGGTAAGGGTGGGATAGGGGGAGAAGAGCTTTAAACAGCAGCTTTGCTGGGATCTGGGAATGGCAGCCAGCCCCCTAGGAGGAAGCCTGGCTTGCAAAGAAGGGCCTGAGAGCAATTTACCCAACAGACAATAGTAAACAACTTCCTGGAAAGAATCTTTACAAGGTCCTCAAAAATAGTTGAATGAGACTTCATAATATTCATATCTTCCATGTATGCACTGTACCCGGAATTCCATAAGGCACTGGGGGGGGGGAGGACAGAAAGGGAAAGAGGGAGGAAGGTAAGGAGGGAGGGATGGAGACACCATCACCAAAGTTCATACATCTATAAAGTGTGAGATTCAGACTACCAAATCCACTCATGCTTTTAGCTATCTCTTGGAACACAGCACCCATCAACACTGTCTCTTTCTTTGTTTCTTTTGGTTTTGATACAGGGTCTCATGTATCCCAGGTGGGGCTTGAACACACTTTATGGCCAAAGATGACCTTGAATGTCTGACCCTTCCATCTTCATGTCCTGAATGCTGGGATTACAGGTATGTGCCATCACACCTGGTTTATACAGTTATGGGAATCAAGCCCAGAGCTTTGCGCCTGTCCCAAGTGCTTCTGTAGCACCAAGTATTCTTTAGGCAGTTAAAGGGAATGTCAGAGGGCTTGGGGAAATCACTCAGCTGTCTGAGCACAGAGCCTACCTCCAGATGCTGTACTAGGAGTCTCCACTAGACACAGCTTCTCCAGATGCTGTACTAGGAGTCTCCACTAGACACAGCTTCTCCAGATGCTATAGTGAGGGTCTCCAACTAGACACAGCTTCTCCAGATGCTGTACTAGGAGTCTCCACTAGACACAGCTTCTCCAGATGCTGTACTAGGAGTCTCCTCTGGACACAGCTTCTCCAGATGCTATAGTGAGGGTCTCCACTAGACACAGCTTCTCCAGAAATGGAAATATGGAAGCATGAGTAGCACACTGGCATCTTCACTTTGGCAACAGATAAGAAACAAACACAGTCACCAGCATTCATTAAAATTCATCACTAAGAAAATGCCTAATGATATTTTTCATGAATCTGACCTGAAGCTGCTCCCCAGAGAGAAATGAAATTACATCTGACTTAGTAATGTGCTTACATTATCCTGGGTCTTAGAAGAGAAGGAACTCTGAAAATGAATGGGGAACATGTCCTCCCCAAAGCAGTGCTCAAAGTTATGTTTGTTTAATCAATAGCATTTGAGAGGCTGAGGACACAGCTCAGTTGCCAGAGTGCTTGTTTAGCCTGCACAAAGCCCTGGGTTCAATCACTAGCAATGCATAAACCAGGCATGGTGGTATACACTCATAATCCCAGAACTTCCAAAGTGGAGGTGGGAGAATCAGGAGTTCAAGATCATCCTTGGCTACATGATCATGTCAAGGTCAACCTTGGTACCCTTTGGATGGACAATAGTAATCCTCACACTTGGCAGGAAGCAGCTCAACAGATCACCTAGGGAGCTTTCTCTATGCCCCTGCCTAGGCTGTACCCCAAGCCAATTAAACCTGATTTTTCTGGAGTCGGGACCAAGGCATCAGTGCTTTCTATAATTTCTCAGGTGATTATAGCTGCAGGCAAGCTTGAGGGGTAACGATGTATGAGATAAGTTATGGGGATGATTGGAGTGTTGGCTGATAACACTAGCTTCTCTCCTGGTGCTGCGGGTCTCGGATCTCACCGTGCTGGTGATGCCTCCAGGTGAACACAAGTGGCTTCTCTACCCCTTAGCTCTGGATTAAACCATATGGTTTCTTTTGTCCAGTGGGATTCCACAATGTGATGAATGGTAAGGTCTAACTGGAAGATAGACTTGCTCTCTAGTGTGATCTCCTTTTCACTATAAGAAATGAATGTTTCAGTCAACCACTATATGAAGAAGAACAACAGAGATAAGGGAAAAATAGAAAATGGAATCAACACACAGAACCAAGCCTAAGAACTCACACATGCACCCCTGAAGAGATAAATGCATTCCTACAAACGTGAACGTGACAGCACACACACAGACAACTACTTGAGGTAACTAACGTATATTTTGAAACGTGGTGAGTGCTAGGGAAATGGTTCAACAGTTGACAGCACTTTCTGACCTTATCGAAGACCAGAGTTTAGTTCCCAGCACCCATTTCTCTAACTCCAACCCCAAGAGATCTCTGGCACACCCTCTACTGGCCTCTTTGGGCACTTACACACATATAAATAAAAATTAAAGTAACTAAATATCTTTAAGTAAATCATGGCAGGAGTTTTTAAGAAGATTTCATTAGATGGTCAGCCCATTTCAAGTAAAAGGGTCCTTTTTTGGGAAACAGGGTCCCAGGTTGAAATGTTTCCAAAGGTAAGTTTGACCCATAATGGCTCTCCCAATGTAGACTTTGGGATGAGAGCTTCAGTCTTTGTAACCCTTCTGATATTTAAGTGAAAATATTTCTCCTTGCCTACAGGAGTCTAGCACGGCTGTCCTCCAAGAGCCTCCACCCAGCAGCTGATTCAGACAGATATAGAAGCCCTCAGCCAAACAGTGGATGGAGCATGGGGACTTTTACAGAGGAGTTTGGGGAAGGATTGGGGCCCCTGAAGGGGATAGGAATACCAACAAAGTCAACTAACCTGGACTCTTGGGGCTTTCAGAGACTGAACCACCAGCCAAAGAACATACATGGGCAGGACCTAGGCCCCCCACGTATATGTATCATATGTGTAGCTTGGTCTTCATGTGGATCCCCAACAACTGGAGTGGGGACTATCCCAAAAGCTGTTGCCTGGAAGTGGCGTATGTTATTCTAGCTGGGCTGCCTTGTTTGGTCTCAGCGGGAGAGGATGCATGCGCCTAGCCCCACAGAAACGTGATGTGCCAGGGTGGGGAGATACCTAGGCACTCAGAGGAGAAGGCGGGGAGGGATTGTGGGTAGGGGAGGGATTGTGGGAGGAAGTGACCTGGAAGGGGGAGTGATCAGGATTTAAAGTGAATATATAATTTTTTTTCTTGATTTCATAGTTTCATGCAGGCTTCTACCTAAATATATAGCTTGTTGATGTGAAAGTGATATCTTGATTCATTAGTGCCTCAGGCACATTTGACAACAATTCTCTCTCTGTCATATCTCTCTCTCTCTCTCCTCTCTCTCTCTTTCTCTCTGCTTCTTTTAATTTTCAAATTTTATCTCTATCCAAATCTTTCCAGAATAACAGGATTTTCAAAAGCCCTTCCTATGTAATTACCACCCAAATGGTAAGGTATCTTAGACTCAGCAGCAGTAGGTTCCTTGTGTGCTGCAGGGAATTCTGGGGCTTGTGGAAGGGCAGGTCAAATGATCAGATACAGAGATGTAGATCTCACTCCTAGAGTAAATATGTGTTTGCATCTGTATTTTTATGGTTCAGATGCCCCTGGTCCCACACAGTGTTTCTCAAACCTTTTCAAAGAACAGACACATTAAGTGTCTGGTTATCACAACCACATCTCCAAGACTTTCAGTCTCAGAAAATCTGACTGAGACCTGAGAATCTGCATTTCTACGCTGATATCCACTGGCCTATATGAAAAGTAATAGTCCCTCTTCTTTAGTAGAGAAGTGTGTATGTTTACAATTCTATGATTAGTTTCTTTTCTGTTGCTATATAAAATAGTCTGAAAAAAAGCAACTTAAGGGAGAAAGGATTTACTTCCACCCACAGTTCAAGATACAGTCCATCACTGAGCAGGAAGTCACATCTGTAGGAGCCTGAAGCAGCTTTATCTCCACAATAAAGAAGCAGATAACTAGAGATGAATGTATGCTTGCCCATTTCCCTTCTTCATCTTAGACTGTCTGTGATCCCCTTGCCTAGGAAATGGTGCCACCCATAATGGGTAGGTCTTCCCATTCTAATTCAGGTAATCAAGAATGTCCAGAAAAAGTATGTCCAGGGTTCTATCTCGCAGGTGATTCTAAATTCTGTCAAGCTGATGATTAACATGAACTCTCATGTCGGGAGGATAAAGAGTCAGTTACCTCAAATCTTCTTACAAAAAGCTCATCTTTTTAATAAACATAACTACTTCTCAACTTTCTATTATTATTCTTGAATGCTAGTTATGAAATGCTTACTTTTCCAGAAAGCTTTATCATACTAGCCCCTTCTCAGACCCTTTACCCAAACCTATTCTGCGGTATTTGGTATTGATTTGTTTGTTTGTTTGTTTTGGAGATAGGGTTCAGTGTAGCTCAGGCTTGCCTGGAACTCACAATGTAGCTGAGGATGACCTTAAATTTCTGATCTTCCTGTCTCTATCTCCTGAGAGTTATGGTTACAGGTATACAGTGCCTTACACTGGTTTATGCAGTGCTGGGAATAGAGCCCAGAGCCTCATGCATGCTAGTCAAGCATTCTACCAACCCAGCAACACTCTGACCCTGATTGACTTGTGTCTTAAAGCTCGATCCGGATGAACTTGTCTAATGTTCTCACAGAGGACAGGTGATCTGTCTGATTCATCTTAGAATCTTCTACTGTGTCTTGCCTGTGTTTTGTAACAAAATAAGTATTCGTAGATGCTAAATGTCTATGAAGCTAAATGTCTATGAATGAATTTCCATGGGAAGGAGGCTCAGAAGGTGAAAGAGTAAACCGTGAAATGAGCAGTCTGCACTGTCAAATACAATGACCATTAGCCACATGGGGCCATTCACATTCCCTTAATTACAATGGCGTGGAATTAAAGATTCAGTTCCAAACCACAGTCATCAAGGCTGCGTAGTAGCTGCAAAAGAGCAGACAAATGGATCAAGGGGATAGGTAGTCCAGAACTGGACACACATACAATAAACTGATCTTCACCAGGGGAGGGAAGACAAAGCCTTCCCAAAGGCTTTTCTACTCGTTCAGAACGCCACAGGTCTGGCTCCAGAAACTATCAAAGGCAACTTTAGCTGCCCAGGATCCATCCCTCCCTGCCACTAGCTCTGAAGACAATTACCAATTGATTAATAGCAGACTTCAGCCTCAATCCTGGGTGATGGTAAGGGAGGCAGGGAACTGTGCTACCTGAAGGTCTCACCTTCCCTACAAGTCACAGGAACTTCGAATCTTAGCACCCAGCTCCATGCTTTGCAAACTGCAGAAGTACAAATAGGGTTTTAAGAACAGAAAGGGTGGGTGTTAACTCAGGGCTGTCTGTAACTAAGCCCATACAATGATAATGATTCTTTTCTTTTCTTTTTTTGGTTTTTCTAGACAGGGTTTATCTGTATAGCCCTGGCTGTCCTGAAACTCACTCTGTGGACCAGGCTGGCTTCGAACTCAGAAATCCACGTGCCTCTGCCTCCCAAGTGCTGGGGTTAAAGGCGTGCCCGGCAACAATGACTAATAATGACAATGACAATAAATAAATTTTTAACATACCTACTGTGTACCAGAGATAGTTTACTCTGCCTTGCCTTATAAAGCTAGAATGTCAGTCACACAGTAATTTAAATGTTCTAACAGTCAGATTTAATTGTTTTTTATTTGTTTTTATTTTTTGTATGAATGTTTTGCTGAATGTATGTGTATGTGTGTATGTGTACTAGATGCATGTTGGGGCCCCTCAGAAGTCAGAGGAGGATACTAGACTTCCTGGAACCTGGGCTGTGAAGAGGAGGAGGAGGAGGAGGAGGAGGAGGAGGAGGAGGAGGAGGAGGAG
>JADRCH010000036.1:8072907-8130884 GCA_019843965.1 Rhynchomys soricoides | reverse complement strand
AGGAGGAGGAGGAGGAGGAGGAGGAGGAGGAGGAGGAGGAGGAGGAGCCATCTCTCCAGCTCCTATTGGTCAGATTTTAAATAAGGGTAAGAGAAGAAATTAAATACTGTTCAGTAACATTTTTATGTAACCCAACATATCTAAGCCACTGTCATTTCAACAACCAATCCCAATAAAATTAACAAATGTTCCTGATCAATTGGGCTGCTATGAGGAAGCCACTTCTCTGTATTTGTTTCTTCATTGTTACAGTGGGATCAGGTGGAGTGGGTCATCCCAAGTGGACACTGTAGGCTTACATTTCCTTTTTAACTTCTTAGTGTCTGCCATGCTTGGGTTTGCTCTTCCCACTAAAAAGATTGTGTTTTCAGTCACTCTACCTAATACCCTTGAAAGAAACTTTTTCTTTTTAAAAGGAGACATAATATCTTGGCTCAGGGTTTCAGGCCATCAGGCTAGGGTGGGGATTTTGTGGTGGCAGCTGTTTCTACAAAGGCTCCTCCTGTAGAGAAACTCAGCAGGAAGTAGGTATCTATTACAGAGCCTTCGAAGGTCAGCCCTAGGGGATCTACTTCCCTCAGCTGGACCTCACCTTTTAAACATTTAAAAGCCTCTCAAACTAGCCTCACCAGGTGGAGACTGAAGTGTTAAACAAGAGGCTATGGAGGACAGGCAGATTCCATCAGTAACAAAGATGTCCACCCCAAGCCTTGCTTTTTGGGTTTAGTCCAAGGGCTCTTAGGACCCTGGGTATAGACCACACCCTCTATCAGAGCAGAAGGCTATTTGTTCCATGCCCAAGAGCAGGACTACATTTCCATTAGATTCTATTCCAGCATATGGCTCTGCTTCAGTCTCCTGAAGCTATTTTGAAAGGAAGGAAACTTGTTGTCTGGGTACTCAGGTTTAATTTTCTAACTCCTTTGTTCTTATGAGTGTTGTAGAACGCTCCGTGCTCCCGAGGAGGAAATTCTGCTCTATACTGCCGTCATTTTTATCCCCTCTTGCCAAGAAATGCTAGAAAAATAACTGTCAACTTTTTTGCATATATAAATTTTAACAGCCCATACATGTCAGCTAATCTTTTATCCAGGAAGAAAAGCCTTATTCCAAGTGATTGAAAGTTGAAATACTTGAGCTCTCATTCTTGTTGGGTAATGGGATCGATGTGTGGACGTGGTATTTTATGATTAGTTCAATTCTGTTCCCCAAACCCAGGAACTCCAATGGCTGCCTACTACGTGTGTACAAGGGCATGATGATTGTCTTCAAGAACTGTTATCATCTCCCAGGAAAGATGAGTGTTCAAAGAATCCTGGAACACCTACAAAGACAATATTAAATGTTTTAAAAGGGGTGCAGCTGGGTCCTACAACTTGGCTACTCCAAAGCCGATGAAACATCATGGAAGATGGAGTGGGGAGAAGGTAAGAGCTGGAGGGTGGGTAAGACTTCTGTGTAATGCTGTCTTCTGGACTTGACATGGCTATTGAACGTATGAGCTCATAGCAGCTGGGATGAGCAGGCCAGCCAACCAACACTCCAGCATGAGTGTTGGAAGGGACCTACACATTAATGGGCATTTATGAGCCCCTCCCCTAACCAAGGAGCTATTGGCAGTTGATGGTTAAGGAAGGGGGAGGAGTAAGGATTATTTATCTTGGGGGTGTGACTCCTGGTAGGTTGCCCAGGCTCTAGTACATGGTTCCACATCCATGCACATATGGGAGGCACTAACTGGCATCTGAAGTTTGTTAAAAGAACAGGGCATGAAGGTTGAAGGCAAATTTGTTGGGAAGGGGTCTGTGAGGAGTTAACGGGAAGAGAAGAGTTGGGGGGTGGGTCTGATGTAAACAGAAAAGGGGATACAGCATGGGATATGGCTCAGTTGGCAGAGTGCTTGGCTAGCATGTATGAATTTCTGGGTTCATTGCCTAACACCATATAAATCTGGTGAGGCAGTATACACCATTTATCCAAGCACACAGGAAGTGGAGGCAGGTGGATCAAAAGTTCTAGGTCATTCTAGAGTTTGGGATCAGCTTAGACTACAAGATATCAAAAGAAGCATCAACACAGATCAAATATTGGTATGCAACTGGAGCTTGATGTCAGTCAATAGAGAAAGCAGGGAGGTATGGAAGGCACTCAGAGAAAATAGACACCGACAGGTAACTTGGACGCACTAAGGAGGCAGAGGACGGAGCATTGCTCACCCTGGACTGAAGACTGAACCCTGGATTGTAGGGATTAAGTAAGGTAGTTTGGCAAACTCATTCGCATGCGTGTCACACTTCCGATCCTTCTGCCCAGGGGAGACAGCATTCATCAATTCCAGCCCACACCTTTCCAACCAATCCGAGATGAGATCTGCTTTCCATTCTTGGTGTAGGAGTGCCGAGATAAGTGAGGTAGAGCCTTGAATACCTTGTTGACTAGTTAGTAGCTAATTGGATAGGCAATGGGGAGCCATTAAAGTCTTGTAAGCATGGGAGTGACATGGTGGGAAATGAGAGCTTGTAGTTCAGGGTAATTAACTTGGCAGTGCTATCTAGAATGAATGGATTCCAGTGGTTAGGAGACTGAAGGCCAGTTATTGGGAAGGTTGCTGCCGTGGTTTGTGGGGAGCAATCATGTCTGATATTGAATGAAGGAGGTGCAGATGTCAGAGCCAAGAGTGAAAGAACCGAGCAAATCCACTAGGATGAGGACAGTTAGGGACTGGAGTGTGAGAAGACTCTAAATGAATTCTGAGATTTTTTGTAATTACCCTAGCAGAGAAGAGTATTGGCATAGGGAGGGGAGCCTGGGACTGATGAGGAGGTCCTGGACTCCTAGACCGGAAGAGGGGGAGGAAGAAGAAACCGTAAAGCAAAACCTGGATTTAGACTTATCTCTTCTACGGAGAGAGGCTTTTCTGAGCCAGAGCCTATCAGAGAACTGACTGTAAGGGGAAAAAAAAATAATCATTTAAAAGCAAACATTGTTGCCCTTTGTCAATGAGCAGGGTCTAAAAGAGGCTCCTGTCTATCCAAATATCTGGGAAACTGGAAGGTCTTAATTAGTAATCAGAAAAGGACACCATGAAGGGAAAGAATATAAACCTACTCACTGTGCTCTTCCAGTTTCAAATGCTTCCCCAACCCAGGTGATTTACACTCTAGTAACAATGACTGACAATCAAGAATGTGTCTAGCTCACTTTTATTTTTCTCCTGGGGGACCACACTTGAGTTCTCAAATTTTTTTTTTTCAAATTCAGAAGCAGTAACTGTGTTGAGTTAGGAGAAATTTACCCCCAGCCCCCTCTGGGATCTTTCTCTGAAGGAAGCAGATTTTAGCTCAGTGTTTCATTTTGTTTTGAAACAAGGTTTCACTCTGTAATCCTGGCTAGTCTGGAACTGACTTTGTAGACCAAGTTGCCTCAAACTCACCGATATCTACCTCTATCTTGACGAAGGATAGCAGGGCCTCCCTTTCTTTTCTGGAAGATGTTTTTAGAGTGACTTACCATAAAGGAACCGGTTGAACAAGGAGAATCTACTGCCACCACTTTGCTACAACAGCAGAATTCATTAGTACATTCTACATTTTACCCTTATAAACACAGATAGCTGTAGCTACTATTGGCTTCATCAAAGCTTCTCTTTATAGCAATTGGAGACCTACCTAGAAAACCACAATTGGATGCAAGGCAGCGATCAACTAATCATGGGGAGCCCAGGACCCAACGGCTACATCACAGCTCCTTTATCTATGGCTCAGGGAACATGGTGGAAGAAAGGGCAGAAATATTGTCAGAGCCAGAATCAAAGGAGCTCTACTGTGATACAGTCTCTCTTAGAAATGACATTAATAAGACCAGAGCAATATCAATACTGATATTGATATTAATTAGAAATCCCGTTTCTAGACTTGAACTGCAGGTAACTATGAACAGCAGGGAAAAGTATTAGCCTCTCCCAGAATGAGCACCTTTAATTAGTTGCTCAATGCAGAGTGGTCAGCTTTGAAACCATATACATACCAACAACCAAAAAGGGACTTAGCGGGTTCCATTTATATTTATTTGTGTTTCCACAATGCACATATGTTCAACAAATATAATCAAAGACCTAGAGGCTTTCAACTGAGAAAGAGAAGTGGGAATGGGAGGGAGGGGCTAACTCGGAGGAGCTGGAGTAAGGAAATAAACAGGAGAGTGATGTCATACTGTTTGAAGTAAAAACTTAAAAAAAGAAAAAGAAAACCAATATTCTAAAACAACCAGCAGATGTATCTCGAGACTTCTGTCCCAGAGGAAGTTGTCATTAAGCTGTGTGCTTTGAAGTGTTTGTTTATACTTAGAGAAGTCAAATGTGATGGTGCTAGGTCAGTTGGTGCAAGAACATCAGCAACAGGCTATCCAATAGAAAGTCCTGAGTGTAGAGGCTACTCAGAAAACCTGCTTTGGAGTCTGTGGAAGCCACACATCTGATCTGAGATAGAGGAGACAATTATAGCATTGTGTACAGACACCAACGGATAGTCTAATGCCAGGGATCCTTGCAGAGTCCAGATTTAGGTGTCAGAACCCTTCACAGTCCATCTACATCAGCTGGAAGAACGGACCACAGCTAGGTGGGTGAGCACACAGGCCTTGGCAAAGATCACTGTGTGCTTGAATTCAGTCAACATAACTAATCAATAGCAACTGGCAGGGTGTGTGGGAGGAGGCTTCTTAAACGATTTAACTAGATGTATCCCACCCTTTTTAAAAAGCATTTTCCAAACCAGAAAATTAGCAAAAGTACAAGGTTCCCCCGTTCTCCCCCCACCTCACCCCCCTGAAACACACATTTTTGCCACCTTCTGGTAGATAATAATATTTGCGTTGTTAAATTCTTCAGGTTTTCTGGAAGAAAGGAAGGAAGGAAGGAAGGAGGTGTAAAAGTGGACTGATTTCATTAGCATCTTTGGAAATAAAAGGAAATGGTGGCTTCACTCTTGAGACAGAGAAGCCAGCTCTCATTTAGGCTATTCACCATTCGTCCCATTAGTACTGGCATTTTCTACTGGAGTCTGGGATAGAGGTAAGCACTTCGTTCTCAGCTTTCCTTAAGTATCATCTAGTAGAAGGGTGTGCTCCAAAGGGAGTTAAGCTCAGAATCATGCCTTATAAAGATAAGACTCGTTAATTATCTGGATTTTTTTTTTATTATCCAGACGTTATTAATACCTCTCCAGGATGTCTGTCTGCTGTAGATGAGCCTGTGCATTAAATAATAATAATAAAAAAAATCCAATGGGAATAGGAAACTAGCAGGCACACTAGAGTTCAGATGCAGCTAGGCCCCTTTCAGGGGCTCAGAGAGTCCTTCACCAAACTGGCCAAAGTTTTCTACACCAAATAGTGCACTGCCAAATGGCAGTGGTGCACAACCATTGGCAGTGCCAAATGGTTTCTGGATCCTTCATGGAGAAAAAAACGGCAAAAGAGCTTGAAAGAGACCTCTTTCCATAACACTAGTTACTGGCTAGACATATGCATCCTACAATCACAAAATTTATTTTAGACTCAGTCATATCTAAGACTGGAAAGCCCAGACTATCCCATCCCAAAGTAAAAAGCGCCAAGTCCGTCGTCTGTCCTCCCACCTTCTTCCTTCCAGGGGATTGTCAGTCAGCTACTAATTCCCTTTTAGTTTTCCCCAGCCTCGGACCAGGCTTGCAGAGAGCTGCAGTTACCAGCGAGTGCCCCAACGCGGATAACCGGATTGGTCTCCTCCTCCCAAGCTGGCTGCGGATAGGGGACACCGAGTTACTGCCCCCGAGGGAATCTCAAAAGTAGACAGAGCCACACGTCGCCGACCGTTCGTTTCTGTCGCCGGGTTAAAGAGGAGAGGGAGGATCGGGGTGCAGGAGGCACCCCGTCTTTCTCCTCCCTCCCTTTTCTCCACCTCCCAAATTTGGCAGCCTTGTGTGGCTCCCGGTCTGGGGTCTGGAGGGTGGGGAGTGTGGGTGCGGGGGCCGGCTGGAGACGCTCTCGCTAGCGCTGCCTGTGGCCAAACCCGCCTCGCGTCCCCTCTTGGCCGCACACGCGTCCACCGCCACTCGCGCGCTCGCTCGCTCGCGCTCTCGCCTGGCTAGGTCCCTCCTGCTCTCGCCCGTCTCCTTTTCCTTTTTTTTTTTTTTTTTTTTTTTTTTTTTTTTTTTTTTTGGTACCATAGAGTCGCTCTGAAAACAGAAGATAGAGGGAGTCTCGGAGCTCGCCATCTCCGCCGATCTCTACATTGGGAAAAAAAACATGGAGTCAGCTCCGGCAGCCCCCGACCCCGCCGCCAGCGAGCCGGGCAGCAGCGGCTCGGAGGCGGCCGCCGGCTCCAGGGAGACCCCGCTGACCCAGGACACGGGCCGCAAGAGCGAGGCACCGGGCGTGGGGCGCAGGCAGAGCTATGCGAGCTCCAGCCGAGGTAGGAGACGCTGCGACTAGGCTCCGGGCAGGGGGGCGGCGGGAGAGGTGCGCCGAGCCCGGAGGGGACCAGGCACCCCGGGGGAGCGCGCGCTCGGGGAGCGGGCGAGACGCGGGGTCCCCGGGACCGGTGCACGCGCGCGCGAACCTATCGTGGTGCCCTGAGCGACCGGCACCCCCGCCCCTCCCCCCCCGCGGCCCCCCACAAATGTTGCAAACTTTTGCAAGCCAGTGCTGGGCTTGCGGGAGAGGGCGATGGGGGGACGGACCCGAGCGTTGACAGCCAGGCGACTCCAACCCCACCTCCCCCTTGATTGCATGTTTTATTTTCTGCAAAGACGAGCTCTCCAAATTAAATACGATTTCCCCCCACCAAAAAGAAACCGAGATGGGGGAGTGGGGGGAAAGAAACTTTTAAAGAGGTAGTGTCCTTTTAAGAAGGGGGAGGGGGTCTGTTTGTGGCTACTCGCTTCCTCGGTTACCTTTTCTGCTTTTGACAGTTTTTCTTATACCCACCCCCACCACCCCGCCGTAGGAGTGGAGACGTGCGTTCGAATCCTCCCTCTCCTGGAAAAGCTTGGGGGTTCGGGAGGAGTGAGAGATCTAGAAGTCTCAGGGGAAGGAAAGGGGACGCTCCTAGAGCTAAGAGGGGCGACGCGGGCAGTTTCTCTTCTGCAGCTCTGAGGGTGGGTTTGGAGGAGAAGGCAGAGGGATCCGGGTCCCAGCGCGCGGGATGTTGTGGAGTTGCCTTGCCCCGCGGGGCAAAAGGAAGAAGCACAACTTTGTAACCGGGGGTTCGGAGCCCGCAGCCCTAGAGGAGGCTGGCAGGGGGCGTGTGCAGCGCGCGGAGGGAGGGCGACGGTGGAGTGGGGCGCTCCACGCGCGATCGGAGGGAGCGACTGCGAGGCAAACAAGCCGAGAGAGAAAGCCGAGAAAAGCACCCAAACTTATTTCTGCTCCGGGAATCCTCCGCTCGTCGGGATGCCCAGCGTTTCTGCGGGAACCTGGGGTTGATCAGAGTTGAGTGCTGGTTGGCCAGGGCTAAGGAGGCAGCCCTTCCTGGGCCATTGGTTCATTTCGTGTTGGTGTCTGGAGTGTGTGAAAGAGGGGACCTGGGGAGACAAGGGTGCTTGCTCCCCTCCCGGCGTTTTCCTAAAGTGGCCTGACCGGGGAGGGGAGGGGGAGCTGACTCCTTTCTTAAAGGTGTCAGAAGCTGCTATAGGATCCCCACCCCCTCCTTCGGTGCGGGGGATTATTTATTTGAATGCTCCTGGAGTTTGCAAAGAGCTGGAGGAAGCTGCAGCTTTAATTACTGTTGTAAATAATGTATAAATCACGCCTGTCACTCCGGAGGAAGCGGGCTCCTGCGAGCCACCCAGAGACTTGGGACAAAGTGGATCTCTCCAGCCAGGTTAGGAGGCTAGGGGGACCGGGGGGAGGCGAAAGGGGGACCGAGAGCCCCTCCCTTCCTCTTGGATGTGCTAGTTGGAGGTAGGAACATGGCTGATCATGTGCTGGCTGTTTTACAGTATTCTCCCCTCCCGCCCCACCTTAGCCACACCCCCTGTCCGGGAGCTTTCCCATTCACGGAATTCAAGTACAGTAAAAGCCATCAGGATGGCATATGCTGGGGGTGTGTGTGTGTGGGGGGACCATTTAATTAAAGGCGATTTCCGAAGAGAGACTGTGTCGTGGCTCTGTTTGAATCAGAGGAATGGGGGCGACAAGATCCGGGACGAAAGGAAAGGGGGGTGAAGGCTTGGAGTGGGGGGTGGCCGCAACGGACGGACCACCAGTTCTGTGAGTTTGTGCAGAGCTTTTGGCTGCAAGGAGTCTATTTAGAGCCCGAGATTTGGAATGCGAGCGGGTTATGTAACAGGGTTAATCAGAAACGCTGGAGAAAATCCCCTTCATGTGTTTGGAGGCTTTTTTTTTTAAAAAAAAAAAAAAAAAGAAGGGGTGCGCAGTGTCTAGTAAGCGGCTCTGATTTCTAGTTTGTGCCTTACTTCTTTCTCTAGCCCCTCCCCACCTCCCCTGCTTTATTAACATCTTCAGGTGTCATTTCTGCCAGGTGTGTTCTTGCAATAGATGGGGTGGCAGGCTGCAGAACCAACTACAAATTCGTAACTTGCAAATTATATAAAGCCAGGGAATTTGTTAATCCCCCTCCCGCCTCTCCCAAAGCTTCAAGGAACCAAAATAGAAGCAACTGGCATCTTCTAGGATGGCCTGCTGACCCATATCCCTCTACCCCCTAGAGCCCCCACCACCCATCCTTTGAAGAAACCCTGTCTGTTTCTCCAAGGAGATTTAATGGGAAGGGGGGAAGTAAGGCCCAGACTCTCCACTCACATCCTGCACGCAGGCACTAGGTTACATAACAGTCTGAATGGAAAAAAGGGAAGGTCAGACATGGAGGCATCCTTTAGCCAACAGAGCAGTAGTAATATCTTCCAGGAATTACTTGCAGTTGCAGACCTTGACCTCAGAGGTAGTGTCTACTTCTTAGGGTTGCCAATCTTGGTGTGTGTGTGTGTGTGTGTGTGTGTGTGTGTGTGAGAGAGAGAGAGAGAGAGAGAGAGAGAGAGAGAGAGAGAGAGAGAGGCATCTGGGAGAAAACGAGAGACTGTGTAAGTATGCTGGGTCGTTGAGTGCTTTGCAAATGGGAAATGTTTGGGTTTTTAGATGAGGTAATGGAGTTGGCAGAATCTGCAACTCGGCTCCTGGAGTGTAAGCATAAGAAAATTGGAGCTGGCATCCCATATTAATGTTGCATAAATTACAATATCAGAAAGAAATTAACCTACACACTAGGTGATTATGCCTCTTAAAACATAAAGGCACAGGCTCAAAGCGCAAAGCAAACATCACCACCTCAAAATGAGCCTGTTTGACCTCATGAAAGGTGAGTGGAGGTCCTGGGTGAATTGGAAGCTTCCTGACTTAGGAGGTGTTTTCCAAGGGGCTTTGAGGGCTAGTTTGCAGCCAGCAGATGCTTGGAGTCTCTAGGGATTGAGGGTGTATTCTCATGACATTGATGTGACCTCATGAGATATTACCGGGGTAGATTTGAGGCTATTGCTACATTCCTACGTCCTAAGAATCTAAGTATGAAGCGGATTAGAGGCCTTCAGTGCCTGGGCTTTCAAAATCAGATGTGTGGTTTTATAATCTGGAAGCTGATCCCTGCACTCTTTACAACTCCAAGGGAAAGGTAGCAGTCTTTATGAAACCCTTCGATTTTCTAGAAAATATTAATGATGGCTGGTGTCATTCTGCCCTGTCCTTACAGCACCATGAAAGAGGCGGAAGAAAATAAAAACAGGCAAGAACCAACATGACAAGTAAAAATGAAAGGAAAAAACCCACCGTGAACCTTGAATTTAAGTTGGCTTTCAGGAACTCTAGGGAGCTGTGAGCATTGTGACCTAACTGTTGGTAGGAACCCTTTTCCAGAATCTCCATATTATATGCGCACCAGAAGCTTACATACTGCACATCACTAAAGTAACCCTCACAGAACTGTGCACCACATAGTGGGTTCCCAGTGCTGGTATGCAAGGCTTTTAGGGGAGGCCAACCTAAGAGTGAGTGAGAGAGAGAGGGGGGGGGGAGGATGAATATGAATATGAATTCGAAACCAAAGGATGGGATTAACACTGAGAAACTGGGTGGGATTGAGGGACAGCTCCCTGGTAGCTCAGCTAAGAGTGATTTAAAGGTCAATTAACAGGGCCTGCATGGCTCTGCAGCCTAGAGAGATGCTGGAACTCCTAACTCCTACACTCTGGAAATGCTTCCTCTCCCTTCTTCTCTCCAGTCCCTGCTGATCCACGTTCTGGAAGGTTCTCTTACCTAACAGTATGGCAATTTTTCTAGAGGTGAATTTTCAGATTACTTTCTTTAGGGAATGAATGATAATTTCTCTGGCTGGGAGAAAAATCGTTTGCCAGAGGGATGGGATGATTTTTTTTTTTTTTAACTAAAAGACTTTAATTTTCTGGTAAATTGCTCATAAAACCATTTATAATTATACCCTTTAAGATGCAAAGGAATAATTTTAGGAAATGTATTTCATGATAGTTAGGATAACCTTTCTGTTGCCTCATCCTAATTTCTTGTAAAGAATTGAATTATTAATCTAGAATTTGAGTCCTGGATGCCTAAAACACTCATAGCACATCCGTTCTCTCTTTTCTAAAACACACTGGCATTCAGAGGAGCGAGCGCTGGTCTTTAGAAATGTCTGTCTGTAACACTGAAGTATGACTGATACCTTTGCAGAAGCTGGTTTCTGACAACATGTCTCCTCCTGACTCTTCAGGACACATAGGTATGTGTGCCTGGGAGTCAGGCAGCACAGCCCTTTGGTGCAAGGCAGTCTCCTGAAGTGGGATGGAAAGGCACAAGGATATTAATGGTAAGAATGTCCCCTAAGGATGAGAATGTCCAGAGAACTTGTGGAGATAGCATAATCACTTTTGAAAAAAAAAACAAAAAACCCCTTACCTCTGTCTGAAGTTAACCCTTGATTTGCAAGTAAGAAAAGCCCATGGTCTATCCACTGGTCAATGTCAGATAAAGGCTCACATTATTCCCTGTAAAGTTCCCATTTTGCATTTAGGAACTTGTGTGACTTTGGAAACACTTACTGAGTTGTATGTTATTGACAATTAGATTCATAGACCATGAAGTCCATTTTTAAAATGCTATTGTGTACATACATTGTCATGTTGGGCATTTGTGTACATGAATGTGTGAGCATGTGGGACCAGAGGTCAGTGTCAGGTGTTTTCCTCATTGCTTTCCGCCTTACTTTTTGAGATAGAGTATTTCACTGGACTCCACTAGGCAGGTTGGCCAGTGAACTCCAGGGATCCTCTGATTGATTGGCCAGTGAGCTCCAGGGATCCTCTGATTGGCCAATGAGCTCTGGGAACCCTCCTGTTTCAGCCTCCCCAGTGTTGGGATTTTAGGTGTGTGTTTCCACACCCAGCTTTTGTATATGGGTTCTGGATACTTCACCAACTGAGCCAGCTCTCCAGCCCTCATGTCCTATGAATTCTTACAGCATGAAAGAATTCAAAGAGTTCTCCTCCTTCCCCCATGCACTGCCCCACTCTGACCTCTGTGTTCCTGTGAGAACTTTTTAGCTTCTGTGAGAGCTTCTGAGTCTCAGGAGGCAAAATACAAAGCTGCTTTTTAGAGATCGTTATAAGAGTGTGCATGTGTGCTCGAGTGTGCTCCCATGAGTGTGTGTTTATGTCCTAATATGACATCATCTGCCCTTCTGCCCCTTGCTCTCTAGGTCTTTTATGAGATGATATAGGGACCTCTAAAACAGATGTCTTCCACTCCCTCATGGAGATCCCTGACCTACCCATTAAGATGAGTTATCAATTCTTCTAGAGTAAGAAGACTGAACTTGAAAGGGCTTCAGCTACCAGAGCATACACTAATCTAGAATGTAGAAAATCTTTCCAAGTCCAAAAATCTTTCTTGCTCAGGGTTTAGGCTAGTGGTCCCTCTTCCTTCCTCTTCCCCTCCCCCTTCTCTTTCTTATATTTATTTTTATGCCTAATGCATCATGGGAAAAGTTGTTTAGAACAAAGCTGTTAAAACTTTTCAACCATGCTTTAGGCTGTATGTTAATAGAATTGTGTAATTTTTAGGTTGATGATTAAAAATAACCCAGATGATTGGTGTTCAAGTCTTGGCTGCTATGTAATAGACCACTGTTTTACATTTTACTCTGAAGGTATCAAGGCATTGCCAATGAATTGATTTTTCTGTCTGACACTAGATTATCATCATTATCATCATCATCATCATCATCATTATTTGGTCTTTCATTTTTGAGTAGTTTTTTTAATTTTTTATTTTTTTATTTTTATTTATTTATTTATTTATTTATTTATTTATTTTGCTGTGTGGTTTCCTTTCCTAGCCTAGAGAGAAAGAGTTCTGGAAAGGTAATTGAATCTTTCCTTGGCGTTTCAGTGTCTCACAGTGCTGTGGGGTCACGGGGCTGAGCATGAATTCTGATTGTATATTACAGAACTGAGAATGGAGCTGGCATTGCAGACCGGCTAAGGTCTGTCATGATCCCACCTGGAAATGGTTTCTTTCTTTCTTTCTTTTTCTTCTTTCTGTGAAATTTTTAGCAGGACTATTTGCTTCCTTGTTTTTTATGTTGCAAGAAGCAAGTCAGAAATTCAATTAGTTGTTCTGGGTTACTGGAGGGCTTTACTTAATTGGAAATTGTCATCCAGATTCTAAAAGCTTTTTGTTTGTTTATCTACTTATTTGTTTGCTTATTAGAGACAGGGTCTCACTATGTAGCCTAGGTCTCAGGGTGATCCTCCTGCCTCAGCCTCAGGAGTGCTCCGATTACAGTTATCTGCTAGATTCTTCTTACTTCTTTCTCTAGAGTACTGGGTCTTCACTTCCTGATGCTATGACCCTTTAGTACAGTTCCTCATGTTGTGGTGACCCCCAACCATAACATTATATTCTTGCTACTTTATAACTGCTACTGTTATGAATTGTAATGTCAGTATCTGATATGCCACCCCCAAAGGGATCACAACCCACAGGTTGAAAACTGCTGCCCTAGAGTTATAAAAGGTGCTAAATCCTCTTTAAGTATTCAGGGAGGCAATTCTGTTTACAAGTCCTGAAATGTGGCTTCATTTCCTGTAATGGGGTGGAAACCACCACTAACTTGACCATTCCCTTGGGGATGTTGGGAGCATCTCTGTTGTAGGGAGCGCATGTGCCTGGAAGGTTAGGAAGCTCCAGGGTTCAGGCATGTAGGAGAGAGTATTTAGAGACCCCCAGAGGAAGTCCTTTTCAGGCTGTGGCCTTTGGGAAGAATTTCTGGACCACAGATCTGGCTTCCTCAGCATCAGCATCACACGATAACACTTGACTTAATGTGAGTCATTGGTTAACTTCTGCTGCCTCTGACATCACTGTGTTTGGATTCTTGGTGTTATGGTAGCTTATATTATTATTATTTAATTTATTGACTATTTTTGGTAAAGGCATCAAGAGGATTGTTTTTAAAAACATCATTATAAGAGAGGAAGAGGGTATGATAAAATGAGGGTACCATAGTTCACTGGGTTGGAAGACTGACTTTCAGCCCCAGGTCTTCTATGTTAATGCTGAAAGGAATTACAGGGAACAATCCCCTGTTGCAGGACACATGATTTACCCCCCACAACAGATTTATATGGATTTCATGATATGACATCATTATAAGTTGTGTCACCATGTCACATGAGATAGCGTATTAATGATAACATTGTGGTTTCCTAGTGATGGGTTAATCTACAAAACCTGGGTCCCAATGGCTGGCTAAGGAGCCCTGTACTCGGGGATGCTGACAGTACAAGTTTCCCACACCTCACAGATGCTAACAGTACGGGTTTCCCATATCTGCAAAGGTGGAGGAGGACCTTGGGATATCTCTGGGCAAATTTCTATCCATTTTCCCCTGACTAACCAGAGGCTGGAGTGAGACAGGAGTGTTATGGTGCAAAGGCTACATTACCTCTCAGGTGGAGTCGTCTTAGCTGTGAGATTGGGTGTTTGCACTTGTGATACAAATTGTCTCAAATGCTGTGAAGTAAGAAAAATTTCTACATGCAGCCAGGAGTCACAGTAGATGAAGTCCTCTGAGACACAGGGGAAGGGTACCACTTAGTGTAAAATCCTCAAGCCAGTGAAAGAGGTATGTATGCACTGTTAAAAATACCTAGCTTACTTCGGGGGAGGATTTGACTGAATACTGATGGAGTTTATGAAATATGAATACAGCGAGTCGCTGTACGTAAGTGGTAGGCGTGTGTGAAAGAAGAAGAAATAAGATTGTGTATAAATGACATTCTGAAACTTGATGGGATTGTAACGTGACAGGAATGGTGGCGTGTGGGTCCATGCTTCATAAGGGGACAGACAAGCAGGCTGCAGAATCCACCTGTCAAACTTGGTGTGGGACTGGAAATTAGAGAATAGAATACCAGTTGACTTGTCTTTATAGGCAAAGAACATCGCCAAGGATAAACTGGGAGCTTGAAAAGAATGGAGATGAAGTTTCCAAAAATTGGGGCTTGGGGGAAACCACACCAAAAACCCTAGAGGCCAATGTTTGAATTCAGAATGAGGTATGCCAAACAGTCTTCAGCATTTCGGGCTATCAGCTCTTGCGATGTTAGGTATCAGGTTTATAGTCAAATGAAAGACACGACTATGAACTTCCGGTTGTGCAAAATAAATCACCTTGCTCTCCCCAAGCATGTGTGTGTGTGTGTGTGTGTGTGTGTGTGTGTGTGTATTAACCAGGACTCAGAGCTACATAGGATGTCACTTCCCTGCCTTGTTCTGATTAATTGACAGCCTATATGCTTCTTTTCTGAAGGTGACTTTGTAATCTCTAGGCACCGACATGTCTCGCTGAAGTCAAGGAAGGAGAACCCACAAGCTAAAGCATGTTTCACTGGGTGAGGTATTTGGGGGGTGGGGTGGGAAAACAATGGTGAACTAGGGCAAGGGACTCGTGAGCAAAAAGGTTAAGCCGCCCATTGGGGCCTGGGATTTATGGGTTGTGGGTGAAGGTGGGGACAGAGACTCTGTGCGCCAAAGAGGTGGCATCAGCAAGGATCTGAAATTTTAAATTACCTTTAACAAGGACAATGAAAACGAGGCACAGTGACACTTCAGAGAAGTTATGATGAACTTGTCAAGATTGCCAATTGACAAAGGCAGGTGAGGGAATATTTAGAAAAACAGACGGCTAGAGCATCTCTGAAGGGCAGAGAGATCAACTTTCTGGGGCGCTGAGGGGATTGGTGGGTGTGCTTATTGACACTTCCAATTAGTTTTAGAGAAACCCGAAGAACTGGACAAAGACAGAGGAAAGGCAGCCAGATGTGCTCCTGAACTTCCAGAAGCAGAGCCCCTCTCAGCCCTTACAAGCCATGGCAGTCATGGACAGGAATGAGCGAGTGGAAAAGAGAGGATCTTGAAATACCTGGTCACAGAGGAACCACGTATGCTTCTCAGGCCTGAAGCCTCTTAAATAAGCTGCACCTCTTGTATCTCTTTCCATTTTCTGATTTCAGTTGGGAACCAGTGGGTGATGAAAAGGCCATGATCCAGTCTGTGCTCCACAAGGGCATTGGCATGCCAATGCTATTCTCTCTAAAAGTGCAGGGCGCTGGGAGGGTGAACTGCCCGTAACTCTCAATTGCCCAGGTAACGAAGGATGGAGAAAGCTAAGCTAGATGAAATAATTTGATTCCTGTGATGGTGCTTGGAGTGGGCTAGCTGACAAGTACGGAGCTGCTAAGTTATGCTACCTCGCTCTGGTTCTCTCCCACTTGGGGTGAGCACACATAGACAGAATGTGGGAAGCTGAAGGCTGTGTGCAGAAGAACCAAGTGCCCAACCTAGGTGGTATAACACTTCACAGTGTCAGAGATGACAGCCAGAGATTGGTGTGGTTCACTGAGATTTCTCGAGACCCCCACAGAGTTACTTGGAAAATGGAAGCTATGCTGAAAGAACTTCTGGACCATTCTGAGCCTTGCCTTAGGACTTGAGTGTGCAGCTGTACCTTAGGCCCAGATACACACTCCTCATGTTGCCTCTATCCCTTTTGTTAGGCAAAATGGGAGGGCTCAAAGGTGTCCTGGGACATTTCTAGCCCAGCTCCACCCACTCCAGTGAATTGGAGGCACCTACAAGCCTGGGATCTGTCTGAGATTATGTCCCAGGGCGGCAGTGAGTGTGTGACCAGAGCCCAGATCTTCTGCTCTCTCATCTCAGGCCCCTTTCCACTCACGGGCAGGTCCTCAGAAGTCCCTGGAAAAAGAACCCTGAGTCCCTCCCCTCCAGGAAAATTTTAAGTATCCTCCTGAGGATACTTAAAAGCATACTCAAGGTCATTTCACCCAGTGTGACTCATGTGAGCAGCACATCTGTAGTGGGGTAGTTCACTTCTTCATCTCACTGGGCCCTTCTGTTATGAATTAAAGAACATATTTATTTTTTTACTACATTATATTTATTTATATATAATAAAATGTATTTGTTATAATTGAAATAGATAGTAAGTCTATGTCCTGATCCCATAGAAAGTCAAGTATGGGATCTAGTGCTGAGCACCTGCTATGGAGAACCTGCTGGAGCAGGCATAGTGGGGCATACAGTGAGCCGGGACTCTGCCCAAGGAGTCCTTCCTCAAGGCTGAGGTTCAGGCTGTGCTCTTGATAGAGGTATTTCCAAGACCAGGTCTTCAAATAGAAGGCTGCAAGGCCGCAAAAACAAAACAAAACAAAACAAACCTCATCACAGTAGAAAACTCTTTTTCTTAAAAATGATTTATGTGCTTATTTAACCCACTGAGTCCAGTTGGTGCTGCTCATCCCTGCAGGTTCATAGGTGTGTGGGTAGCCTTTCAATGGCCATTTACCTAAAGGCAAGTGACTGTCATTTGAAAGAGAGTGTAGTACATGAGAAGGGTTGAAGGGAAGAAAGGGAAGAGGGAAATGATATTATAATCTCAAAAAACAAAAAAACAAACAAACGAAACACCAAACTTTACAGCTGCTCAGCTTGGGTTGGGGCCTTGGGAGTCCCTCCCTACCCTGTGCTGGAATTTTTAACTGGCTTGATCTTGCATGGGTCTTGTGCAGGTAACCACAGCTGTTGTAAGTTCTTGAATGCATTACCCCTGTCACGTCCAGAAGAGAGCATTCAGAGCATCTGATCATCCTCCTGCCTGTCTTCCTGCCCCATGTTCCTGAGCCATGTGGGGGTTGGGGGGATGGGTGCTCGGAGAGTAGGAAGGGGTGGGGTGGGAGGTTGTGATGTTCTTAACATGCAAGAAAGTCTGTGATTTATTCCAAATGAAAAGTAACATCATTTACTGCAGCCTACAGAGAATTGTACCATTTTTTTTTTTTGTAAAAAAAAGTTACAGTGTATGCATGAATGTGTATCTGTATATATATATATTAAGTACAGTTGTGTCAATAAATGAACTTGGACCCACGAACTTAAATGAAATAATAAAATGATCAGGTATAGGTATTGACATTATCTGGTTTTCTTTTTTCTTTACTGAGGTTCCTGAATTATGAATGTACATTTAAAAAATTAATTAATTTTCCAAACATGAATGTATAATTTTGTAGTGGAAAAAATCCACTTTTCTTCTAAAAAGATGGTGTATTGTGAAACTGGGGGTTCATTGAAGAGTCTAGTTTTGAACGCAGAGTCTTACATAGCATTTCATGATATTTCAGAATCATTCAGGTTTACTCCTCTATGGAACAAGACATTTTGAAGATCATGTTCTAGAAAACGGGCATCCAGCCTGATTTTAGGAGGGTTCAGGTTTGGGAATTCCTTGGCCCTTGAAATACTTGTGGTCTGATGCCCAATGAAATATGCAAATTCTAAACCACTTTGCACATACTCACACACACACACACACGCACACGCATACACACTCATGCATGTGTGTGCACAAGTACACATGCACATCTGGGTATGAATACACAAGTACATATGTACATGTATGCACACACACACCACACACACATAAAGTATTTGCATTTATCTGAACTTTGCTGTTGATTTTGTTTTCTTAAAATACCATCATGGCCCTGAGAATTAGCTTCATATTAGGGGATGTTTAGGAGCCCAGTCCTGGGTGGGAGGTAGATAGAGACATTGTGGGGCCTTGGCATGGGATGGGAGGGGGAGGAAGGTCTTCACAGTAACTCCAGTGGAGCTCCAGGTGCTACTCATTATCATCTGGGGGAGGACAAATAATATAAATACTCATTATTATAATCATACCGTATCTTGATGCCATTTTTAGCGTACACTTGTTATTTCCCTATTTACATGTATGAGTGCATCTGCCTTAGGCTGGCTCAGAATACAAATTCTGGGATTCCCTCTGTGTGGCTTAGAGCAGACATGTATGAGAGCACATGGTTGTATTCTTTTTATTTTATGTGTATGAATGGTTTGCATGTGTATCTGTACACCACATGTATGTCTGAAGTCCAGAATAGCGCATCAAATCCTCTGGAACTGGAGTTACCAATATCTGTGATCTGCCACATGGGTGCAAGGAATTGAACCCAGGACCTCTCCAAAAAGCGGTTAGTACTCTTGACTACTGTTTTATTTCCCCAGCCTCTGGCATGGCATTTCTTTAACAAATATTTTCTAGGACCTTTCTCTGGGTCAGGCACTGTGCTGTGCTCTAAGTAGCCAGCAAGGAAGCTGGATTCCTGCCTTGCTGAACTTTCTATTCTGATGGGAATGTGCCTCACTTTTATCTTAGACGGGACACTTCAGATGATGTTCCTCCTGGCATGTTTTGTCTGTTTGACCTCTATGGCTTGTATGTCTTTTCCTTTTCCCTCCTCTCACCTTCTCCCCTGTCCTGTGTTCTCATCTCTTCTTCTCAGACCTTCTATGATCAGGGTAGATCCAGATAACATCCATTCCCTTACCCCTGCAGTTCTCAGTATCCCTATTTTTTACAAATATCGCTTGCATGGTCCAAGGGCTCCTTCAACCATCCATGTGACCACTTCCCCCTGTTCCTTAAGGACTCTCATCATCTTCTGGTGTCGTTTCCTTCTTGTGAGCCTGTTCTGCACATGACCAGGAACAAAGTTTATTTATTTATTTTTTTTACCTCTACACAATCTCTTACATAAAGTAGATCCCTGCTTATTGAACAGATATTCTTTCCCATGTTACTCCATAAAGTTTCCTCAGCTCGGTGCTTCTCAGTTGCATGTCTGTCTTCAGTGTTCTTGGGCTTTGGTAAGGTTTGGAGCTAACTGTACTAATTTGTCCCATGTCTGTCGCCATTGGAGCCAATGTTTCCCTCTATCCCACCCTCAAGGCTAATCCACTCCTGATCATTTTGGACCAAAATTGCTCACATTTAGAGACCGAGTACACATACCTGGTTTGTTGTGAGCCTGCCAGAAGCAAGTGACAGAATGAAGGTACAGGTATGGGCTGTGCTAACTGTGTGTCCTAAGTGAGTTCATTAAGCTTAAAACTTCGGAGGGTGATGTTGCTACCCATGCTGTGGTGATCATTCCTGATGCTGCTTGCCAAGTGCCTCCCAGCAGATCTTGGAAACTGTGTGGCTCTGAGGGTGGTGGTTATGATGACTGACACTGTGCTATGGGTCCCTTGCATCCATCTCTTTCTCTTACTCAAGTCTTGAGTTCCCTTTGAGACTCAGGTCTTGAGCATTTCCTGCTTGGATCTGTGAGGTGAGCATGAATCCCAGGGATGTTAGTGAAGGTCCTGACACTGCCTCATAGCTAGTTGTCTTCCTGCGACTGGATCGACCCCTTATCATTCAGCTGAGCCACCATGGGCTGGATCTGTAAATAGGGCATGTGACTGGAGTTGGGCCCCTTCAACTCACATTAGGGTTCCCTCATGTTACCTCTCAGACCTTCTGGGGGACCATAAGCAAGCCCAGTCCCACCCGTTTCCTCCCTGTAGCCCCCTCTTCCCATGGTCCCCATGGGCCTTTGCCCTGCTCCATCTTTCCTACTGTCCAAACTCTGATGCTTTCTCTTGCTTCATTTCTCATTGTTCCTCACCCTCCCTTCCCTTTTACTCATGGACTCCTCCCTGTCTGCAAGGGTTCCATTCAACTTGTTCTTCTGTAATGTTCCACTCTGGTGACTAACTGCTGAGTCTTTAAATTGTGATCTAATAATTTACATGCACTTTGCAAGCAATACTCTCAGAGACTCCCAACCTGTTTGCATTCCTGTTACAGTAGCACAGCTGATAAGCAGACAGCATGAGAAATAGTGGTGGGTTCCACAGTGGCACCGGGGAAACCCCGGAAAGTAACATTAGCAGGAGCAGAGGGCATGCCTCTGGATTATAGCATCTTTTTCTTGGAGAATCAATTCCACTTGCCAAGGGGCTTTATTGATTTTGCTTGTACTTGGACCAGAATAGGTCAAAGTCGGAAGAGGAAGAGACATGGCGTGCTCGAGGAAGTAAAGGATGAGCAGAATCCCATCTTTCTGCCAGGATGGTTTGTGTTTGATACACTGCGTGGCTTTTACAGACTTAATTGGCACTGTGATTAGGTGGCTTTATTTCTTCATTCAAACATATTGGAAGCTGATCCTAATATTTAGTGGTAATGGAAATAGAGTAATGCTGTAATGACTGTTCCATTGTAAAGTGAATTACACCATTAGGCATCTCTTTTGTCTAATTTGTGTTGGTGATGGTATGGGAGCATGCGTACACACACACACACACACACACACACACCACAGATGATAGCTGGTATTTAAGAAGTCCTATTCCTAAGATAGAGTCAAGAAACAAAAATAAATTGTTTTATATATGTATATGTATACACACACACATATACACACAAATACTCAGGCAGATGTACACAAACATATGTGTCAATTACCTGTATATATGTTTATATACATATATGCACATGCACACATACTATGTGTCAAGCAGATTGAGAGCACAGTAGATTGTACTGCTGTGAAATATTTGGCTATGTTGCCTTTAGTGAGTCTGAGCCTCCAGATGATCTGTTACAGCAAGTTAAGCAAGTGATGGCATCAGCTCCTTCATCCTTACTGTCACACCTGAGGACTTTGATGCCCTGAGATTCTCAGGAATGTTGGTCATTTTCCTTTGTCATCTCCCCCCACCCCACAAGGAAAGTGCCACTATTTGTGTAGAACAAAGATAGAAGCATATTTTGGTGCATGAAGCTATTCCCTGAGAGCGGAAATAGGATCCAGGGAGGCAGAATTCAATGTGATTTCCCCATTGGGACATGCCAATTAGGAGCCTAAGTGAGTAGGTTCATGTGACTGTGTCCCTAGCTCCCAGGTCCTGGCTTTGCTGGTGGGATCTGTGATTGGAGTGAACATGGTTCCAATACCTAGGCTTGTATCTCTAGGGAGGTCTTAAAATCTGTCCTGTCTGTGTGTACTCTGGGTTGCTGTCTCCAAAGCTTCCACCTCTAGGTTCTAAGGAACCCAGAAGTTCTGGGACACTATTGCCAGGGCCACTGAGAAGCCTCTCCCCTGCCTTCTTCACTCTAGGGGTTTTCTTTGACAGCACTGTCAACTGTGTCTCCTGCTAATCTGGCACCCCAGAAAGACCTTATCTGGACAACCTAGATTTTTATGTAGTTTAGAACACACTTGACTTTCATAGATAGAATGCCTGCTCTCATGACCAAATTATTTGAAGAAAATCTGCTTTATAAACAACTGCACAGTACCTGTATCTGAAATCAAGAATGTTGATTTTTAAGCTCCTGGAGGATGTAAATCAGAAGGAAGACAACACCAATGCCTGGCATCTGGATAAAGAATATAGTTAGTGGAGAAATTTATTGCAATCCTCCATGAGAAAATATCAATATCATCTTGTGCCTAATAAAATGTTATAATGAAAATTACCACGGAGCTTGACAACATCTCTTTATTAATTGGCCTTTTCCATGATTATTTTCTTAGTAGCAAATGCACTCTGCTTTTCTGGCTCATTAGTCATAATCCATAGTGAATTTGCAGTTTGTTGCTTCAGCCATGCTTGTCTTCCTTCGGGTTCAGTCCCTGTAGGGCAGGCTTGTAGATTCTCTACAATGTATGGTCTCATATCTCTGTGCCATTTACTCCTGCACCCATTGAGCACCCTCAGGATGCCAAAGACTTGTCTGCAGCTCACCCTTTGAAGGCCAGCTGACATAAACCTAGGATCAAACCAAAAAAAAGTATTCTTTGAAAGCTTTGGATTTTGTTTTAGACAGGACACTGTGTAGCCCAGGCTGGTCCCAGTTTTGCTACTTAGCTGAGGATTTCTTTGAACTTCTAGTCCTCTTGTTTCTACCTCTCGGGGTGTTGAGATTGCAAGCGCATGCTACCATATCCAGTTTATGCAGGGCTGGGCTTTGAACTCAGGACTTCCTGTGTCGTAGGCAGACCTTGTACCAACTGAGCAACACCACCATTCTGAAAGCTTCAGATATTTCAGAGCGGTGTCACGGGTTGTCTTTTTGATTCATCAAGTGTTTATTGATCCCTGACTCTGTTCCAGGTCCCAAGTTGAAGGAAGGAACAAATGAAGGAACAAAGGTGAATACTGGGCGGAAGTGATGGGTGGGAAAGACACATTAACTCATTTTTAAAAAATGCACAGAGAGGTCAAGGAACCCATTAGCAAAATGTAACAGTGTGTATAGGGGGCGGGGGAGGGAGGGAGGGAAGGAGAGAGAGAGAGAGAGAAAGAGAGAGAGAGAGAGAGAGAGAGAGAGAGAGAGAGAAGTTCAAGAGGAGCCAAGAAGTGTTTGCTGATGTGGGTAATGTACCTGGGTTTGAGGAAAGATAGATTCTTCTAGATAACATGAAAAAGTATGCCAGGCTGAGAGGGTCACAGTGCTGATGGCTCATTCGTGTTGT
Organism: Rhynchomys soricoides; assembly: GCA_019843965.1. NCBI lineage: Eukaryota > Metazoa > Chordata > Mammalia > Rodentia > Muridae > Rhynchomys > Rhynchomys soricoides. The sequence goes on along the minus strand of JADRCH010000036.1, from coordinate 8,107,911 downwards.
GTGGATGAGGTATTGCTTAGACTTCAGGAGGATGTTGGTGAGGAGCAGGAAGTAGGGGTGGAGAAAGTGGGCTGGGGCTGACTGAGGCAGGTGGAGCACCTTTCTCTATCGCAAAACATTGAGTAGATGGAATGTGTCTGATTTCTTTCTGGTAAATTCCTGAGGCATACGTCTGTGGAGATGGAGAATTGACACTGCAGACCCCAGCCTAATTGGGTACCCTCTGAGGCAGTTCTGCAGGGCCAGGACTTAAATGAGGCAGGAGGCAGGAGGATGGAATCTAGAGTTGAATTTCCCAAGTACAGGATGGGGGTAGCAGTGAGGGAATCAAGTGGATTCTAGAGGGAGGGGCTTTGGGGCAGAGTTATAGGCTGGGACAGTTTCATGGGTCGAGGACGAACATGGAAGAAGGAATGAATTCAGCTTGGAGTGGGATAAGTTGGAAGGTACCAGAGAAACAGCTGATGGGCAGCTGGAAGAACAGTTTAGCAAGGAACATGGCATGCTATGTTACATATGATATGGGCTTAGGGAACGAAAGAGAAAGAACCTCAGGAAGGGCCTAGAACTTAGGTAAGCTAGGCTGGAGACAAGAAGCATAGCTCGCTCAGGGCAAGGCTCTGCCAGTGGCCCTGGGAAGTTAAATCTTTATGAGTAACAGGTCTAGGGTCCAAATGCATATGGCTGACTGGGAAGTCAAAGGATGCATGTGATTATGAGAGAGAGCAAAGGTTTCTTTAACTGAAGATTCAGGAGCTCAGCCTGTAAAAGGCTCACTGTACAAGCATGAAGGACGGAGTTCTAAATCCCAGCAGCCACATAAAACCTACATGTGGGAGCAGCTGGCTATAATCCCCCAGCTCTCTGGCCAGCCAGTTTAAATGAATCTCTGAACTCTAGGTTCAGTGAGAGAGATGAATAGAGGAGGACTCCTGACTTCAGCCCCTGGCCTCCATTCCCACATACACATGCATAGACTCCAAGCACACAATGCACTTGGAAACAGCCGGAATGTCTGTAAAGCCAGAGTCAGGGTCAAGTTGCCTTTGAGTTTCTTCTGCTTCGATGGTGATCCTTTCCTGATTCCTAATTGATGAGTGAAGAATTGCTGCTTCCCCCCAACACTTCCTCCGACTCTCTCCACAGCCCAGCATTGATTTATCCTGTCTCTAAAGGGAATCTGCCTTGCACTTGGCAGAGCCTCAAGGCTGGAGAAATGGGATGAATAGCAGCTTTGCAGAGGTCTCTGTGCTGCCGGGGGAGAAAGGCTGTGTGGGAGAGAAAGTTGAAAGGGGAGCCCGAGAAAGGGTATGAGACCTTCAAAGGATGGAGCTAGCCAGGGGATACACTCAATGGAAAATTTTCTTTTATTGTTGATCCAAAAGAGAAAGGGAAACACAGAAGAGTGTGCTGGTCAGGGAGACAATATTGGGTGTGATTTTACCATGGTCTCCATTGCTGTGTGGTTTGGACACCTACTGTTTTTTTCCAGTCTATCTCTGAGTGTGTGTGCATGGTCAAAGATCAAATGAAAACCCAGCTGTTGGTCCTAGTTCCTTTAAACAGTACTATCACTCATTGCCTGAGTTCTTGAGGCCAGCACTGGGCTAGGCTTGCCCCAGTGAGATCCAGGGATTCACCTGTCCTCACCTCCCCAATTTGTGGTACATGGCTCATGCTTGCATGACAAGCACTTTGCCAACTGAACCATCATCCCTGCCTCTGTTTTCCAGGGTCTCTTAGGTGGGCAACAGCCTCTGGAAGTCCTGGCAGAAAGTTGGTCCTGGTCCCAGTCCCAGGAGGGTCTAAGAAAGTGGTGTGTGATATCAGGGGGACCTGTGGAGTTCAAACTGGCCAGACACTAATTGGCTGACCTCACCTTCTCTCTTGTTACTGCCTGGAGGGGTTAGCCTTGTGAGGGGCCATGGCCTTCTGGAATACACTATTGTTTTCCATGAGCTCTGACAGAACACCTTCCCAACCACATCCACTAATGTGTCAAGGAGTTACTTGTGTTATCGCTGCTATGAAATTAGAGGCCTTTGCCCACAGTGTGCTAAGTAGATTAAAGGAAAGCCTGTTTTGTATGGTGTGGAAGAAAACCAGGCAGATACCAGGGAAATAGCGTGCACGGGTGTTTGATCTGACAGTGGAGAGGCCTTGGGAAGCCCGTGTCTTCTAATACCTGAAAGCTGAGCTCTGGCTGGAGTTTTCTTCAAAGGGGTTTATATTTTATCTGTTGGCACTGTGGGGAGAGGGTCTGCAGTGGGTGATGGGGGTGTCACTCCTTCCAGTTGCTGTTTTCTCCTCTGCCTTTTTAACTTTGCAGAAAGCCTCCAGGTCATACACTAGACCCTGCTCAGGACATCAGTGACCAAACAGTCCCCTTTTGTTAGGCTAGCGGTCTGGTTTTTTTTTCCCTCTTGAAAGGTGCCCTTCAGGACAGCAGAGCCTTTCTTTGGGCTGTTTATAATTGAGTCCTGAGGAAACCTAAACAGAATTCAGTCTCGGCCCAAGCCAAGTGCCTCCTTTGCCTAGCTAGACAAAGCTAACCCCACGCAGGATGAAATCTCACCAGCTGGTCACTGGAGAAGCACCTTGTGGGGAGGGGTGGCTCTCAGTGTGACTTTTCTCCCTGGCTACCATCCCATAAGTCAGTGAAGGCTGAAGGCCAGGCCTTGGAGTGCTGAGAGACTAGATGAGAATCATGGCTCTTGATGAGGAAGGGCAGGCTGGGCTGTGTCTTAGAGGGCCTGTGTCAGCTTGAGGAGCTCTGAGGATTTCCATTTCTTAGCACTGGAAGGCGAGTTGAGACCTCTTATTTGTGGTTTAAACTTTGAATTAAGTTCAAATATTTATTTTTCCTTTCAGAAAATGATTTTCTTAACTATTTATTGATTGATATTAGTAGGGTCTCATTCTAGTTTAAGCTAGCTTGTAAGGTGCTTTGTGACCTCAACTTCGTGGCAATCCCCCTGCCTCAGCTTTCCAATGCTGATTACAGGTATGAGTCATCACTTCATGCTTCCTCACCTCCTCTTCCTCTTTTTTCTTTCTTCCTCTTCCGTCTTTCTCTAAGACGAACGTGCCTTTAGTTTTAGGCTGTATGGTTTCATTTCCAGCGTTCCTGTACCTGCCTGTATTCTTCCAAAAGCTAGATAAACTGGGTTATTTGAAGAAATTGGGATTTGATAACTTGGAGGTTGTGCAGTTTGGAGGTTACACTATTTTATTCTGTAATAATGGACATGGGGTTAACCTCTGTGATTTGAAGCAGAATCTTTGTTTCCCACCCCCAAATGATCTGATTTAGTGTGTAGATCAAATCTCCTCACTGCTTTCTGTTCTGAATTTTCTCCCCACATTAGATATGGACTAAAGGGTCCTTTGGGGTAATGGAGGTGAAAGGCAGGAAGAAGCTGGGCTTTGCCAGAGAAATAGAAACTGGCCAGAAACCTTCTAATCAATCCCTCCATCCTTGAGTCTCTTTATCACACAAGATTGCTGATGTATTTAAAATCCGAGCCTCTACATGTGTGGCTCACTGAAGCCCCCCGTCCTTTGTTAGCCTTCTGGTCTTCCCAAATTTCCAGAGAAAGCAATATTTGCTTCAAGACCGTGGGATCAATCATCTGCCAGACCTCTTGAACATACAAATCCCCAGGAGAGGGGTAGTTTGAGGAGAGACATTGTTTAGAGGCTGTGGAGCATTTTCAGAAATTAGGGCCTGGTTCTATGACGGGGAAGTCGAGCTAAATATGCAGTTCTATTTTCATTCTCACTTGGTGCTGAGGCGAAAGTGTCAGGAGATAGACTGTATGTGCATAAAAAGTCAGTGTGCGAGTGGCCCCTTGCAAGAAGCCGAATGAGGGACTCTGGGTAGTCATACCCCTATTCTGGGCCAATGTATCCGATTGCCTTCCTAAGGAAGGGTCCTTGTGCAACCACTTAAATCTGGGTGACTTTAGCAGATTATAGAGAACTGCAGACCTAGAAAGGAGGTATGTGGTTGACTACGTCAGTTCAGCTGCTATAACAAAATGCCTCAGGCTGATAGTTGAAGTAACATTTGTTTTCCAACTGTTCAGATTTCAAGCTTCCTGGCTCGGCAAGAGCCACATCTTCATTTAGCTGTCATATGATGGGATGGGAACGGGACCACTCTTCCTCTTATTATTTATATTTTTGTTCTCTGTGTGACCATTCATATGTGTGCAGATACACATGTACATGTGTGCACAGTCCAGAAGTCTATCTCAGGTGTCATTCCTTATCAGCCATTCACCTTGATTTTTGAGACAGGGTCTCTTTCTCATGCTCTTGAGTAATCTAGCCTTGCTGCTCAGCAAGTCCCAGGGATCCACATGTCTCTGCTTCCTCAGCCCAAGGATTACACATGTTACATACCATACCTATTCTTTTAGTGGGCTTATAGAGGGTTTCTAGGACTCTAACTCAGGTCCTCATGCTTGTGTGGCAATCACTTTACCACCTGGGCCATCGCCACCCCCAGCGCTCCCTCCCACTTATAAGAATAGTGATCCTATTCTGATGGGCTCGAAGACCATGGCTTCGTCTAGTTCTATTTAAGTCTCAGGGACCCCATTCACTAATGCCTATGACTGCAAAATAGATGTTTGGGGGGGTAGACCTTTAGGGTATATCTTGGCTAGTTCTTAAAATACACACACATAATTTTCATGGTGATTGAGTTGTTTTCAAAATGTTGGTTCTTGCTTATTTGTTCAAACAGCTGAGTATTTTATCATTATGATCCTGTATCATTTGATATCTGTCAGTGGATCCCAAGCTAATTGAAGTTATATTATCATTTGTTTTAAATTAGAGTATGTGATTTATTTATTTTTCATTTTTTTTTCTGGTAATTTGGTGACAAGTTCCTTTGTATTCTGCCTAAATGGGCTGCATTTTAGTTTTGTGGCAACTGGAGGATCTATTTTACATTTCTGTTAGACTGACAAGCCCGAGGCTGGATCTGAATGAGGGAATTTGCAGTAGGCCCACTGAAGCTATGAGCCTCTTCGAGTTGGTTCAGCTTCTTAAAGTCCTCATCCATACATCTTCTAGGGCCAGCCAGGAGACTTCAGTAGAAGGCTCTGAGAGGACAAGAGATTGAAATCTAGAAGCATTGAGGTAAGCTGAGAATAACTGAACCATGGGTCATTCAGGATGAGGTATATTCCAGAAGCTTGTACCTTTGATTCAGGCACATCTGTTTGTGTGTCACTGGTGCCTATGGCGTTGATGTAATACAAAATAATAAATGTTAAGGATACCCAGGACAAGTCCTGGGGACACCTGGGTTCCCATCACAGCTTAGCTCTTTGTTGTAAGTGGCCCCAGTTGGTGTATTTTCCCCAAGAGGCCCCACCTCTTCCATAATATAGAGATGTGTGGAGGTGTGACTTCCTGATAGCTCTGATGTTCTGAGACCCTGTAGCAGAAATCCCACTTGCTTACAGAACCATAGAACATTGACACTTCTTTTCAATAATTGTTAAGGCACAATTTGAAATTACTCCCTCTTGATAGTGAAGTCATAATGTTTTAGTAAATTTACAGGATTTTACTTCTACCTCAGTATACTTGGATGTTCATATCATGCCAAGACAGTACCTTGTTATGTCCCTTGTCACCTCCACACCCTGCCCTAGCCTGTGACAGCCATTAGTCTTCATTTAGTGTTTCTAGCCATTTCACTGAAATTGAATTATATAAACTGTAGTCTTTGGATCTGGCTGATTTCACTGGGCATGGTATTTTTAGGACTCATCTGTGCCACAGAATGTATTAGTACAGGTTGAATATCCTATTTCTAAAAGGTTTCCAAATCTAGGCTTTTCAAATTTTTAAATATTCATGTAGTCTTTACTGGCTATGCATCCCTCATCCACAAGTTTCAGATTTTCACATTGGGGATGATGAATTTCCCCTTTTTCTGAGTGACCAATAGTCCATTGAATGAATATGCCATGTTTTACTAATCCCTCCATAATTGATGGGCTCCTTTTTCTCTATGTTCTGTTCTGAGGCTCACCCATTCTCATGATAACCTTGTACACATCTGCAAAGGACTCATAAAATGTCTTTTAGACAAAGCTAAAGCCTTTATTCTATGGCCTTCTCTTGTGGAAGGACTAGAAGTTTGTGTTTTTAACAATTTAAGACCTTTCAAGGGCACAGGCTATGACACCTGGATCATCTAGAGTGTGGCTAGGCAGCTGTGCATCTGTTGGTGTGTTTGGCAATCAGGCTCCACCGTAAATTTCAGGAAGGTTGAAAATAATAGGTACCATGGATGTGCACATATATATATATGGATGCATACATGTATTTGTTTGCTTGAGCAAGATCACATGTAGCCCAGGCTGGCCTTCAACATACTATATAGCTGATGATGTCCAGAATCTTCTGAATTTCCTAATTCTACCTTATGAGGGCTGGGGTTACAGATGTGCACTGCTGTGCCCCATTTGTGTGCTTTGGTTCATGCTAGACAAGCAGTGTACAAGCTGAGCTACGTCCCTGGCTCTGGAAGTATAAACTATATGCATACATCATGCATGAATGTATGTACTATTTGTACACCCCCCCACACACACACATACTCTCACACACTTCCCGACTGCATAAGAGGATTTACCCCCATGGAAGGCAGGCACCAGTTATAGTCTTATTGAGGGTAAACAATATCAGTAATATCTTTGGGATTTAGAAGTTAGACTGTTTCCTATTCCCAGTGGTGCAGGTGTACTTTCGTATTCCTTGTTCTGCCTCCTGGGAAAGCTTACTCTCAGTTGCATCCATGTAGGGGAATTGATGAGAGATGGCCATACCCAGACATTCTCTAGTAAGCACAAGTACGTCCCTGTGACTCTTCTGAGGCCCTGGGACACTGTGGGTAGAGGCGGCTGTGCACTGCCAGGCTGTCCAGAGGACCAGGTATGATTGCACTTTAGTTTTCTCTCCCATAGTTTGAAAGAAGGAACTTTTTCTTCTCTCTGTCAGGAAGGAACTCATTAGAAGAGAGATGCTGGAGAGGGAGCACTATTTGCTATGAGAGAAGGAGGGGGAAGCTCGGTGTCCTCTCTCAGTTGTGAGCATATCATCACAGCACAGCATTGGGAAGAGGAAGAAGAGGAGGAGGAAGAGGAAGAGGAGGAGGAGGAGGAGGAGGAGGAGGAGGAGGAGGAGGAGGAAGTATGTAGGACACTGTGTCTGAGTGGAGAGACCCTGAGGATGGCTGTCTTGAACTCATACTGTGTTTCCCAGGCATGCTTGCTCATATGGCTTATGCTTCATAATATTAGTGAATATGGTAGCATTCACAGCCCCTCTTGACACTATTGCTGGAGGTCCTACACACACACCACACACACAAGAGACCTTTATTTTGTATAGCACATATTTGAAACCCCATGTCTTCACTCCTATGCCCTGTGGGCACTGCACAAGGGGCTAAGGTTCCACAGATGAACTAACATGCTGTCCATGTCCTCTGTGTGTTTCAAAAAGCAATTATTCTTTAGTTGAGTGTGCAACCTGAGATCTGATAGGGTCCCATCCTTACGATGGCTCACTTATTCCTCTTTTACTTTATGGTGGGAACATAGAACTCTGAGCACAGTCCTTCCAGCTCTGTCTGTGTTTCTAGGAGGCAGAGTTGCAATCTCTGTATTGCAGGTTAAAAGACTGAGGACCTGGGAAGCTGGTTAGTCTGAACTGAGGCTATTGCTCCCAGGCACGGGACAGAGTTCTTACCGTATCATCTACTTCATCCCCTTCTGCTGAGAGTCCTGAGTGTTTCTACATGATAGCCCCAGTCTCCCAAGTTCCTTTTCTCTTCTGTTTCTTTCTTTCTTCACTTTTAGAGGCGGAAGGCATCTGTGTGGGCAAGCTGGAGCTGTGTGATGTGCAGCAGAGTCACCCACCCACAGCTGCCGCTGAAGATTGTTTCATTACTTTCTCTTTCCCTAGGCTGTTCCTGTGGCAGCTTCTCCATCTTTTCTGAGGCCAACTTCCCCTTCATTCCCGAGGTCTCCTGTTGTCCTTCCCTGGCCTGAGATGCCTCCTGCCAGAGGGCTGCTTGAGACTTAACTCTCTTCCTCAGTGTCTTGGCAGACTTTCGGCCACCTAGATAAAGCATGACTCTGGCCTTGCAGGAGAGATCCTTGCATACCTTCTACCAAGTCACTTGAGTAGAACAACCTGTGACTGAGGCTTTGCGGCTGCTTGCGCTGTAGGCTGTGAATATTAAAGATATGAACACAGAGACTGCATCTCCAGAACCGCCCCAGCAGCTCAGTGCCAGGCAGCCCCACCACGAGCTGTTAACAGAAACGTTGCTGAACTTGGCTTTGGCGGAGGCATGGCTTTATTCAGCCAGACTCTAAGCCTGCAACCCCTTTCTGGAAGGGCAAGATGACTAGCAAACACCTATCTCTGGTGAGGCACAGTGGTATTCTGGGGACAGGATTTGGCCCAGTGGAGGCTGGACACCACCAGAGCGGTAGCAGTGCTGACTGGCACACTAAAGCTTTTAGATTGAAAAGCCAGGACAGAATGTTCAGCTGGAGCCGGGGACTTTTCTATTCCTACTTCGGCTCTGCTGTTAAGCCTTGGGACTGATTGGAAGAATGCTCACTGTGGGATTTGGCTAGCCAGGATTTTATGGGTATTTTTCTTAGATTTACTCAGGCATAGTCAGTCAGTCTTGCTGTCCCTCTTAGTGTGTGAAGGACTGAAGGCTATTCATCTCTCCTCACCAAGGAGCTCTGCGGTACCTCATAGACCATTGCTTTCCTCACCGACATACTGACATGGACACCCTTGCCAAAGTGCTCTTGGCAAAAGCAGATCTCATGGATCATCTCTTTGTTCAAAGCCCTGCATTGGGGCTGGTGCTGGGGCTCAACTGGTAGAGCACTTGGCTAGTGTGCAGGAGGAGTCCTCTGGTTTGAATGACAGTGTAACATAAACCAGGACTGGCGACACAAGTCTGTAGACCCAGTACTCTGAGAGTGGAGGCAGGGGGATCAGAAGTTCAAAACCAGCCATCTTCAGCTATAGAGGCTATCCTTGAATATACAAATTCCCCCTCCTGTGTGTGTGTGTGTGTCTGCCTGTCTATTTGCCTCTGTCTGTCTCTCTCTGTGCATGTGCTCATGTAGGTCTGTCTCTCTGTCTCTGTTGCTCTCTCTCGCTCTCACTCTCTCTCTCTCTCTCTCTCTCTCTCACACACACACACACACACACACACACAGAGTCACACAAATATAATCCCATCTAATCCAGGCTCTGCACCATGGCCTGTCTCGCCAGCTCTCTCCATTGGCCATAGTATACTCTGCACCTCGCATACACTATGCCTCCCCGTCCCTCATGCTTTAGCCATACCTCCTGCCATCTCCGATCTTAACAAGCTTTTATGCCGTGTGTCCTGGGTGCCAGGGACTTTGAGTACTGAGGGGCCAACAGCACACATGAATACCAGGCCTTTGCATTCAAGGGTTCATGCTCGTCCCTAGCTTGTAACCGTCTGATGACGCTCAGCTGGAATCTGCTTCTTTCAGGGCACTTCCCACTTGGGTCAAATATAATTCCCTTCTTTGATTCACCAGTAACTTTCCTGAATCTGCTGTCAAACTGAAAGCAGCAAAATTCCTACCTAGCACACAGTAGGTGCTCAATAAAAACCTGTGGAAACAATGAATAAAGGCTACTTTTAACACGAAAGGGCACAGTAGAAAAAAATTTTCTATAGGCGATCATTTTGAGCAACATCCACTCCCGTTTGTGAAGAGCCGGGCAGTGGCTCTTGCCCAGCAGGCAGCACCCACTGTTGTGGGTGACAAGTTTGCTGTCAGTCACATTGTCAGTCCTTAGAAGGTAATTTGTTTTTCTGCTTGCTTTTAAGATTGTATTTCTTCTTTGGTGTTCTGCAGGGTCACCGTGATATGTTTAGGATGAATTTATGTATTCCATTCAGGATTTGATACGCTTATCCATCCTGATAGCTCCCACTCACCTCTTCATCGGCAGCATTCCTAGATGTAGCCTCTCTCTCTTTTTCTAAAACTCCAGTTGGCCATGTAAAAAATTGCATTTAATTCCTCTTTCATTTACACACACACACACACACACACACACACACACACACACACACACAGAGCTAACCTTTGCTTTGTGATATTCTTTAACCTGGGTGATTTCTTTAGCTCTCTGTCTGAACCCAGTCATCTTTATCTAATCTAAGGTTTAAACTGACTGTTGGGTTTTTGTAGATATTTTTTAATATCCGTGCACTGACGGGGCAATGCTTTTATATATAAGTGCATTAATATGGATACCAGCCTGAACCAAGATAGAGGACTTGAGTGGAGAATACAGAATACAGTGTTTGGTGACAGAGCACCTGACTGGTCTACAGAAAGCCAGGAGCAATCTTGGCATTGAAAAAAGAAAAAGAAACACTTCCAGCTATTGTGAACAGCTTCTGGTGACAAGTCACACACGTGGAGAGTGTGACAAATGTAGTCTTTTGTGCCATGTTTTAAATAGCTGTAAATCAGTATTTGTTTTTTTTTTCCAGTCCTGAGGATTGAACCCAGGACCTTGTACATGTGAGGTTAGGCAAACACTATACCACTGAGCTATAGCTCCATGCCTTATATTCGTTTTCACTAGATTTATTTTTCAAGTTTTGTCTTAATATTTTATTATTTCACTGTTTTGCTTTTTATTTTCAAAAACTCTCCTAAATAATTACAGACTTGCAAATTTTGTAAAGCCCCCATGCTCACATCATACTGTGTCTGGTTCTCTGGCCCTAGTTTAGGTGACTGTATATACTGGGTTCACTTCTTATGTAGTTTCAATTTTGGATTGCATATTCATCAGAGTTCTGTGTATCTTGGGTTGGCGAGAAGTACCCTGTCCTGTCTAAGTATATTCCAAGTCTGGATATGACTGAAGTACCTAGTCTGCATATTTGGGTAATCATGATGTAGGCTTATTCTGTTTTGAGTTAAATGCATCTTTTCTCATTCTTGATTGGAAAAGGCACAGTAGTCTCCTGGGCTCCATTTATGTGCCTCATCAGAAATGTGATAAGCAGGTATCATCCAAGAAAATGCCTCTAATCCTTCTGTTAATTCAGGAGTACTCCCTCAAAAGACCTTATGTAGTGGCATGAGACAGATCAGACTGGAAGCTCTTCACTGAGTCACCAACATGGGATGGAGTCAGGCTCATTGAGAAGCCTGCAGGCTATCAGAACAGCCCTGCTCACACTTATTTTTGCTTGCAATCAAGTTGCATAGCACCGAGTCCTGGCTGCAGGAATATCTCTGTAGAGATCTTGGACAGCCCTTCTCAGCTTTTCCATAAGACCTGGCTACCATGTGATGGAAGAAGCAGCCTGTTGTTAACATTTGCTTATTTTCACAGGCATCTGCATGCATATGTGTATGTATGTGCATGTGCATGCTCTTGCTTGTGGAAGCTAGAGGACCTTACTTTCCTTCCTTCCCCTCCCTCCCTCCCTCCTTCCTTCCTTCCCCTCCCCTCCCTCCTTTCCTTTCTCCCTTCCATCCTTTATTTTTTGAGGCAGGATCTCTCATTGGCCTGGCACCCTACAAGTAGGCTAAGCTGGCTGACCAGTGAATAGACAGTGAGTTCTGAGGTACCCCTGTCTGCCTCTCCAGCAATAAGATTATAAAAATCCTCCATTGTATCTTCTTCTTCTTCTTCTTCTTCTTCTTCTTCTTCTTCTTCTTCTTCTTCTTCTTCTTCTTCTTCTTCTTCTCCTCCTCCTCCTCCTCCTCCTCCTCCTCCTCCTCCTCCTCCTCCTCCTCCTCTTCTTCTTCTTCCTCTTCTTCTTCTTCCTCTTCTTCTTTTTCTTTTAAAAATGTGAGTTCAGGGGATCAAACTCAAGCCCTCATTGTTGACTGAGCTTCTACCCCAGCCTCTAATACTTTACTTTTAAACAAGCAATTGATTGGCAGATATGCACAGAAATGTCCTGAGCTGCAGACCCTCACAGCATTTGATCAGCGGGTTGTGACCCTACCTGGGCACTAGGTCCACTCTGCAGTAACCACCATCCTTTGAGTCTGTGTGAGCTGCTTTCAAGACTACCTCATCTTTCCACACAAAAACCCAACTGTGAGTCATGAAGGCAGAGTGGAAGGTAACAATCCCTGTGATGGATTGTTGAGGAAAAGTCATTTCTGTGGCACTCGATTGCAGGGACAAAAATTACAAAACCTTGCATTTGTTAAGACAAGTCTGTCTCTGCTTTCTGGTCCCCAAATACACTTTGCATTTTTCTTTTCCCTGGAACCGTCAATTTAATTCAAGAATGATCTAATTATGAGGCTGTGAATCGGATTCTCTGGATGGTAAGTGTAGAGTACCCTGGGAGAAGTCCTGGCAGATGGTTAGTTCAGAGTGAATTTACCTTGGGACTGGGGCTTTAGACTGACAGTTTTTTTCACTCAATTAAGTGCAGTGACTGCCAAAAGGACAGCATTGAACTTGATGCAAATCACCACTGTCGCTGGCGATGATAAAGTTGAGGCTGGGTCCCCAAGTCAGCTGAACTTGGAAGTGTGTTTGAAGGCATCACATGGTGGAAGGGGAAACAAAGCCTAGCCTAGCGGTGCAGAGAGAAGAGAGAGGAGGAAGAAGAGGAAGAGGGAAGAGAAGGAGGAGGGAAGGCAGTTTCTCATTGCAAATGTAGGTATTTGTTTCCTTTTCCAGGTCAGCTGCTTTATTTAGGGCCTCTATTTCAGTTTGCTGTCTGTCCGCGGGATTCATTAGGTATATCTCCTGCAGTTTGCATCTGTTCTGGGTTTCACATATCCTGCAGTGACTCTGTGTTCCAGAAAGTTAACGTATTACTCTCTTTATTTGGGGTACGAGATGATCCTACTCTGCATGCCTAGGCTGGCCCTGAGGACCTCCCAATCTGAAGAAGACAGAGACCTTCTCAGCACATATGCATTTCTGTTATTAGGGAAGCCCCCTCCCACCCCCGTGCCCTGCAGCTTTCTAGGCCAGTGTTCAGAAAGCCCTTTACACTCAGAGCGCCTCTTCCTGGTAGAGTTGACAGACACTAATCCTCATCACACTGTATAAGCCTGCCTGCCTCAGGTCTCTTTTTATTCCTCAAAGCTTTCCCTCATGTCAAGGTTTTGGAGATGGCTCAGTTGGTAAAGTATCTGCTATGCAAGCATAGGGGCTTGAAGTCAATCTTCAGTGCACAGGTAAAAAGCCAGGTATGGTGTTAACATTTATAATCCAAGTTTATGGGAGGCAGAGGCAAGCAGGTTCCTAAAGCTTGCTGATTTAGCCTATCAGTGATCTCCATGGCACTGAGAGACCCTGTCTCAAAAAAAAAAAAAAAAAAAGCATAATACTCCTGAGGGATGACCCCCATAGTTAACCTTAGGCTTATACATACATGCATATACACACGCACAGTCATACATGAACAGATATGAAAACACACTCTAGCACATTCATAAAAAGGAAGGAGGACAAGGAGGGAAGATAGGTTTTCCTTCTTTCCTTGGTCCTTACTTCTCTTAGTTTACTACTGGAATTCTGTGGTGGCCGGGGTCAGGATCCAAAAGGATGCTTTTGAACTGTATGAGAATACTGTATGAGAATGCATAGCTTCATAACTTCTGTAATTCGGACCAGTTGAGACTACCCAGGGAAGGTCCTTCTGAGATTCCTCTGCTCCACCCACCACAGGCTATCATCAGCCTTTGCTTAGTGTGGCCAAAGCCCAGCAGCTCTGCACAGTTCAACCTCTGCTGCTTTTTCTGTTTGACAAGCCTGGGAGAGCAGAGCCTAAAATCCCTCAGTCAGGTACAGGCCATTGTCAGCTTGTTATCAGTTTCCTGATTCCCTGTGTAAGCAGTTTTGATAATCCCTGTCATACATGATTACATCCCTCCCCTGCCTGGGACATCTCACTGTAATTGCTTTGATAAACTCCACCTCAGTCCAGTAGTTTGCTCGGAATACACGTTTACCTTCTATCTGTGTGACTAAGATGCTTCTGAACTGCTCTGCTCCTGGGGAAAATCAGACTTTGAGCACGAGGCCCTTAGCAACAGAGGCCAATCACCCAGGCAGCAGCACTAGCTGGGGGGCCTGGAGGAGGGGCAGAGCTGGGGACTCAGTTAAGCTCCAAGGGTCCCAAGGCGATTTTTCTTTCTTCAGCTGCTTGGGAACTAGAATTGTCAGTTTCTGTGTGTAGCATTTTCAGGATTCAGAGAACATTTTCTTCTGCGTGTTCATTTGGTTTGGGGGGCCATTTGACTCACTCTTTTATAACATTAAAAAAAATTAACTCGGTGTGTGCATGTGCACACACACAAATGTATGTGCGTGTGTGGAGGTCAGAAGTCTTTGATCATTCTCCATCTAAATTTTTTCAGAGTCTCTCACTGAACTCACCATTTTCTAGCTGTTGAGTCCCCAAGGATCCTCCTGTTTCCTTCAGCAATGGAATTACAGGTTTCCAGCTTTTTACATGTGGGTGGGGGACTGAGCACAGCTCCTCACACTTTACACAGCAAACACTTTACCAACTGAGTGAGCTGCCTCTCCAGCCTTGAAACCTATTCCTTTAAAAGGAGTGACTTTTCCGGTTCCTTAATCCGTGTTGCTTCTTCTTTACATAAAATCTGGGTACTTTGCTCATCCCCCTCCCCCCAACATTTATACTAATTTTAAAACCAGTACAGGAGAATGCTGTGTTTCTTGACTGCTGAGATTGGGGGTGGGGTGAGGGAATCTCCCTGCTCAGTCTCTCCTTGTCTGTTCCAGATGCATTTACAAAACAAGGTGAAGAGTCTTTGAAATGCTCTGGCCATCTTTGAAATTCTCTGGGTCTTTTGAACACCTCTTCAACTCTATTCTCATTCTTGCAAATTCTGTCTCCCCCTTGCACAGAGGAAAAGCCACAGTTCAACTGTCAGGCCCCCCCTTGGCCTCACTGGGGGGTCTTCCCTTTAGTGAGTAGTGTGGGATTCTTTCTTGATTTAGCCCCTCGCGGTAGGATAGGAGATATGCATACACTTCCTAGTCTCAACTAACTTTGCTCCTTGTCTGGTGACTAGGAACACCTGCTTCACAATGAGTTCTGCTGAATAGGCAAGAGTCTGGGTGACATGGTCCACTGGGCTGATATTTTTTGACATCTTGACACTTCCCTGGGAATGTCTTCCACTGACCTTATCTGGCAGAACTTATTAGAGAGGGGGTCTGCCTACATGGGTATTCCCTGCCTTTTATGAAATTGCTGGTGAGAACAGAGGGAGGGAAATCAGTGTGCTCTGCAAACCGGAGATGCAGACAGGAAGAAGACCTCCTCTGAGCCTGCAACCATTGTGTTGGTACCCAGGGCATGGTCCTGCACCTGCCAACTTTCTCCATACCACTGAAGCAATAAAGCCCTTGCGTAGATCTGAGCGCTCTCTCTCTCTCTCTCTCCCCCCCCCCCTGCAAAGCAACCTGTTATTAAAGCCTCTTCCTGATTCTAGGTTTCAGCGCCTTCCTTCCGAGGCACATTAGGTTCCTAAGTGCCTTTATTGCCGTGCAGAGAGAAGGAAAATGCAAACAGCTTTGTAATTGAACAACCATGTTCCTGTCAGTTTTCATTGTTTTCAAGCTGGCTATTATGGGGAGGGGGTGGCTGATGCCCCAGTGTGGCCCAGGAAAGCTGTACTGGGCTGCTGCATAAACTCCAGTGTTCTCTGTGGTCCACAGGCACTATGTCTTTAAATTTTCTCTAGTTTTTAAAGCTCTGCTCTGGCAAGGAAGCTCTGCCTTCAACCTGCAGAGTTAAATTTACCCAGACTGACAACTGTATGCGCAGGGTTTAGTTACATAACAGCAGTGGTTGCTTTCTGCACGGTGCTAATCCAACACCATGCTCAAAGCCCCCCTCCCCTGGAGAAAGCGGCCTTCCATCGGGGAGCTGCTCAGATGACGAGATGTTGTGCTCTTATTTCTTTTCTTCCTTCTTCTTCTTCTTAAAACACTGTTAGCAATTATCCTAGTATCTCAACGCTGGTGCCGTTAGGTGACTTTTTAATATCTTAATTATTAGGTTAGCAGATGCTGTGTGCACACGTGCAATTTGTTAATTTATGCTGCTGGAAATGAAATCCAGTTGTTTGCAACGGCATATTTCATAATATCACGGCCAAATGAGTTTTCATGGCACTAGAATAACGAAGTTGCTGGGAGGGAAACTGTACGCATTATTTCCGGGACCCTTCGCTAGCATCTTGGTTCTCAGGACTCCTACTTTATTGGTATCCACCTGAGGCCAGCATCTGTTCAGAACAGACAGATACCTTATGAGCCACTGGAATATGGGGGATGAGGGCTTTCTGAAATGGAGCATCTACTTTCCTTGTTGCTATGGGAAGACATCTGACCAGAAGCAACTGAAGGAAGGAAGGCTTTATTCTGGCTTACAGTCTGAGAGGATTCTTACATAATACCATTAGGACTGGAAGGTTAGAGGTCACATGACAGTGACAGTAAAGAAGCAGAGATCAAACAGGAAATAGGGCCAAGATGTAAAGCCTCAAGGCCCTCTCCCAGTGACCTACTTCCTTCAGAAAGGCTCTACCTTTTAAGATTTATTTATTTATGTATATGAGTGCTCTGTTTTCATGAATCGGATTTCCCCCCTCCCCCCATACAGATGGTTGTGAGCCACCATGTGGTTGCTGGGATTTGAACTCAGGAACCTGCAGGGGACATTTCACTTTCAGACTATAACAGCAGTGCTTTGGGAAACCTGGCTTGTTGGGTGAGCTGCCTGCCTGCTGAGCTGGGTTCACACAGAAGGCTCTTAGTCCGAGGTTCGGTGACACAGGCCATTGTGTGGCTGACATTTTGAGCCTGCAGCTATACCCTGTGTGTGTTGCCCCTTAGCCATTCAAGTAACCCCTAAACAGTTGTTACTGCTTACAAGGTTGAATAGATGTGATGTGATGACAGAGCCAAAGGATGTGGCTTTGGGTCAGACTGGAACCTGAATGGAGGATTTTGGCCTACCCACAGTGAGGCCTTGACCCAGTCACTTTTTTTTTTATTAAATATTTGAGGCTCAATTTCTACAAGTAGGTTAGGAATTTTTATCTGATAAGCTTGTTCTTCAAGATGAATTTTGCTCAACATATAATATGATTCTCATGGAATGCTCAGACCTCCATTGTGCTAATTTAGGGTTCTTGTGTGGGGTACCAAAACACATGTGACCTCAGTAAGTTGCAACCTAGTGGATAAGGCCCCAAAATCTTATACAGGTGATGGTTACAGAACAGTTAAAGTTATGAAGTCACAGTACCAGGCATGTCTAAGACTAACTGTGACACAATGATTAAACGATTGTGTGTGTGTGTGTGTGTGTGTGTGTGTGTGTGTGTGTGTGATGGGGGAAGGGAGAGATTCTTTCAGGCAATTGCTTATTAATGCAGCAAACCGCACATAGAGACAGAGATTTAGGGACCCAAGCCTGTTTGAGAAGCAATGGGAATATGTATTTGAGGATCCTGGTTTGTGTAGGGGAACTGGTGGGTTAGGAGTTCCTAAGTCCGATTGGAATGCCATTGTGGGTAACAATGTTAGGCTGGGGAAAACTTCACAGCATTGACAAAGTGTTTTATAAGACCTTCAAATCTATGGGGTAGCCCAGCATGGCTGAGCCCCTGTTGTAAGGAGTAGACCTCTAGTGGTCAAGGGAGTTACTGCAGGGCCTCATAGAGGATATTTGCTGTGTTATTCACAAGCTCTGCTGTGTTGTGAGTGGGGAGTGAATTGTACATCCAGGCTCATGACAAATGGAGATCCTTATAGCTGAGAGAATTAAAGAAATCATTTAAAAAGTAAACCATCCTGGGGACTGTTTAGTGACAGTAGTGGGCATACCTATGCTGTCCATAGATCCTTCAGACATCTTCTTACAAAAGAATCTGAAGTGATCGAATTAAGTCACGTTGATAACGCTGTTATTAATAACAGCAGCAACGGAAAGCCCAATGCTTTCTTTTTTATTTCAACTGACACTGCACTGTCTAATCTAATTCTCAGAGCTCTTCCACGAGGTCCTGTGATGAGCCAGGTGTGACAGAAGTGCAGCCTTGTCAGAGTGAGGTTAATTAAGGGGCTGAGGTGACACAGCTGATAATGGTATTACTGGACCATGAGCCATGCAGTGTGACCCCTACCTGAGCTTCACTGCAAATACTCTTATTGTTTAGTAACCTTTACTACCCTAGGTTCTGATGGAGCGATGCTCAGGCAGCATCGAAATGTTCACATCAGGATTTTCACAGACTACGGCGGAGAGAAGGGCAAGCAGTCTTGTTGGTGAGCCCGAACATGGAGAATTCGGCTTTCCATGTGGTCTGCAGGTATTGCCATACCTTTTTTTTTTTAAGCTAGTGGGAGAAATAAGCAATGGCTTGGGGGCTATTCTCACCTGCCCTCCACCAGTATGCACATTGCTGTCTTCCTTGGGGACTGGGAAGACACAAGATCACATGACTTCCAGAGGTATTCAGTGTTCTTTCTGCTCTAGAACTTGGAACCATCTCATCGATTCGCGATGACCACAGTGCACTTCCCACAACCCATTCATTATCAGTCTTGGCCTTGCTGCCAGAGGAATGAAGGGCAGCTTCTAAAACTACACTCCCCAGGGCTATGAGAAATCACTGGAGAACTTCTTCCAACTGAGTCAGTCCATAGAAAATGGGTCAACAGTAGACCAGCGACTTTCCTACATCATAGCGCCACTCACAAAGGGTAGTTGTGTCCCTGGGTGGGCTTATGTTGGAGTAGAACATTAACACTTGACTTTGGGAAAAATATTGAACTCTGCCTTTCTGTCTTCAGTGCCCTGAGTATGTCACCATGCCACCATGCCAGTCCTTGTAGCTTCTAATTTTGAGACAGAGTCTTCCTACATTTCCACAGGCTAGTCTAACTCTCTATTAGACCAGGCTGGCCTTAATTTTGTGATACCCCTGTCTTGCCATCTTGAGTAGTTGCCATTGTAGACAAGCACATTGCTCTCAATTTTGGCCCTCTCTTAAACCAGTAACTCTGCAAGTGTAAACACAGAGGAGATGGAAGAGGGGTGGTCATCACTGCAGCTGACAGAGTGCTTCCTCACAGATTTAAGGGAAAGATTAAAACTTTAGAAAGGGCTGGGTCTAGCAATGCATTTCTGGGTTAGTTCATGTCTGTTCCAGGCAGAGTATTTGCATTAGGAGACGCCCAAGAAGGGGCTGAGGAGAGGACTTAGCTGTTAAAGTAACTACATCACATGAGGACCTGAATTAGATCCCGACATGTATATGCAGCACACCCCTATTGTCTTAGTGCTAGGGAGACAGAGGGAGAAAATCCTGGGGCTTGCTGGCCAGTCAGATGAGGCTCCTTGACAAGCTTCAGACTGAGCGAAAGACCCTGTTACAAAAATAAAGTGAAAAGCAATAGGGGAAGACACTTTTGTCTCCACAGGCTCATTCACACACAAACACACAATGTACACACACACACACACACACACACACACACACACTGATCCAAGAGATGAGAGAACATGTAACTTTTCTACATGAGTCTTTGAATAGATATTCATTGCTCAGGCCGAGTCATGTGACCCCATCTGGACTGGCTTGGTATAGTGCAGCCAGTTGCCAGCCAGGGTCTTGTACCTTCTCTTGTGTAGCACACACTAGGTTCTAAAAGAATATGATCATCTTTTGAGTGGGTATAATGCATATGGAAAAAATGAAGATGGGAAAATGAAATTAGACTCAAGCCTCTCAGCATGATGGAGCAAGTGATCAAGGGTCATAAAGGGTAGGCATCATCAGTGTGTATTAAAAATTAACAAAACACAACTCAAATTGACGGTTGCACCAGGGAAAGAAAAAGTGGGGAGGGGTCTAACGGAGAGGTGTTGAAGGAACCCCAACAAGGATGATAGTAATGGATGACAGTGACAGCAACAACTAACATTTGCAAATCTCCTCCCAACTTCCAGTCACTGCACTGGTGTGTGTGTGACCACACCACTGCCCTGTGAACAAGGGTTAGCTCTTTTTAAAAGACTCGAAAATACAATCTGTGGGTGTTAAGGGACTTGGTCCTGCACTCTCATATCCAGACTTTGAGAGATTAGAGGTTGGCTTGCATCTCTGTTCCCCAAGTCCCATCCCCTCGGAGCAGAACATGGTGGATTGGGATGTAAACTGGCAATGGGTATGTCAATCATCTATCCATCCACCCACCCATCCATCCATCTGTCCGTCCATCCCAGAAATACTTATTCCATGATAACCAAGGAGAAGCAATAGACTGAGACACTGGGGGGCTTTGTGTCTCAGGGAGTGACGATGCCCGTGGCTGTGGTAGGTACCCTCTATTTGGGGTGCTTCCAAGTAAATAAGGTTAGGCCCCATACTGAACCGCACAGAGGTGTCCAGTTACAGAGCATTGTACCCCTTGTTTAGAAGCAAATGTATTTTTGCTGGAGATGGCATCTCTGTTAGTCTTGAGTAGATTGATAGATACTGTCATTGTTTCTGATCACTTAGATTTTCTTCCCCAAGTCACATATCCTGGGACCCCAGTAGCTTGGTTACTAGTGATCTAATGTCATTTGCCTTTAAGCATAAGCTGCTACAATATGTCACTTTAAAAATAAACTGCTCCTTGCCATAGAATAGTCATTCTGTGAATGAATGTGCTGTGTATCTAAATGAGAGGAATTAGAGGCCAGTGGTCCAGCCCTCTGACTGTCCGTCCTTCTTCTCCTTGACAAATTGCAGGTGCTGAGACTGCAGGATAGTTCTGACTGAAACACCCACATGTTGGTTGAGAGGGATCCATGTTGACATGACCTCTGTTTGTACTCAACATGTCCTATGGAGAGCTACCCTGCAAGCTGCACACCTCCCTGGCTGCCAACTTACATGCCTTGTGCACCATTAAGCATGGATTAAGCTAAGCCTGGACCTTTCCCGACAGCCTTTTCAGAGAGAAGTGAAGCTTCAGTGGGGACAGCATTTACTTGGAGCTCTCTGCAGCCCTGAGTTTTATATCTTCTTGTTTTTACCCGGTTTTCAGAACCGATGAAAAGTA
Organism: Rhynchomys soricoides; assembly: GCA_019843965.1. Taxonomy (NCBI): domain Eukaryota; kingdom Metazoa; phylum Chordata; class Mammalia; order Rodentia; family Muridae; genus Rhynchomys; species Rhynchomys soricoides. The sequence goes on along the minus strand of JADRCH010000036.1, from coordinate 8,086,698 downwards.
CACTGGTTCAGGAAAGCAGTTATCAAGAGCCTGCTAGCACCAAGGACCCCACTGAAGCTATCTGATGGGCAGAGTTGTACCTGGGGCTCAAAGCCTTGGGTTCCAGGTAGGCAGTGTCTGTGAGAGAGTTACCCTACAGTTCTACTGAAGCTATCTGATGGGTAGAGTTGTACCTGGGGCTCAAAGCCTTGGGTTCCAGGTAGGCAGTGTCTGTGAGAGAGTTACCCTACAGTTCTACTGTTTTTAGAAAGGGGCCAGATAAGCAGCCATGGTCTCTAGCCTATTAGAAGGAAGGATAAAGAAGATGCATATTTTATATGCTGCCAGACTGTTCATCCCAGTATTTTGTCTTGCCCAAGAATAGCAGCCAGCCCTGGGGAGCCCTGAGAAGTCCTGGAGAACACGTATGTGATAAAGAAAGGATCTGACTCTCATTGGTTAGGTGGGCTCTTGGCCAGAACTGAGTTCTGGTTTTTTATTTATTTTTTATTTTACTTAGATGCAGGGGGGGCAGGCTAAGTATGCGTTGCTCTTTAAAAATAACCTATGAGTTTGCAAAATGATTCAATAGCTAACAGTTATTTAGTGTCTACTGCACCAAGAGTTGTACTAAATGTGTCACGTATGGTGTTCCTTCCCTGCCTGCTGATCCTGTAAGGAAAGGGCCACTGGACCTATTTTTAGATTAGGAAACAGGTTTAGAGCACTGCCCAAAGCTTCAGCAACAGAGCCAGCATTTCAGCCATGGCCCTTTCCACTCCAAAGATAATGTCCCTTCCTCCACAGAGCACTGCTAGTCACAAAATCCAACATAACATAAAATACCTCTCTGACTGATTAAGTCTTTGTTTGCAAACCACTAAATTCTCCATAAAAGGTGCAGAATCTTAGCATATGAGCTACTCAAAATCAATCAAATTTTTTCTTAAGGGAAGCCAGTGAGAAGATAGACTTCATATATACAAAGTTACTTATACTTTATATAAATTATATATAAATGTATACTGTATATAAAGTATATATAAGATGACATATAGGTTACTCCTTGAAATCTTTGTGTGTCTTATCTCTTAAATCTCAGCAAAGTCATCTTCTGGTGTTTAAAGGTAGGACCTCAATGTATAGATGATGAGGCTCATTTCAATTTAGCTTGTATATGGCTTTACATATCATAGACCGTGCAAAACACCTAATTTTATGAGCAAACTCAACAGAGACCCTTTCCTTGATGGGAACAAACACTTCTGTGGAGAGAGAGAGGCACTGTACCCGTTTACCTGAGGAAAAGGTGAGGCTACCCTGCTTTATGAACATCATTTGGAGTTACTTGGGAGGATCCCCTAGATGCAGACATGGTGTCAAAGGCTTCTAAGCTGTTTGATGAATCAGCAGTGCCTGCTTTCCTTCCCTGCTTTTTCTTCATCGTAGGCCTTGTGGTCCAAAAGCCCTGGGTCATCCTGTTCTTTTCCTGAATGACTGTGTTCCACTACTGTGAGGCAGACATTGTGCTATAGTGGTTGTCTAGGAACTGATTTTGGTTCTAACAATTGATTTGGCTCATCCAAGGTGTCAGGACAGTTCACATTTTCTGCCCGTTTTGCAATTGATACCCACCAGGCTCTTCATCTAGACCTTTGCTCGGGAGAAGGTCTAGCAAGGTCAAAGCCAATTCACCTGTCACCTGTTTGTGTTTTGGTTTTAGTTTTTATTCTATGTGTATGAGTTTTTTGCTTGGATGTGTTTCTGTGCACCATGTAGGTGCCTGGTGACCCAGGAGGCAGAAGAGGGGGTCAGATGCCCTGGAACTGGAATTACAGATGGTTATAACTTCAGTCCTCTGGATAAACAGTCAATGATCTTAACCACTAAGTCACCTCCCTAGACCTTCTAGAACCTGTTTTTTTGTGGATAAAGTTTTCTTGGGACAGAGCCACACCTATATAGTATGGGGCAGAGTAACATAGTTCCTTTAGAGTGGCTTACAGGGTCTAAGATTCTTATTATCTGGCCTTGGATGGAAAACAATTGCTTTTCCATCCTCCGTTGTAGGGGAAAGAGCCCTGGAAAGGTGTGTTAAGTGGGAAACCTCTTCAAAGGGTATGATACATGAGACCCATGGACTACCAAGAGAAAAGACACCAGGAGGACGCATTACACTGAGCCTGTCGTGAGTGCTGTTGTAGGAGTGAAGGAAGAGCTTCCTGGGGGGACGACACTGGGAAAAGGGGGTCTTTTAAATTCCTGTGTTTGGCCCCCCCCACCGAGAGCAGTAGAAATATTAACAATTGCAAGGCATGGGGCAGTTCAGTCCTCTCCCTTGCAGAATGTTATCAGCCCCCCTCAGCCACCTCCAGGGTGCTTCTGGGGAGGCTACCAGATAGGCTGAAGCTCCTGCCAACAGAGTAGGCTTGTAAACTTTCCCCTCACTTCCTTCTTATGCCTGTGGTGATAAACATATGCTTTGAAGCATGAGATTTGATTATCCTGTCTTAGTGCTTATAAATACAAATGTGATTAATGGTCATAAAACACAGGTTGACAGTAGAAGACTAATTCTCAGCAGGGCAGCCCTGTGCAGGTCTCTGAGAACTCATTGCTTCTCATGGAGGCCTTGTTTATGTGTGAGAACAGGACCTGTCCCCTCCCTGTCCCCACCACTAGCCCTCACCAGCTTCCCCTCGGAGGCCCTTCCTCTTTGATAATTAAAACCAGTGGATTGTCTCCTGGAGAATTACCTGAGGTAAGTACTCCGATTCTTGGTCAGGCCGTTAATAGTCCAGAATTTTGTAGCAAGGTACTTGGCTCTCTTCTCTATTCCCCATTTGGGCCTGGCGAGCGGCCTGTGCATGTTCGGCGAACAGCTCAGCCTAAATCTGGACAATTTGTATTTTAGTAGTGATGGGGATATTCACTCTCTTCCCTCTGTCATTTTGCATTAAGGACCTGCCACTAATAAAACTAATTAATAACTGCTGGCTCGTGTGGATTCCTTGGACTTCTGAGAGCTGGCAGGCTGCCACCAGTACTTTTGAAAGAAGTGCTTCATCTTTGTCATGGACAGGATGGATATTTCCCCACACTTCTAATTGGACAAAGTGCCTTTCAAACTCACTGGCATTTCAGAGAGAGAACAGATAAGGAATCTGTGTGCTCTCCCACTGCTGCCGTCTCTCGGCTGCCTCCCAGCTCCAGTGTCGAGCCCTGAGAGACACCTCCACAGAAGATTCTGAACGCTCTCTTTATTAGTGATTGGGACCTCTCCTCTGACCTCTGACCCCACAAGGCAGACACTTTAGGGACAAACAAGATGAAGGACTGTAGCAGACTCACACAGTGAAGGAGTGGTTTCTACCTCTGGGAAACTGCTGGGGGAGGAAAAAGCAGTGATGTTTCTAGAACCCTCCCGAACCTTTCTTAATCAGAATCTACAGGGGGCAGACAGCATGTGTGGATTTTTCCAGAAAGTTTTCATTAGCATCCATTAATTATACATAATAACATGTTTCATTATGAAATTTTTATATACGGCCATAATATATTGTGATCATATCTACCCCTGCCATTTCTCTCTCATCTTCCCCCCACTTCTTCTTCTCAGTTGCTCCCTTTTCTACTTTATGTCCCCCCGTTTTTATGATCCAATGTGTTTACATGGGGTTGCTTTTACAGGGACATAGGTAAGGGGTTATTTACAGAAGCATAGACAACTTGGCAATAGCAGCCACACCACTAAGAAAATGTCTCCTCCATGTCTGGACTTAGGACAAGCTGCTCAGCTGCCTCGGAGGCTTACTAGAGTCTGAGTCCAGGAGGATGGTCCGAGTGTCCTCATCCTCTGGAACAGACTGTTCTTCAGTCATGAGATGACCTCTCTTAAGATGACCGCTTCATGCAGGGTCTGGGCTTGGCAACACAAGCTGGGAGAAGCCGGCAATCTAACCAAACACAGGACACATACAGGAGACAACTTGAGTTGACAACTATGAGTTACGTAATTGAGTTTAACGGAGAAAGTGTATTCAGTGGGCTATTCAGAGATGGGCATTTCTCCAGCTTCTAGGAGGGGCCACTGAGGTTGGCCCTTGATATTAAGTACTAAATTGTGCAATGAGGTTTCTGAGTAGTGAGGGTTAAGCAGTGTGGCCTTAAAGCTGGCCAGTGCAGGACATTTAGGAATTTATGAAGGATGAGATGGTTCAGGGAAGAGATCAGAGTCACCAGGAGGGTGACTATACATCACTCCTCCTAGGGATGCACTAACCCTGTGGAAGAACAGACACTACTGATCCTGAGCTTGCAGACCAGAGTGGGCTCAAGATAGAGAGACCTTCAAGGACCTTGTCCTAACCCATGAAGGGGCAGATAAAGGCTGAAACTTAAACTGCCACCAAAAGGGATGAGAGGTAGTTTAAGGTGATTTCAGTGGCTGATCAATAGCATCGTCAATAATTGAACAATAACAGGAGGTTTTTATCTGAGTGTGAGCCAGGGGAGGGAGCCATCAGTGATTGGCAAATCCCAAGTTTCTAGTGTGGAGTACCAGTGAGATAGTGATGTCGCTAGTATAGTTCACTAGTATAGTATATTTGTCATCAGGCTTTACCAATGTCAAGTGCTATCAAGAGCAGCCATGCAGGTCAAGAGCATCCATGTAGATGAAAGCTGGCAGAGAAGCTGAGAGAGATAGCTCTGAAGATGTCTCTGCTTCTTTATCCTAGAGTAAGCCAGAGTCACTGGGGATCCGCCAGTCTGGTTGCCTCATTCCTTGTCCTTCTTTTGAGCATTAACATCAAGGGTAGAGGGGAGAGATGGGAGCAACAGGTCTGGAGGTGCTGCAGAGGTTCAGAGAAACCAGAGGGTCAGCAGATAATCACTCCATGCTTCCTCAAGATGCTGAGGCTTCATTTACAGAGACCAAGCTTTTGAGTCCCCAGCTACAAGGAAAAGGACCTGCTGGATTGGATGGCTTTGTAGCCTGAATGCATTAGCCATAGGTAGCTACTATGGGTTCCATCTGCCTCCTTGCAAAGAACCTGGATAGTAGGGGACAGAGACTGGGATTGCCCATGTCCTTTGATCCAGCAAGCATTTATTGTGTGGCTGGCTGTGCACCACTTGCTCTCTCTCATATATGCTGGGAATATACAGTCCATACAGCAAAGCTTCTGCTTGTGAGGAGCTCTGGGTATAGTCAAAGGCATAGATAAATTAAAATCAAGTGTTACAGGTACCAGTGCAGAGTCCTTTCCTGGGGACGAGGATACTACAGAACAGGACATAGTTTCTTGTTAGGAGATAAAGACTTGTTTAAGGGGAGCATGGCAGTTTCTGGGGGAGATTTTCTGGAGGTGGTAATGTGGTACATGACATCTGGGTGGATGGTTGGGCACATTTCTATCCTAGAAGGAAGTGGAGGGCAGGCTATGGAAAAGCACAGATTTTCTTCTTAGTCTGAAAGGGCTGTGTGTTTGTTGGATGCTGTGAGCAGGGAGAACTGTGGGTGCAAACACAGCTCGTGTGTTTTAACTTAAGGAAGGAGGAAACGGTGCAGATTCTGAAGCACAGCAGAATGCAGGTAACAGGTGTGTTACTGATTCCAACTGCTCTGAGCTGTGCTTGTGAGTTCCATGGCTGGTGGAACTGGGCCTCGCCAGAGATGGTTTCCTTTGGTTCCACCCCACATAAGAGGGAGATCATTGTCTTAGGACAACAGTATGTGAGCAGGGGAGTCCTCTCTGTCTCTGGATATTCCTAGGAAAGACAAGGCTTGGCAAAACATCTATACCTGACTAAGTTATGGGGAGGGAAGACCTGAGGCTATTGGATATTGGATTTAATTAATTTTGGAAGCCGGAAGTGTGTGTGTGTGTGTGTGTGTGTGTGTGTGTGTGCATGCGCACGTGTGTGATGTAAATACATGTCATATGTGCGTGCACACATGTAGCTACATATGCTTGTGTGTGCACTTATGAGTGTAGAGGTCAGAGGTCAACATTTGGTGTCTTTCTCATTCATTCTCCATTGTAGATTTTTGAAAAAGTGTCACTCACTGAACACAGAGCTTGCCAACATGTCTAGGCTAAGTTGAGCAGATAGCTCCAGGGATCTTTACATCCCAACATTCTTAGTGTTGAGATTACAGGTATGCAGCGCTCCCCCCCCCACACACATTTGGCTATCTATGTATACAAATGTACATATACATGTATATATGCGCATACACACATACATATAAAGATCCAACTTGGGTCCTCATGCTTGTGTAGCATGCCTATGGCCAACTGAGTCATCTTCCCAAGACTTTTGGAAAAAAATTTATTGAGCATTTACTCTGTGGGGGAAAAATGGAGGCTGGGTGCTGTTCTTAGTGATAAAAAAATCTCCATGATATGCGCTACTAAAAGATTTGTAGATCATCAAGATAACATGAGAAGAAAGATCTGTGGAAACTGCTTTGGACTGAAAGTGTCTAAGGGCAGGCTAGGCAGGGGAAGAACCGTTAGGTGTCTCCAGCCAGTCTGCAAGTCTCTTCTGGTGTTCTTTATTAAAGTGAAACCAGTTTAGACATGCAGAGCAGTCATACAGGACTACGAGGTATCCCCCATTACCAAAGGTACAGAAATCAAAAAAAAAAAAAAAAAAAAAATTAACACTCACTGGAAAGCGACCACATGAATTACAGAACTACTTCAGGTTTCTCTTACCTTCCAGTCACAGCCATTTTCTGTTCTAGAACTCAGTCCATGATTCCATGTTGCTTTCAGTTCACCTCCTCCATCACCCCCAACCTAAGACCGTCCCTGGGCTTGCATTGTTTTTGTAGTCTGGGCCGCTGTAAAGAGTACTAGCCAGGTACTTAACAGAAAGTACTTTGTTTCCTCCTGGTGAATGGAGGCTGTGGATTTTAAAAACAACAGATAAATAAACAAACATGCCCTCCTTAACTCATGTCACATCATCAGTGTTTTGTGTCAGGAAATCTACTCATCTGTTTCTGGTGTCATGAAACTAGAGCAACTATTTAATAAGTATCTGTGAGACTCATCCACTGTGAAATCACTGTTTTACCCCTGGTGATCAAACAACCCTTCGAGAGTGTCACAGCAAGGCTGAGGAGGCACGCTGCTTCCTCTAAACTTGTACATGGTCCCCTTGCCCTGGCTCACCTTGACTCACTCCTTCCCTGAGCAGCCTCTGAGAAACCCCACTGAAAGGAGGAAGGAAGAATGGCCTGGTGGTGGTCTTATCTTGGAACTATTGAACTCTCTGGCCTCAGGCCAGCGACCGAGTTCTCTGGGCCTCAGTCTCCTTAATGTGGCCAAGGCCATATTAGTCAGTATCTTTCACTTCTAATGTTCTGGGTTCTATGGTGAGTTTTTCCCTAGGCTAATACTGTACCCCTTCCACGGAAAACTGAATTATAATAGTATAAAGAGAAGAGAAAGAGAGCGGTGGCTGGGTGTTATATGACCTTGGAGTCTTTGATAATTGAGACATCTGATAAGGGAGGTTTGAATCAGTTTGATGAATGAGAAATAAATTGGTGTTTTCAGTGTCTGACAAAAGGATCACATCTAATTAGATTAGAATGGTGTCGGGCTGGGCGAGCTCTTTATGCTTGGAGACCTTTCCCCTCTGAAGCTGTTCATGAGATCAGATTGTCTTTAGCTGTCCAATCTCAGACTTCCCCCCAACCCCCCAGCCTCCTGGTATTTCTCCTCTTTTAGAGTGTGCACACGTCTCGGCCATGCTAGATTCTGGGCAGCACCTCAGTTCTTACCATATGGCCAGGCCAAACATGGAAATGGCTTAGTTTATACCCATGCCTTTGCCAAGACTAATCCTAGACCTGCAGAATTCCTCTGCTTTGCTAATGAAACTTCGTATTTTTTTTCCCTAATGGACATAAATCTTCTAAAAGGTGGCTACCAAGAGCCTGTCGTGACATTCTGGGTTGTCATTTTGTCCCCATTTTCTGACCCTTTCCTTGTAATTGACTCTTAAATATAGTGTGTGTGTGTGTGTGTGTTGTGTGTTGTGTGTATGTGTTGTATAACTGGCTAGCTTGTGTGCATTTTAAAAGTGTTTATGATATTATAGTGTTTTGATAGTGTGCTAAGTACTGGGGTAGTGTGCTAGGTACTGAGATAGTATGCTATATACTGAATCAGAAAGATGGTGCAGTTAGTTCTGATGGCCAAATTGATGAGATTTACAGAAGCAGGTCTCTAAGCATGTCTAGTAATCATAAAGAGTAGTGAGTTAGGAGACTCATCCTAAATTCGGGTGTCACCATTCCATGGACTGTGGTCCTAGAATGAATAAAATGAAGAAAGCACTCTAAGCTCAAGTAGCCATTGCTCCCCTTTTCCCAATCCAGTGTGGCTCGCCCCCTCCCTCTCCTGCTGCCATCCCTTTCCAGGACTGTGCTCCCCAGAACTGTAAACCCAGGCAGACCCTCCCTTCTTTAAGTTGCATTTGTCAGGGAGTTTATCCCGGCAATGACACAAGTAACTAATACGGATGGATAAAGCACAGGCCCTGCTTTTAAGACACATCTAGAAGGAAGACACCATCGGGATGTGTGATGCGCTGTCTCAGACTCGTATGTGGAGGACAGAGGTAAAACAGGGCTGAGACAAACATGGGGATTTTAATTTTCTCTGGAGGGAAAGAACTCAACGACGTGTTCTGGGGGAGCTGTCATCTACAGTGTACTTTGAAAGGTGGATAAGACATTAGAAGAAAGAAACGGGGTGAAGGGCAGAGGATGCAGTGGAGTGATGAGTGCTCAGCCATGTAGGACAGTGCAGAGCTTAATTAACTTGCACATTAAATCCCAGAAAGCCCTACAGAAGGACAGGCCGTCTAAGCTCAGAGCACCTGCAGTTTACTTTTATTTATTCATTTGTTTGGGAGTGGTAATCAGTTGGATAAAGCCTGGTGACTCAACTTGCACCAGTGCTGAGACAAACTGCCTGCTTTTGCTCACCTTCAAGTCATATCTTCCTGCCTTGCTTGCCTGTTTATTTAGAGACAGAGTCTCATGGGCCCAGGTTGGCCTTAGATTTGATACATAACCGAGGTTGGCTTTGAACGTCCAGTCTTCCTGCCTCTCCAAGGTGTTGGTATTACAGGTTTGTACCTTCTTGCCTAGTTTACATGATTTTAGGGATCTGGAGGTCAAACCCAGGGCTCCATGCATGTTAGGAAAGTGCTTTACCAAGGACACAACAGCCCCAGCTGTACTGGGCTTTTTTAATTCAACAATTACAACTTTATACCGTTTTATCATCTAAACCCCCCAGATGCAGAGAACCTGATACGGCTCGCTCTCTCTCTCTCTCTCTCTTTCTCTCTCTCTCTCTCTCTCTCTCTCTCTCTGTCTCCTTGCTATCTGTCTTTTGAACTCTGCAGTCACTTTCATATTTAAAAGTTATTGTTGGCTGTCTGAAGCAATCTGTATGTTCCTATGCTCTGCCACCCCAAGTAGTCACTGCGTGTCAGACATTATGCTAAATCACGGATTGTCAAACATTTTGGTCTAAGATGCCTTTGTAATCCCAGAAATCGTAAGGATCTTAAAGAGCTTTTGCTTATGTGAATTATACTCATTGGTCTTTACCATCTTAGAACAGGAAAGGGAGACGTTTTTTAAAACGTATATTTATTTTAAAATCAGAAGCCCCTTGGAGCCTAACATAAATAACATATTGAAATGAAAAAAAAATTACTGCTTTCTACAACAAAACAGCTAGAAGACTGGCAGTTTTTATTTATTTATTTTCTTTGCTTCTGTTAGTATCTTTTATGTGTTGCTCAAAAGAAGGCAGCTGGATCTCCGACCCTGCAGTTCTAATCCATCTGTTGTGACATAACACATTCGGAGGCCTCTGCAGAAGCCCCACTTCTTATGATAAGGATTATTATTATTATGGAAATAGATTTGATCTCATGAGTCTCCATGAAGGAGTCTTGAGGACCCCAGGGGACTATTGGCCACACTTGTGGGAAGTGCTATGCTGCCCTTGTTCTCTGTGGAGTAAACAGACTGACATGTGTGAATGTTGAGAAGGGAGGGGTGGAAACAGCCTGGCAACTTCTGGCCTGTGTCATTACACTGGGACAAATTGGTCTCATAATTCTTGGGACTGCGCTTGCTTAGATCTGAATTCATGCAAAAAAAGAGAATGTGTGTGTTTAGGTTTTCTTTATACCTAAACAAAAAGTATGTGAATGATGAAAGGTCATGTGGAAACATTAAAGAATGAGTAGAAATGACTGTTTCCATCTCACCAAAGAAGTCTCAAAGGCTAGGGAATGGAGCTCACTGGCAGAGCACTTGTTTGCCTAATGTGGACCAGGCTCTGGGTACAATCTATTGCAACTCAACCCAACCCAACCCAACCCAACTCAACCCAACCCAGCCCAGCCCAGCCCAGCCCAGCCCAGCCAAGCCAAGCCAAGCCCAGCCAAGCCAAGCCAAACCAAACCAAACCAAATCAAACCAAGTCAAGCCAAGCCAAGCCAAACCAAACCAAAAAGATGATTTCAGAAGTAATATAATTCTCCTTAGAGGGTAAAATAAGTGTCTCTTGCTAGTTGGTTGGTTGTTCATTACAAGTAAGGTTTTTATTCTATAGTGTGTGTGTGTGTGTGTGTGTGTGTGTGTGTGTGTGTGTGTGTTATGCACCTATGTGTGAGGGGGTGCCTTCACCCATGCACATGCGCAGAAGCCAGAGGAGGATTTCAGGGGGCCTTCCTTATCATTCTTTGCTTTATTCCTTTGAGTCAGGGTATCTAACTGAACTCAGAGTGAGGCAGGCCTCTTTTCTCCTTCTTTCCCACAGCACTAGCTAGTGTTGTAGGAATGTGTATGACCAGCCCCAGCTAGTTTATGTGAGTTCTGGGAATTTGAACTCAGGTCTCCATGCTCAAGTAGCGAGCTGTCTCTGCTTAGGCAGCTCATGTTCTTCACTGCTGACCTGTCTCTCCAGCCCAAGTAGGCTGTTCTTCTGTCTTAACTAATTTAAACTGGTTCACAAACTGGTTTTCCCTGTCTGGCGCTGCATGCACATTTGTTGAAAGGAAAGAAAAGCACAGAGAAGCATTCTTCTTTGTAGTGTTGTCAGGCAGGGTGTTTGCTCTTTAGAAAACATCTTAGCGTTATATTTTAGAGTTGAATTAATTCAAGCATCCAAAAAGCATTTCACCTGATATTTTAGAAGTATTTTATTAGACACGACACTACAAGATTTCCAAATACCCATGAAGCAGATGGATCCATGGATTCTAATAAAACTGATATATTTATATGTACCCTTCAGCTCATGAAATGGAATTTGATCACTTTCAAAGTGTATGTTGAAATATTTAGGGCAGTGTATTGTAAATGTTTTAAAAGTTAACTGGGGGAAAAGATGAAAGACTTTTAATTTTCTGGGACTGAAATATTTCAAGGTGAAAGCTGCCACATCAAGCCTCCCTTGCCTTCTGTTGGTTGGTTTCGGATTCTTGGCCTATGATTAAATATTTTGCATCACTTTTAAAAACTCAGAATGTAGCTAGCTTTTAAAGTAATAAACCAGACTTATAGCTGAATGAATTACAAATCAAAGCCTTTTAAAAATCACAAAGTAGTTCATTGCTCTTTTAAAAAAATGTCATTAATGGAGTATTAGAATATCTTGAACACACTTTCCATCGAAGATTTTGGAATTTCTCCTACATTTCTAAATTTTAAAATAGAGAGGTGTGGGGCAAGTGGACCGTGCCACCAGACAGAAGAACTGGTAAGGTTGAAGTAGATTCAAAACCATGGAGAATCGTAGAATTGAGAAGGGTAGGTGTGTAACCAGCTCCCTGCCAAGCTCTACCTGTCCTGGAACACAACCATGGCACCCCACTGAGAGACCCTGACAACTGGTCACATAGCATAAAACCCTGGAGTTCCCTATGCTAATGAGGTATCTGGATAGGCCCCTAGTATTTAGCCAATGAGCTTCCCTGAACCTTCCTCCCTGCAAAAGGTATTTAATCCCTGATTCACCCTGAGTAGGACATATGCATTTACATCTGCCATAAAATAAAACAGTTTGGATAAGCAAGATTGTCTTCTTCATTCAAGGATCGCCTGGGGAGTGGGGAGTGGAAGGTGGTGGTGATGGGAGGCCTTAATAGTAAAGAGTTGTCCCTAAATCTCCCAGAGAAGGCCTTCCCTCTTTCAGCCCCTCCATACTCTTTACATTCACTGGGAAACAAACCAGATTCTTCCCTGATCTGGGCTTAGCTATCCTCTTCTTGCCTGGCACTTAGGGGAAGTGTGTCCACCTCCACCCCTACCCCCATTCTCAACTCCCTGAGGTTCTCACTGGTGTCTGGGTACACAGGAGATTGGGAACCACAGCATCTGTCCCAGATCTCTCTGGGTTTTTTTGCCCAGAAGAACACGTGTTGGGATCCTTTTCTCCGACTATGTTCTGTCTCCCTGAGCTGCTTGCTGGGGTGGGGGGTGCTCTAGCACTCCAGTAGTAAGTCAGAAGCACAGCCTGCAGCCCACAGGGAGGGCAGCTGGAGAGATGCTTAAGCCATTAAGAGTGCTCCCTACCCTTGCAGAGGATCCAAGTTCTCAGCAGCTATCACTTGCCTCTTACATTTACCTATACTGTAGCTCCAGGGGATCTGACACCCTCTACTGGGCTCTGTGAGCACCTGTACCAATGTATGCACACCCAGAGACAGACAGACAGATAGGCAGGTCAACACACATACATACACTCATAAATAAAAGCAAGTCTAAAAATATAGAGAGGATTTTCCTTCCTGTAGTCATTCCCTCCTTTTCTCTCTTTGTCTTATTTTCTCCTTTCTTGCTTGTTTTAATTTAAAAGTATCGTTACATGGCCTCCTTGCCTGTGTAGACGTGCTGCACTCAGATGGCCATTAGAATGTAAGAGGAAGTGAGTGATTGGGCTGGGGCTGGGTGCTGACAGCAGTATTTTTCACATAGTTATGAACATGTGTGCTACTTCCAATTAGTCTTGGGTTCACTTATTTGTGGTATTAAGACTATGATTTATGAAGTTCCTGCTTTGAAACAAATGCTGGAGAGTGGAGACAGCACAGATTCCAAGAATGTTCTAGAAGTTGAGAAGCCAGGGTGAGACCCCCTGCTCCTCTGGTTATCATTAGGATGGGAACTCTAAAACAAGCTCCCCTCTTTCCTGCTTTCTCTATTCTCCTCCAACCCCTCTTGCTCTTGATTGGCATGTCTACCATCTCTAGGTATCAGGCCCTCCTCTTGTCAGCTGGAAGAAGCCTTATCTGTCAGTGCTGTGGTCTATATTTAGACATTAGGGCTCCTTCCAGCAGTCCACTGAAGGCCCCCCATCAACACGAGCAGGGATTATACATTCTCTGCCTTAAAATCTTTAACCATCAGTGTCCAGCCAAAGCTGACCAATACCCTTCAGCTTTGTTCTCAGTTCTGTTCTTTGACTCTGCTCAGCTCCCTCCTCTACCCTATGGTGCCAACATGCAACAACGGAGTGGAGAAATGTTAACGAGCCTGCTAACATGTTAACAAGAGGTCAAGATATAAATGTAGACATTTATATTAAAACCTTTGCATCTCCTTTAATAGCCATAGTCCTAAGAACAATAATTCTAGTAGTCATTTTTATTAAATGTTTACTGTACCCTAGATATCATGTTAGGCAATTTATATTTATCATTCCATATAAATGAGAGAGAGAGAGAGAGAGAGAGAGAGAGAGAGAGAGAGAGAGAGAG
>JADRCH010000036.1:8039666-8072897 GCA_019843965.1 Rhynchomys soricoides | reverse complement strand
GAGAGAGAGAGAGAGAGAGAGAGAGAGAGAGAGAGAGAGAGAGAGAGAGAGCTGGAGATGTGCCTTAGTTTGTGGAATGTTTGTCTACCATGCACAAAACACAGCTTTTCATCTTCAGACCTGCATAAGCTGGCCAGGGGGCTAATGCTCCCAATCCCAGTTCCCTGGCAATAGAGGAATAAGGATTAGACATTCAAGGTCATTATCTGCTACATAATGAGTTCAAGATCAGCCTGGGCTACCTGTATATAGATAGATGGATAGATAGATAGATAGATAGATAGATAGATAGATAGAAGCTGGTCACCTTTATATCAATAGAGTAGGTTTCTTAATGGGAGCAGGGTTTGTGCATAGGAAATACCGACTGTCTTCTGAGAAGAGAATGCTCAAATGCACTGCTCATCTTTGCTGTACCAAAGATGCATTAGGCAGCATTTGTTAAGAGAGAACTAGACATTTTACCTGGGAATCTGTTCCACACATGCTCAGCCGTGAAAGTTTCAAAATAAATGTGTATTCTGCTCTTTCCAGAAAAGGGTGTGCATATGTTGTAAGCTTGAGCATGCATTTAGGAAATAGAGAGGCACAGCAAGAGGCTGAAGCTAATGACCTTGGGATGGGGTCACGGAGAGCCTGAGGTTGGGGAAAGCTGGCCATGGGGCCAGCCTTGTTAATTAGCCCTTAATGTCTCAGTGTTATGATGATTAAATTATATATATAATTCCTTTAAATAAAGACAAGTGTGACTCAGAGCAAAGGCATGGGGGGAGATGGGGTTGCTTCATTTTCATTGGTTGTGTGACCTAGGCAAGCTTCTAACTTCCCTGAGCCTCAGTTTCCCCATCTTCAGAGTGAGAGGATGAAATTTTGGCCCTCCATTTTGCAAAGCCAGTGAGCTGTAACTCTGGGAGGTAGCTTGGACCCCTTGCCCAGTGGAGACTGGGCTAGGCAGCCATTATTCTAGTTTGTACATTTAAAGCAGGCTGTTCAGGACCACGGACACAGCTCTCGGGTGCATCTTCAATTAAAAAACATGAGCTGGGCCCACAAGAACCTTTGCCTGATGACCTCGGAGCTTATCGATACCCAGAATAAGGCCCCCAGTGCAAAGCTGTGTCCTGCTTGAACTGTAAAATTGTTGTTTAAGCCGTGTAGAATTCCAAGCATCTTTAAAAAAGACAGAGTACTTCAAAACACAAGCTCTGCCGTCTGGCAGATTTGGCTTCAAACTTCAGATTTTCTTTTTTACTTTCTTTTCCATTAATTTGTTAATTTATTCACTTTGCAGCCTGATCACAGCTTCCCCCCCTGCCCACAACTTCAGATTTCCTAGCTCTGAAGTTGTGGACAAATAATTTAAGTCTCTTGAGTTCAGTTTTCTGAAAATGGCGATCACATCACCTTTGAGGACTACGTATTATGTAGACAGTGGAGACTTCTGACCCTGACATGTAGTAACTACTCATGAAATGCCAGCAGCCAATGTAAGCAACAGATGAAGGGAAGAAATGTCCAGTTGGATAACTGAGATTCCATCCAGGAAACTGGTGGAAACTAGGACCAGGAGGCCTTGATGCCACCCCTGGTATGAGAGTGCTTGCTAATAAAGACAAATCCAAGTATTAAAACACTATGACATGAATGAAGGGCATAAGACATTGTAAGAAGGTGAAAAGGGGGACCATGAAGGCTGGCTCAGGGGTGGCGGGACACTGGGAGAGGGAGAGGAATAAGAACTTCTGTTGGAATGACAAAGAATCATGAAATCGCCACAAAACCTATCACTGTGTATGATAACTTAAAAAATTAATGGAAAGTAACATGTACTATTATGTATCACTTAATTATTAATTTTACATTGAAAACATCAGTCGGAGTTGGTGATGGAAATTGGATTGCAGTGACAGACTGGCTCCAGATGCTGGTCTGCAATTGCATTTTGAAGCGGAAAGTGAAATATCATTTCTAATTTGTAAACCCCCCCTTTCTCCATCCTTCTCTCCCGCTCTCCATGCTTCTTCCTCCTTTCTCCCTTCTTCCCTCCTTTTCTCTCTCTCTCCTTCTTTTCCTTACCCTCCTTTTTCTTCCATTCCCTCCTTTTTGCCAGTGGCATGAGCTGTCAGGCAGGAGAGAAGTCTGTTTCCAAAACATTGGCTGCTCCTGGTTGCCAATAAGAAATGGAACCTGCTAATCTCTATTAAGAGCCTTCCCTCACCAGAGCCTCCAAACAGAGCTGGCGGAGGAAGGTTTGTGAGAACCAGGGCTATCTCATTGAGCTTATTTCCTGCAGAGTGAGACTTGGAGCCACATCTCATCCCAGACTGAAGGCTGAATGTAAGCTGAATGCTTGGGGCAGTGGGATGTGACAAATTCTAATGGCAGGCAGCTGGTTCCGCTTCCCAGAGGCCTTTGCACAAGCCCGGGAGGAAAGTGTGTGACCTGTGTGTCAGGCTGGGAAGTAGGCATGAGCAGTAGCACAAAGCTGAAAGGAGATAGCTTGCCTAGGGAACGGTGGTCACCCTAGGAGATTATAGAATAAGATGAAAATTCCCCCCGACTTCCTGCCCTTAATTCTTCCCTTCTTGGTCCTTCACTTACTGGTTCACAAATTTTGCAGAACACCTTCTGGAAGATCGTCATGAAGAGAAGGTAAGAGTCTCAAATGTCATCTTGTGTGTTGTCTTTACTTGATTTCAAATCCTAGAACATCCTGCAATATTTTGAACAGGCTATTTTTGTGCGTATCTGGACAATTCACTTTGTAAGTGATATTTGGAAGCTTCCAGGTCAACAGTTCCCCCATGAGAAGTCAAGGGCAGCCAGCAGTCCATGAAGACCTACATGGTACCCTTCAAGTTATTGTAAGTGTTTCAAGAATTCTAATGTAATTTGTCTTTTGTAAGCTTTTAACTAGTATAATGCGGTCTCTGGTTAGTCTAGACTTGCATGTGCATAACAGGGTGAGTTTGTAGGACCCTATGTGGCAGTGTCCAGAGGCCAAAGAACATGGACCCTGGATACAGGTTAAGTCAGGCTCTCATGGAGCTCAGGCTGACCTCAGAATCACCTTGTAGCTGAGAGTGGCTTTGAACTCAGAATCCTCTCACTTCTACCTTCCAAATGCTAGGATTACAAGTGTGTGTATTTGCTCTGTTTATTGGATGCTGAGGATAGAACTCAGGGAAGGCTTCATGCACGGTAGGCAAGCATTCTACCAACCGGGGTACAAGCACTTAAAGCTCATTGTACAACCTCCCAGGGATAAAATCCTGAGGTGATCCTAGCCCCTCCTAAAATGGTAATGAGGAACTGTAGAGATAATCCAGTGGATAAGAGCTGGAGTCCTGTTCCCAGCACCCACACCAGGAGGCTCACAGTTGCCTGTGATTCCATATCCACGGTAATTCGATGCCCCCAGAATCCCTGTATTTGCATGTACCCCTTGTCCTAGACATATACATAATTAAAAATAAAAGAATGAATCTTTAAAACAGTAACACAGGGATAATAATAGCACTTCTTCCGTCCTAGGGCTGAGATGAAGATAGAGAGAATCCACACCCAGTGCTGGTAAGAAAGAAGGCTCCTGAGAACCAGTGCTGATGCTAAGCCATCTCATGGAGATGTAATGCTAAATGGCTCCATGCAGCCGTGTTTTGTAGTGGTACCCAGAGGAAAGCAAAACAGCAACAGAAGCTTGGAGGTTAAAGTGTGGACAGGCATCTCAAAGGCTCTTCTTGGACCTGGCATCTAAGCAGGCAGCACATGTCAGCTGCTCTTCTCTTGTTCCTCCCTCCCCCTCGGTCTGGAATATGTGCTCCTTAGAGAGGGCTCTCTGACTTAAGCTCTGCCTCTGGAGTGTGATTTATCCTGGAAATAGTTCTACCAGAAAATAATAGAAAATTACTTGCCAGGAGAAGAATCAAATGAGAGACTGTATTTACTTTGGGCGTTTTTCCCATTGTACCGGGTTATATTGCCAAGGAGCTAAAAATAGTGGTGATAAGCAGTCTTCGAATTGGTCCCTCTTGGGGTGACAAGGGTCAACCAAAAGTAGACTTGCTTCTCCAGGGAGCCCCTGTGAGATCAACATCATCTACCTTCACCCTATTTTGGGAGCCCCTCTTGCAGTCTCTCTTGGCTGGGTTCCTGCTTCCCCACACATGGCCTGGGTTTCCCTCCCAACTGATCAGTTCCTCACACTTGTCTCGGCAACCCATGTTAAACCTACCGGTTTTAGATTGCCTCCTGCTTTAAATATGCTATTTATAGTTGCTAATTCATGTTTTCACAATGCTTCATGTCTCAGCTGGTCGTTGTACCACCCTAAGAAAATAATAAAACACATGGCATTGGTATGGGTGGCTATGCTGCTCGTCATTTTTCATCTAGGGGACGCTTATTGGAGGAGACATGTAAAACTGCAGAGGGTATTTTTTCTCTCTTAAAGAAAAGCCCCCAGTGTATTAAATATTCATCTGTTTTAGAGGAACGCTGTACCAGTTTTTGTCCCCCTCCCCGATTCTCTCGTGGAGATATATTCTGATGTCTATAATACGTATTGTTCTCATAAAATGCGCCTCACTGCAACTGGTCCCCTGAGAAAAACTTGAAATCTTCATCAACAGCTGTTTTGAGATATGGTAAAATGCATGTTTCAGCCTTTCGGGTCACATCTGAGCAATACCATCTGAATGAGCTTGGGATTGAGCCCTGGGAGCCTGTGCCTTAGAACTGTAGGTAAAGACTTGATGTTTGGGGGTCCTGCCCTCCACACCACTCTGTGTGTGTGTGTGTGTGTGTGTGTGTGTGTGTGTGTGTGTGTGTGTAGGTACACATGACTCCCAGAGGAAAGCCATATAGCTCTTATTTCTCAGACACTGTCCACTTTTTGTTTGTTTGTTTGCTTTTTATTTTGTCTGAGACGGTCTTTGTGGAACTCAGAATCTGGTGAGCCCCAGAGGTCTGCCTGTCTTTGCCTCTCCAGTGCTGGGCTTACAAGTGTGTGCCACCAGAATAGGATCTTTTTGTTCATTTTCTTTTAAACATGGGTTCTGGGATCTAACTCCCATCCTCATCTTTGCGTCTTTGCAAGGTCAGCACTTTACCAACTAAGCCATCTTCCCTGCCCAGCTTCTGTCTTCTAAAGGTCTTATTTTTCTCGGCCACTGCTTATCCAAAGGTGCTATTCTGGGTTTTGTATTGTATTTCCTGGCTTGGCTGAGTTGAAGAGGCAAAGGGAATAGAAGCCTCTCTTCTAAAGATATAATCAGGGAAGCCCAGGTCCCTCCCTGGAGGGGCAACAGAGGTGAGTGACATGGGTCCTAGGGAGAAGGTGGCAACATCCCCTTTGCTCAATAGGGCTAATCAGGTGGTGGTAGCAGCTGTGAGAACAGAAAGGTGAGCAGGGTGGATGGGGGTGGATGAGCCACACATGTGAACCACCCTCTTCCCCTCCCTTGGGTCTACTTCTAGGTTACCCCAAACACTAGTCCAGCAGTGGCAGTAGCAGCAACATGTGGGTGCTTTTCTGAACTGCAAGCACACACTGCTTCAGCTTGATGGGATAGGGGAAAGCTATGACCTCTTCTAGTACTGTCTTGTCTCCTTGGGGTTTCCCAGCCTGAGAACAACATCGGGTGGGAGTAGGGCTTGGGGATATGGGGTTCAGAAGTGTACATGCCATTTCTACCTGGAAAGAGCCTACAGCCGAGAGTGGGGATAGCCTGGAACAGTTTTGATGTTCATGATGAGTACAAACCTATGGGTCACCATGTTCTGGTTCCTCAAAAGTGAGAGGGGGAAGCTTTTGAGTCAGATAAGAAAGACCTTGTCTGGTTACCAGCGGAGAGACCTATGAACAGAATTCAAGCCTGCTCTTAGAGTCTTTATCTGATTAGTACTGTCCAGCCAAGGAGCAATACAAAGAGGAATAAAACTGGATGGTCACTAGTGAGTGCCCCAAAAGATTGATTTATATGCTCTGATAAGATAAGAGCACTTGCTGCTCTGCACAGGACCTGAATTCAATTCACAGCAGCCTCATTGGGTGTCTGACAATTGCCTATAATTCCAATTCCAGGGAATCTGACACCTTCTTCTGGCCTCTGCAGGCACCCATACTTGTGGTACATACACAGACACATGAAATAAAATAAATTTATTTTTGCAAAAATGTTTTAAAAAGAAAGTAGAGGTAAATGTGGGTTCATAGGAGGACATCTCTGTGTTCCTTGCAGCCTGAAGGATACCACTCTTCACTTCCATTAAAATTTGAATCAAATGACTATGTTTTGCCTAAGGAAACTGCCCACATTCCTTACTACCAATAATGCCGCTCCTATAATTTTGCTGTAATAGTGGGGGATGATTTTGGAGCCAGGCAATGTGCTCAGGACCACTGTGTGGCAGGCAAAAATAATGACACCAAAAATGTCACATTCCAACCCTCAGGACCTGATGATGTGACCTTGGAAAGGGCCTTTGCAAATTTGATCCAACAGGGACCTGGCCCCGGGCTGGGGCCCTGGATTGTCAGGGTGAGCACGGTGTCACTGAAGAGCCTGGAGAGTAAGGTGAGATGAGAGGATTTGTAGACGAAAGAAGAGGCTTCACACAAGTACACAAGTGTACATGCAGCCACTCACATGTGAGAGCACGCGCTTAGACACATGCATGCACACATGCACACATGCATGCACGCACAAGCATGAAAAGTAGAAAAAAAAGAGAAGAATAGTTTGTCAGAGAACAAGAGTAAGGCCAGGTACCCTCGTGTTCAGTGTCACCAGGCTCAGCATAGGCTCTGGCCCCAGAATCTTGAAACAGCAGGTATTTTGCCCTTTGGTACACTGTACAGGGCTATGCTCACCATGTCTAGCACGCTAAGTCTTACTACTATGCCCATTTGGCAAATGAGAGAAAGAGATCAGAAAGACAGAGAGAGTCCCCTTGCATCAGAGTTGCAGTCCCCATGCAATAGGGATTCATCCTCAGGTCTGATTTTTAGAACCCCTGCTGAGAACTACCACTTTAAATACTGCCTCCCCAGGAGTAGATGTCTCAAGTCTAGGTCCCAAGTCATACTGCTTCCTTTTGGCCCATCTCTCCAGTTTCACCAGGCTGGAGGAACCAGCAGACAGGTTCATGTTAGGACACAGCCGGAGGAAGTCAGAAACTGGTGATGAGTCACATGAATTTTTCCTTTTCATTGATAGGTACTATTGATGTATGCTGTTTTCTTCTTTCTGGGGCTTTTGGTAAAGAAGGAAGTTGCCGAGGGTACTGCTGAAGGAGAACAGGAAGTGGTTCCAGCATCCAGTGTACCTTCAGTAGCTGATGGAGAAGCCAATAGAGGAGATGCTTTTCTCAGGAAATGAATAGGGGTTAAATCCACTTCCAATATTATCAGAGAAACAGGAAGGCTACAAAGGACTTAAAGGGCTGAAAGAACCCTGGAGTGGTCCAGCTATGGCGTTCCTCTCTCCTGAGTGGAAAGAACAAGGAACTGGCCAAGGACTCAGAGAAAAATGTTTATCCTCTCTGGAGCAAGGCTTCATCCCCATAAGAAATTAACAATGTAGATCCTGGAGAGGGGGAGGCTAAGACACAGAACACCATGCAGGGCACTATCAGGGAGGATGATAGGCCTGGAGGCATCTATGGACCCCCGAAGAAACACACTCCAGACTGAATGATTTTGACCATCAGGGTCAAGCTAGGAATGGAAAGAAGCCCAGACTTGCTTTGGAGCTGTGTACAGGCTGTGGGAGTGAGAATCTGGAAATGCTGGTTCATGACAAAGGAAGGCTGGGTTCAACTCCATTGGTGCCTGAGGCTGTAAGCAGCCACCTACTGTTCAGAGGAGGGCAGCTGGAAGATGATATCCAAGGCCATCTTATTCCTTGGCTGGAAGGATTCAGTCATTTCACAGCTTCCTTTCTAATGTGGAGCCACAACAGAGCCATGGGTAGAACCACTGGGTGGCACAAAGAATGTTGGGGTGGGAGGAGGGAAGGGCATCAGGTGAGGGCAGCTGGATGTAAAGCACGGGACTACATGCCCACCAGCACACAGGAAGTGTTGAGTTTCATCTCCAGTATCACCAATATAATTACGACAAAAACAGCAAGATAAGAAGAACCACACAGATATGACAAAAAGAAATGGGTGCTTAGTGAAAAGCTACTTCAAGAGTGTCCAAGCTAGACACAATCTAATAAGTTATCTCTTTGGCTTGTCAGGGAATGGGTGATAGATGCTATGTTCTTTTGTACATGGTAGCTCAGAGTCATTTGCTCACAACTAGTACTTTCTAGAACCAGGATTGAAACTCAGTGTTTTGTTTTTTGAGTCCAGCCCCCCCCCTCCCTTCCTCTCTCCCTCCCATTGAGCTGTCTCCTGAGGGAGTCATCAGAGTGATAGTTAATGACAATGTCTAGGAGATCCAGCTAGCTCAATAGTGCAGGCTGCAAGATCATTTATTTACTCTGAAATGTGGAGCGATATCATATTCTGTTGGGCCACCAGGTAGCTGTTTCCAAGTGTTGAAGTTCCAGTTACTGTTAAGATCTTTTCAGTAGTCTGCATATCTCATGTTTTCTACCAGAAACTGCATTCTAAGTAGTCATGAATACCAATTTAACGCTAGGCTTTTCAGACTCCTTTAGTGGAATTTTGTCAGAACAGCTGTTGCTGACTCTTATAGAAGGTGGTAGGTGGACCTCAGGGGTATCCAGAATGTCAGCTGCTGTTAGGACTGACTTGTAGGTGACAGGAGGCATGGATTATGAGGAAGCTGTAAAAAAGAGAAAGGACTCTCAGGGGGGTGGGTGTCTGTATAGTTAGGCTGCTGCCCCCTTGGAGGGCTCTGAATCCCAGGTTAAAATGTTAGTGCTATAAAATCAAGCCAGCCATCATTCCAGACCAAATGGGAGAGGTCCTCAGGAGGCCCCACCTCTTTCTGAGAGCTTTGGGCAGTTGGTGGCTGCTGGGGAGGGAAAGTCAATTTTTTTTTTCAGGGATATAGGCTGTCGATGCTCCTCCAGGGATGGCCTTACTTCCATGTACATGTGAGCAACACTAACTGGATTCAGTAGGTAGAAGAAGAAGAGGAGAAGGAGAAGGAGAAGGAGAAGGAGAAGGAGAAGGAGAAGGAGGAGAAGAAAAAGAGAGAGAGAGAGAGAGAATATGAATCTTATAAAGGGTTGTGAGGACAGGAACAGTTTGCAGATAAGTTGAAAAGAAGGAATGGGGTGGATATATTCAAAATACATCATATAAACATGAAAAAATTTTAAGAATAGATAAATAAAATAAAGGTACTGAGTTTCACAGACTATGAAGGCCATAACTTAGTGGGGGCAGTGGAGGTGCTGGGTGGAAAACAGCTTCACAAATGCAGGAAGAAATTAAAGTAAGATTGTGTTTAAGATGTTGCTTTTCCAACACAGATGCTGGGAAGAAATCTCCCTGACCCAAGCTTGATTGGCACTAGGTTGTGACAGGCTATCGCCACCTGGTGGTCACAGGGCCAAATTGTAGGTCTAAACTTTAGATGCTAAAGGGTTTAGGCAGAAAACTTCATCAGAGTCAAAAAATCCTAGTCAAGTTGTCTGTATCCCCTGAGAGTTTTAAAAGTCTATAAATATCTGCATAAGAACTGAATATTTCATATTTATCTGAATGTCTTAGTGATGGAGGCATTGCTGCTTTGAGGAACTCAAAATTATTCAAATATAGCAGATAGAAAAAAAGTTATCTCCAGGAATACACAGATCTCTGAGTCCAGCTGGAAGTTGAGAAGATTCAACAGCTTTGAGCCTTGTAATGAGGGGATAAAAAGACTTTTTTTAAAGCAACCCTGGCAGGTTGATGTCTAACAGACTTAACTGCTAAGAAGCAAGTGAGCAATGACTTTTGGAAGCAAAAGTTCTCTTTTCGGCTGATTCTGCAGCCTGACTCATTGGCATGGCAAGGGCTGCATCTGGAACAGAGCTGTGGCTGATTCTGTGACTTACTTTTGTCACTGTGTCCAATTGGACAGAATTGACAACTATGGCTTTTTGTGGCTCTCTTTTGTAAATCCAGGGAGGGCTGATCTTAAGATGAGGGGTGTATGCTGTCTTCAGAGCTGTATGTGTTGGTGAGAGGGCTGTGGGAACAAAGACCGAAACATGCACACAGGCAGAACAGCTGATGTACACACTGCTTCAGTGTGGTGGAGCAGCTACTGTGCTAGGGGGGTCTCAAGGTTAGGCCTTCCTCTGGCTTGACCTCTGAGCAGCTCTGTAACTTTGGACATGGTGACTTTTCTGAGGTCATGCATTCCTTTTCTGTACAGCTTGGTTTTAGATTTGTTGTCCTGCCAAAATCTGCACATGAGTGTAAGTGCAGGAGGAATCTGGACTTAGGTGTCAGATTCCCTGGAGCTGGAGTTAGAATCAGTTGTGAGCCATCCAGCATGGGTGCTCAGAACTGAACTCAGGTCTTCTGCAAGAACAGTTTGTGCTTTTAGCTCATGAGCCATTTCTTCTGCCCCAGGACATGGAATTTCTTCAGGAAAGATTCATGGATATTGGAAAGTTGACTTGTTATTTTCATTCCTCCTCTCCCTTCCTGGCATTTCCGTTTTTCCTCTTCTCCCCCACCCCCACTCATCCTTGCTCCTGTTCCATCTCTTTCTGACTCATAATCCTGAACTCTTCTTCAGCACCAGCACCAGTGCCAGTAACAGCACCAGCACCAGCACAGCACCAGCACCAGAAAGGCAAACATAGTGACTTATCCTGCTATTCCAAGGGACTCGCCGGTGCACATACATGTAATAACTATTCAATGGTAATGGTTCCGTCTAACATGTCAAGAGCACTGTTGGGAAAGATCGTAGCTGTTTGTCCAGGTTCCCAGGGGCCTCATAAGTAAACAGTTTTCAAAGAGCTTCCATTTTAAAAATAGGAAAAGCTTCTGACTTTGCTGTGACTCTTCTCCATGTACTGAGCATCCTCCCGTTGGGCAGACTGTGCACTCTTACGTCATTCCCAATCAGAAGCATTTGAGGACTTGAATCTGAAGGCAGCTCAGTATATAGAGAGACTGGTTTCAGAGCACAACCTCGGGCTAGGGGAAGATTTTACTGCTTAAGCTGTGTAACCTTATAGAAGTTACTTCATCTTTCTGGGCTTTATATTTTTTTATCTGTGAGTTAATTAAAAAACAAACTATAAACTACAGAGAATCTTTGTGTGATTCAATGAGATCTCTACAGATACCTCATCAGTCTTTATAACATTAATGCAAATGTTCACTGTAATGTCAGTGTTGATTCTGAACTTGTGTGACATAGAACGGGTTGCTTCCAGGTTTACTAGGATAATGCAACCCGACTTTCTGCTTGCTGAGACCCACTTCTCTCCACAATCCTGTTTACTTTTTTATTTACAGAATCATCAAGGTTTTCCAGGGGAGGGGATGACATTCCACATCTCTCATCTGTCTTTAGAATTTGAAGGGGTATTTATTTGGCATAAAGTTTCAAAACCACTCTCGTGTATCAGTCTGCAGTAAAGACCCAGGACTGAAGAAGGAATTTGATAAAGGACCAGACTATATTGAAGCCACTATAAAGCCATTGAAATTCTCCTGAGACAGAGAGGACCAGGATCCACACAGCCACTTTTGAACTGGAGATGGGACTGTCATTCTAGCAAGAAATCACCCCACTAGATGACAGTGAGAGCCACATCCACAATCAAATTTCAATTGGTAGCATGTTCCTGGCTGAGAGCTGAGGAAGGCTGACTTGTGCAGATCAGCGCCTGGCATGGTTCTGACGCGGGAAGCTACTCCCTTGGCAGAAGCAGCAGGAAGGAGAAAGGAATGGGAACTAGTATTCTGACAACACACGAGTGTCATATTGCACGTTGACAGCAGTTTATTCTTTGAGCTGGGGAAGAGGGCATAGAGAGGACCAGGATTCTCAGAGGGTGTCAAGGAATTTTGGGGTGTTGAGTAAGGGGGTTCAGTGTGGGGTGACATAGGCAAGGCTCCCCATCTGTCTTTATGAGGACCCTCTGCTGTTCATAAGCAGCTCAGTTTTCTTTGTTTTAGTTGACACATAATAGTGGTGGGTGTTCTTGGGTATTGTATTTTCCTGTGTGTGAGCAGGAAATAGCAAGGCCTGCTTTGGTGTGGATTGGCACATGGGATTTGGGGAGAGGGTCTTCTTGGAAAGGACTCTGTAGTTACTCAGTCCAGCGGTCAATTTCTGTTATATCTCCATATTGCTTTTAATTTTCTAAACATCATTCTTTATGCTTCTAGATTTCCTTAGCTTTTAATGAGGGTACTCTATTGGATCTGTAGACCTACTACAGAAAAAAGTGTTCCTTTAGACTTTACTGATCCAGATATGCAAGAACAGTGTCTGAGATGGAGCAAGGAGATGTAGTTCTCCCTTCTCTGGAGGGGAAGGCTTGGTAGAGCCAATTCATACAGACTCACAGGACTTCCATAAGGATAACAGAAGCTTGTGAGGATTTAATACCGTTCTGCGTGATAGACTAGTTAGAGCCCACTCTCGTCTTTTCCCTGAGCAGGGCCTTCTTAAGTCAGGCGTATTATTTAGTGTCTTATAAATCTTGACAAACACAGTGACAGCTGATTATTTAGGAAAACAGCAACTTTTCTTGCCCTTCATTTCTGCAACCTCCCCACCTTCAACCTCCCAGTTGATCTGATGTGTAGCATGTTATTCCATCTGAGTGGTACCCATATCCCATGGTGTTGGTCACTTAGGGTTTGAGGATGCAGGAAGAGAGTGGATGTCAATAGTGCCTCTGAAGTTCCTAAGAAACCTCATCAACATGTCAGGAAAAGCAATGACTCACACATAGTTCAGATGGCTTTCTCCATATGTTTTTGATATGAAAAAGGTCATGGATCCTGCCCAGGCTGGCCTTCAGGCCTCAGTGGATGAAATCTCCAGTAGTAAAGTGTTCCAGCATTGATTGGGGGGTTTGTACTTTTTAGTTACATAGGTATTTAACCTGCCTTACCGTTGATTGAGCCCACTCACGGATTAGTTTGAATCAGCCCTTGACCACTCTCCTGCTGCATGATCCTGTGCAAATCATTGAGTTATTGCATCTCGGCTAAACCTCAATTTCTTCATGTGAATCATGGAAATAAAAGCCCCCTGGCGAGAAAGGAATGACAGGTGAAATACTCCATGTGGTTCATGGGTATAAGCCCCCAGAGAGATTAGATGTGATTGTCAATAAGATGCAGGATGTCTCAGAGATGAGACAGGGATATCAACTCTCCCTGATGAACTATGCAAGCAACCTTTGCCCCAGAGAAAACCAGCAGCCCGACCCAGCTATGTAGCTTCTATGCTACATGCCTGCCCTCTTCCAACACATCTGGCCCTCAAAATCTAGCCTCTTCCCTCAGCATCCTTCCCCTCAAAAATAGAAAGTACGCATCTAGAATCGTTTTGACTTGAGGATTAGATTCATGTCCATGGGCGATTGGTTGGTACTATTTCTTCGCCTCACCTAATTTTATATATTCTAGAATCTTCTAAGGCTCTTAGATGGAGTGATTTCTGCCTTTTGGTATGGTAGATTGCTTCTGAGAAGGCATAGGTAGAATTTTACCATGACACACAGGTCTAGCTGTCATGAGCCCTGGCCAATCGGTACCTGCTAATATACTGGCATTTCTGGCTTCTTTTACCCGTTTGATTTCTTCCTCACCTCTCATGAAACATAGACATGTGCACACAAATAGATAGGCACACAGACTGATAGTTAAATGAAAGTATCAGGTAGATTTTCAGTGGAGTCTGGGACATGGATGGAATTACATTAGCAATGCTGATTTCCACTGATACTTGCAGCCATGAACACTGATTTATTTATTCACTGACTGATCATCCAATGTCCATGGGGTCCCTATGGGTGAAGAGTTCCTCTACTGAGCATAGTGTGTGACACATGAAGGAGAAGACCTGCTCTGACCCTCTTAAAGGAATCATGTATCAATTCTGCTTTCTGCCAGATTCCCCAGTGACAGGGGCTTTCTTTCAGGTTTTGTAAGTAGCAGGTTGTGGGTATTAAAAAGACCTGTTGTAAACATCATTTGGGTTGTAGACAGGAGGCCTTGGAGAATGTCTGGGCAGGTCCCTTGAGGTTTCAGTTCTTTCATTAGTTCATAACTAAACTTGAGACCATAAAACTTCAGGGCCCTCAGAATGTTTAGCCGTGAAAGGAGGGAGCTGGTATAGCAAGTTGGATCTAGAATCCTGTTAATTCATAAACAATGTCAGTTGAAGCATCAGGGCAGGGACATGGAGAGATGGCTGTGCGGCGGTTTTGTGAATAAACTGCTTGCTGTGCAGGCATGAAAACTTGAGTTCAGATCCTCATCACCCACTTTGGTGCATGTCACCCAGACGTGGCAGTGTGCACCTGGAACCTCAGTGCTAGAGACAGGCAGGTCCTTAGAACTCACTGAACTGCCAATCAGGTCCATCAATGAGTGCCAGGTTTAGTGAGAGACCCTGTCTCAAAAGCTAAAGTGGAGAGTGGAGGGCTGAGTGGAAGGCCCTTGCCTAAGTCAACTCTGTTCTCTTTGCCCCCTCAGAATTCCCCATCTTTCCTCCAAAAGCTCAGTCTCTCTCCTCAGCATGATGGGTATTATCACATGTCAAGAGTTGAACTATTTGCCGCATTCCTGGGGTTCTGAGAAGTAGTAACAGAGCAAGCAACAGGGTCCTACCATAGTTTTTGCTGTGGCCATTTATCGACTGTCTTTCCAAACATCAAATCTATAGAACACTGCTTTGCCTTTGTTAGAAATACTAAGAAAAAGGAATTTACTTATGGGATCTTAAAGTTCAATAATATGGCTTTGCATTGTAGAGTACAGTTTAACGCTAAAATGATGATGATGGGGAAAGCTGTAATGGCATGTGCACTTACAAATTATCAGTCATTTTCTTTTTCATCTTACAGTTATGTTACATCCATCACTTGATGCTGGACACTTGGCAAGCTAGAATCTATGAACAAGAAACAGTTTTGTCAGAGTGGGCCTCTACAGGCAGGCTTGCATAGCTTTTGAATTACTGTTTGTTGTTTGAGCTAACTTTTGGGTTAGTGATATCTGTAGGTGATATCTGTAGTGGTCCTGTGGGATATTGATTGGCATACATATACATCTAATCTTTTATTCTTTCTATGATGGGAACATGAATAGCATTCGTATTTTATAGGCATGGCAACCTTGGTTACACAGTTGGTGATCATAGAAGGGACTGGTGTGGATCATCTTCACCTTAGAAACTATTCCATAGTACTATATTTTCAAAATTGTATAGTAATTTGTGTGTCTGTGTGTGTGTGTGTGTGTGTGTGTGTGTGTGTGTGTGTGTGTGTATAAAATGGGACTGACCCTAGAAACCAGAGATTGATGTTAGGTGTTTTCTTCTCTTGTTTTCCATCTTATTTAAAAGAGAGAGTCGGTTTCTCACTGAATGAACCCAGGACTTACCAGTTCGGCCTGGCTTATTAGCCAGCAAGCTCCAGGGATGCTTCTGTTCTTCATCTCCCCAATACTGGATGTGTGACACCACACTCAGATTTTATGTGGATGTTGGGGACTTGAACTTAGGTCTTCGTGCTTGCATGGGAAACATTTTACTAAGACAGTTATCTCTCTAGCTCCATTAATTGTGTCTTAGATTATTTAAGTGCCTCCATCTTCAGTGCCTTCAATGAAGTGCCTTCATTTCCTTCCAAAATGAAAATTCTCAATAGACACACACATTCTCACTCAAAGAAGCCTTTTTCAATCACAATAGAAAGCTAAACCACATGAAAAGAGTTTGGTTAAAGCTGATCCCTCTATATGGGCAGCTGCCTAAGCTGGTGGCACGTGCTCAGTATATATATACGTTATTGCCTGGGCACATTCAAATGCAGCACTGTCCCAAGAACACACACCATTACCTCCATCGGGCACACAGCCTAGATGAACCAATGCGAGATAGGATGGTATTTTGGAACATGATGTGAAGTTTCCTGATTGGAAATGTTCTTGAACTAAAATATCTTTCGTGACAAGCTTTTTTGTGGTTATAAAAAAAGATCTGCATCTCTCAGGTTACCCGATCTGCTAATTACTTCGAATTCAGATCAGGTATTTGTGGGTGAAATTAGCATGCAATATCCACTGGCTTTTGACAAGGGGCCCTGATGGAAGAAGACAGGATTGCTGTAAGTGATGAGGAAATAAAGGAGAGGAGCATTTTCAGGGTGAGGTTTTTATTTTCTAGGTTAAATGGTGGCTTAATGTCTGATGATGTTAAGCCAGGAAGATAGATGAAGAGGAGAAGTGAGCTACTTCCTTAGGAAACAAGCAATGTCTTGGGGGAAAGGGGGCGTGGGTTTCATTCAAGGAGCTGTGACGTGGGCTAAGTCATCTTTTCATCTCGTGTGGGAGGATCTGTGAGAGCTGGTTATTTTCCAATTAACAAAGGGTAAGAGATGGTTACTGAATCAGAGGCCCTGGTTTACCTATTTATAGGTATCAGGCTGTACTTAGCTCCATCTCCTTGTCTATTTATACATGGTACTCTACACCTGCCATTTGCTGAGGTCCTGAGATGACTCAGGTAGAATCCAAGGAGAGATCTTCCTGTTGTGGACTGTGCTCTTCCCAAGGCATCGTGTTGCAGGGGTTACTGTACACATGAATATTGAGCGCCCTTTCCCCTTCCACCCTCCTTACTCTTCCTTCCTCTGTCCTTGAATGTTGGAGAGTGTAGTAGGCATGCATCCCTTTGTCCTCCAAAGTACACAGTCTTCAGTTAACATGAAAACTCCTCCACATGATCTTGTTCTTCCCACATCAGCAAACTGGGGTCAGAGAGAAGATATTTGTGAAGAACTGGGAGATGATTGGACCATAGCAATTTCTCAAGAATTATTTACTCAATAAAAACAGACTACCATCCACCCACCAAGTAGGGAGCTGCATAGCCATGTGGACATAAGGCAGGTTAAAAATAACAGGTGCTGCTGGTGGTGGCCGGGACTGGCAAGATGCCTGGGGAGGTAAAGGCACTTGCAATCAAGCCTGAGAATTTGATTCCTAGGACCCACTGGTGGAAAACAGATAACTGATGCTTGCCACACTCACACTGTGGCACATGTGAGTCTCCATCTCAGCACCCCAAGTAAACAAATAAATGTAATATAAAAAAAAAAAAAAAAAACAGTAACATGTCTTTGCCAAAGTTAGTTTCCTCAGAGAAGGAATATTGCAGATTGCCCAACCCACTTCCAAGTTTAGGGAGTGTGGGGTGGGGCTTGCAGACATATCCTGTCTGATCACCAGCTGAGAGGACAAATCAGTAAGGAAGACATGGCTTTGCCCTTCTTCTGGAGGAATGGAAAACTCTAGGCTGTCACTCCAGGCACTCGGGAGGAATCACATCTGTGTAGCTGGAATTGCTCATCCCACACTCTGTGGACAAAGCTTTGGCCTCTGAGCCTGATATGTGATCATCTCCAGGTGGGAGGATGGTCATGGCAAACTCTTGGGGGAAGGCCATTTGGTAAGTTCTTAAGGAGCTGGTTATCCTTGCTCTCTAGGGCTTGAGAGTTGTCTCTGAAGGGGAACACATTCCCACCTCAATGGCATCGGAAACTGGTTAGTACTGGGTGGCAGTCACTAGCCAAGCTGGGGTCAGTTACTTTCCCCATTGCTTTATCATAACATATGTGACAAAAACAACTTAAGTAAGGAAGGGTTAGATTTGGCTCACAGTCTTCCATGACTGGGCATTCCATGGCAGCAGGAGCACAAGACATCTGTACCTCCAGAAGCAGAGGGTAGTGAAGGCTGGTCCTCAATTCACTACCATTTGTATTCAGTCTAGAACCCCAGTCCATGGGATGGTGCCATCCACATTCAGGCTGAGTCTTTCTACTCCAGTTAGGCTAATATAGAAACTGCCCCCACAGACATCCTCAGAAGTCTGACTTCCAGGTGATTCTAAACTCTGTGAGGTTGACAATCGGTATTACCTGTCACTGTAGATGAGAGGCAAAGGTGATTAGGTGCCTTTAAAATATGAGCATAAAATAAGCAAGGGTGGCAAGGCACAGGGATTTCTATTTGTCTCCTCTGTCTGTTCCCAGGGCCTTGGACATCATGTGTGTTTTGAATCTTGATTATTCAACAACAACAACAACAGACAGTGGTCTGTTAAAGGCAGGACTGAGATGCCATGAGACTCAAATACATTGTACAGCACTTCCTGACAAACATCGTATTTAGAAATTTTAATGCTGCCATTTGATTGTAAGGTTACTTATCACTTTGTTTACACAAATAGCTGCTTAAAATAAAAAAGGCATTTCCTTTATAGATAAGGCACAGAGGGGCCAACATACCTTCCCAGTGTCACACAGCTCCATGGGTGTCTTGTTCTGCACACCGCTGTCTCAGGGCTAGCATCCCTGTATGTGTTCATGACTTTTTCTATATTCATGCCAAATGGGGATCATTTTATTGCCTTGGGAGGAGTTAGTTCCTTGTGTTTTTTATATTTTCTTCTCTTCCCATTTGGCCAAAATACTCAGATTTGGTCATTTATTTATGTCCCCAAATATGTACTGAGTTCCACATGCCAAGTGCTAACGTAATTAATAATTCCGTTATTGTTCCCTTGTAACAATGTGGGATTTTTTTCTTTTGGTTTTCTGGAGCTTGGAAAAGGACAAATGGTGCTCTGCCTTGGAATGTATTGATAATATGATAGTGTGGGTGATTTAGAGGGAGCTGGAGGCCCTGACAACATCTCCCAGGCTCCTCTGTGTGAATACGCTTACCCCTCTCACTGTTTCTCATAGAAAATAAACAACCTTAAGCTGAGTCTTCACTGTGCATATCTTACATGCTGGATCGTTCTTTTATAAAAACAAGTCTTTGGAGCTGGGGAGATGACTGTAGGGAAAATGCTTGCCACAGAAGCATGAGGCCATGTGTTCAATACCAGCCTAACACACCTGGAATCCCAGCACCAGGAAGCAGAGGCAGAAGGATCCCTTGGGCTCATTGGCTAGATACCACAGCAGAATCAGTGATCTCCAGCACACGGAGAAACCTTTCTCCAAACAATAAGCTGGAGAAATGGTCAAAGGGTTACCAGATGCTGACCTCTGGCCTCACACACATACATGTACACATACACACACTCAAGCAAATCTTTGAGATGGGCTAGCTCTAAGCCACAGGCACATGATTTTGACAAAGATCCGTAAAATAGGGTGTGTTGAAAAGAAGGCAGATTTAATGGGTCTTCAAGGCCCAGGCTTGGCTGTAATTCATCCCCTAGCCCAAATGACAGGTTTTAGATTACCATAGCTACACATTTTTCTCCTGCCTAGACTGCATCTACCTCCCAGGGCCCCAGCTTCCAGTTCACTTTTCACTCCCATAAACTCCTGCTGGGCCGTTCTCTGGCACCATCTCTCTTGTCCCTGGGGGAAGATAATAGAGAGGAGCCACAGCTTCCATGGAGCTGGCTCTTCCAGGACCTATTTCTGACTCATAGACCATAGGGGGTGCTGGCCTTGGGGAGGGAGAAGGAAGCTTCTCTTTGTTTCTGTCTTTCTGTTTTGAAGGGACCACTCTGGATAACTCACTGTTCCAAGCAGCTATCTCAGTATTAGACCATTTGAAAAAGACAATAAAGCAAACAGACAGAATACTCTAGAATTATCCTCAGAATGGCAAGAGCAGACATTTAAACATCTTCAATGCATCTCCTCTGCCTGCCCCACCTGCTTGTTTTCCCTTCTTTCCAACCCAGCGACGAGCGAGAACGGTCCTTTGGCTTTTGAGCATCTCATGGGGTTTTGTTTTCTTTTGCAATAGTTTCTTCCAGAAAAGTCAGGAAGGAGAAGTCTGACCAGTTGCAGCTGGATCCACATCCTGTGCATCGTTCCAAGAAGTCCACAGTAATATTTGTTCATTGGTTCTGTTTTCCAGAATGCAGAACATGGGATGAATGCATATACATACCAGGTCCATTCATTCCTGCCCTGGCTTCATTCAGAGACCAGGGAGTTGCTTTACCAGGGTTCTGGAGAAGAGAAGGCTCTGCTGTTGGGAGATGACTGAATCCAGTCTCTGGACCCAGTGACTCTCTACAGCCGATGTCTACAGCCGATGATGTCTCTAAACACATCCTTCTCCTTGTCAAGTTGCTGCTGGTGTGGGTAAATTAATATTATTGGATCAAGTGATAAATTTGTTCCCCTTCAGAGCTGATGATGAGACAGCTCGAAAGCATCACACAGGAGATATTTGCTCAGTGTTTTTATATGAGCTCCATCTGTTACTCAATAGCCCCAGGATTCTTCCGAAGATCTCATGACCCAGGTCAGAGTTCCCAAGAACCAGGATGCTAACCAGTTTTTCTCATTGACTCTGAATCTCTCTTTTTATCTCTTTTCTTTTCTTCTTCTTCCCAGTTTAGAAACTTTTCGTGCCTTCTCTTGAGTTGGCTTTGCCTGGTGTTAAGCTTATGCCTGAGGAAGATATATTTCTTCTGACATTGAGAAGTGAGATCTCGTGCATCACTAATGAGCCCAAAGAAAGACTTCTTGTCCAGACTGACCTCCCTCCCACAGTGCCAGAGGCAGGACCATTATTATGTCCATATCTCAACATGTGTTTTCTGTCAGAGCTGACATATTTCAAGGCCATTTCTATCCAGGACAACACATCCAATGGAGGCACAGACACAGTGGATTCTCCAGTCCCATTTCTCTCTCTCTCTCTCTCTCCTTCTTCCTCCTTTATTTCTCTTTCTATGACAGAGTCTCATGGAGCCTAGTTTGGCCTTGAACTTGCAATGTAGTCAAGGATGATCTCAAACTTCTGATCTTCCTGTTTCTGTCTCCTAAATCCTAAAGTTTCAAGTCTTTGCCACCTTACCCAGTTTATGTAGGACTGGAAACCAAACTCAGAGCTTCAGACGCTAGGCAGGTACTTTAGCAGCTGAGCTACATCAAAGCCCTACCAGCACCAGCATTTTTTCCCGTTTGGAGAAACACACTAGAATTCAGGGCTCTGAGGGAGGCTTTATTTCATGGCCACCTCTAATGTATGCATAAAGTTCAATTAATTGAAGCCTGTAGATTTTGTTCTGTTCTTAGAAACAAACAGGGCTTGATACATCTGAAAACGATGGGTCACCTATTATCACTCAGAAACATTGCTTTCTGCTGCAAAGATTCTCCCTAGCCTTCTTGTTCAAAATCTTGGTTGGTATTGGGGTGCTATGGCTCATGGTCTCTTAGCCATTGAGTTTCCACCTTGGAAACCCAGGTCCTAGAAAATGTATGGATCTGAGAGTCAGTGGGAGCTGCCTTGAAGATGAGCAACTGATGGGAGGTCTCGAGCAGGCTTGGTTCCTCAGCATTGAATCAGCTTGCCTGGTGAGCCGTTGCCCGTGTCAGCCTTTATCCCATCATCTCCCTTTATGTAACATAAATAGAATGCATTAAAAGGAAAATTACCAAGGACTCCAGAATGGTGTCTTGTGGAGGAGAGCTTTGGAATGAGCTGTGAATGTTTTGAAAGTTGGACTTGGCCAAGAGAAAGGTGGGGGCAAGTTGATAATACCATGGAATTGGGGGGTGAGGATGTTTCTGAGGAATTTGTGTTACCTTGGTCACATAGAGATTTGAGATCCACCAGTCAACCAGAAGCGCTTGCTTCATGCCACTGGGCTGTATGAGGTCACTGCAGGCAAGGAGTCTAAGTGACTAAGAAGTGGGTTGGTCTTAAAAAATCTGTTTCTTGGGAACAGATCAGTAAATGCTATTAAACCCAAGTGATAATGGCTATGCCCTTCTCTAGATTGGGTCTCCTGGTCATTATCCCCCTTTGCATAATACTGTGCTTCTGAGGGTGCTTAAGAACTGCAGAGGTAGCCGTGCATAGAACCCACAGTCCAGAGTGCACAAAGCCATCCTCATACATGTCGCTAAAGAAACTTCATAGATTACATCATACCCATTTCCGCATGCAAAACAATGAAAATTATGAAGCCAAACCTTTGAGCTGGTGCTCTATCATTACTAAGCGGAGACTGAGGTACTCAGCAAGGCCATCATCAGCCAACAGGCCCGCTGAGTCTCTTTGGCCCCACTGGTGGGTAAACGGCTGCTCTCTGGATGAGGAGCCAGGAAGAAGAAACTGCGGTCTCTCTGGGTGTGTTGGGTTCCATCCAGTCTGTGCCAGTTGCAACTATGTATCCTTTCCCGTAATAATTAACAGAGTTGATCTTGCTCTCCTGGAAGCTGAGGGCCATCAGAACACTGAAGGATGGGCTTGAGGTATGGCTCTGAGGTAAAATGTTTGCTTTGCAGGTATGAGGACCTGAGTCATATTCTTAAAGCATGAGTAAAGCCATACATGTAGTGTGCATCTTAACCCTAGTGCCTCTGCAGTAGGATGGGAAGCAGAGATGGGAGAATCCCACGGCGTTCATGAGCCAGATACCCTGACATACTCAGGAGTGAGTAATAGAAGAGCTTGTCCCCAAAATAGGTGAGAAGTGAACCGATACTTGAGATTGTCCTCCGATCTCTACAAAGAGACTGTGGTGTGTGTTTGCTCACGTTCACATACACAAACACGCATCATGTTCACATAAAAGATTTTTTTAAAAGAAATCATTGAAGGATAAATCACAGTATAAACATATTTGAATAAGAAATGGTCTCTTTACCACATCACCTGGATGATGGAAAAATCCTGGACCCAGCTTTGAGACCCAGCTTCTGGAAGCACCTACCCACCCTTCTGGAATCATCCATCAGGAGCCGCATCCTGAGATTCAGGCCTCCCCATGGAGGGAGTGTTTTCAGCCCTTTGTATTCTTGTGTCTCCTTCTTTGATGTCATTCTTTGTCAGGATATCTTCCTTCCTTCTGGCTGGCTGTCATATTCATGTATCTTCTAGAACCTGATGGAACTCTCTACCCCTCATCTGCCATTATACCACGACATGCTAATATACCACCTATAAGATCTTGGATCTTAAGTCAGTCTTCAGGCTGAACTTAGAACCTGGTATGAATTTATTATCTAGTGAATACCTATGTGGTTGATTGAATGGATGTGTAGATAGATGCTGGATAAAGCTATTTCTTTGGCTGTCATTTCTGCATAAATGAGAGATCAATAAAAAAGGAGATGATTGTTTTGTGTTTCCTAGAGTGTGCTGCTCAGAACACAGAGGAGGCTGAAAGGAATGTTTGTTAACTGACTGACTGACTGATTGACTGACTGACTGATGAATGTTGCATATGGGACAATTGTTTTGTTTTTCCCCCTTTGGGACTGATTGCCACTGTCTCCTGGCACTGTCTCAGGCACTTTCGGTCACTTAGAGCTGGCCAGTGATTCAGCAATTTCTCTGATTTTTGTCGCTTCGGAGCTGTAAGTGAATGTGACTTTTACATGTTAATTTCAGGAGGAAAAAAATCTTGTCTTAAATATGAGTTTATAACATCATATTCTGTTACTTTTATTCCTCGTTCATCCTCCTTCGGGATATTTGGAAGTGGGTAGTAGGAGAGGGTAGAATGCCTTGATTTATTTTCTTTTAATTTTTCATAATTAGAGAGGAGAGAAGCTGCTGAGCTGTGCTGCGTGAAATAGCCCTGGAGCTTTCACCAGTTCTGTTGATGGATGGCTCTGATGCTCAGTGATAGCCGTGTGTTGGTAGTGAGCTGACCACTAGGGGGCAGAAACCAAAACCCATGTTTGGTTCAATGTTTTGGTCTCTCATTAACAGCACTCTGCATACAGTGGGCATTTAATAAATAACTGATGGATTTGAAATAAGTGCCTGATACATTTCATCATGAAAGTGGATGTTTCATGACTTTGGATCTTTTGAAAGAGTATGTATGTATATATGTATGAGTTGTGTGCATATGTGTATCTTTGTGAGTGTATGTGCACATGTGTGGGTTTGTGAAGCTGTACAAACATCATGAAAGACAGGTGAGGGCATCATGGATCCTCAAGTATCATTCTCAAGTGATCGGCAAGTATCACCTCTCCTATGGAGGTAGTCTCTCTCTCTCTCTCTCTCTCTCTCTCTCTCTCTCTCCACAGAGCTCATACCTCTGCTAAGCTGGAAGCCAGCAAGTCCCAGTGATATTGTCTCACCCTCCCAGTAGCTAGAGTTACCAAATGTAGACATACTTGGCTTGTTACATGGGTGCTGGGGTCTGAACTCTGGTCTTAGTGATTGGTGGATTACTACTTTCTAAGCACTGAGCTATCTCTCCAGCCCCATGACTTCACATCTATGCAGCTTCTTGTTCAGTGGGTGAATATGATGATGTTCAGAGACAAAGTGTCACTAGTCTCTGGCAAGGATTAGTACATGTGTGTGCAGATACTGTAGGATATTTGGATCTGTAGTGAAGAGGTGTCATATGATTGGATACTTCAGTGTATTTTGAATCTGGGGATTCATTTCAATACTTCTCTTTACCTATAAAGCATCATTTGAGGTTCAGATAGAATAAACAGATAATGATTAAGAGCTGTGTTCAAGGGACATACTCCCCAGTGAGAGGGAAAAGACGCTCAGAACAAAATGGAAGTCTCACTACTCACTGAGCCAATCGACTGCTTGCCTACCCAATGCAGGGCACTTATCTGGGTATCCAGAGGTAAAGCATTCAGTAAAGAGGAGGAAGTTCAGGGTTGCTGGCCTGCTTCTGCTTCTTCCTAGCCTACTGTGCACCATCTATAGCTTGGAGTCTGGTATAATCACCCTATCAGCATTAGATGACATCACAGAATGCAAAAAGGTTTGGCATGTGTTATCAAATTACACCAATTATCTTCATGTATTATAAAGAAATTGTAAACCACAGCTGGCATTAAAGTAAAAGGATGTGGACTGGAGAGATTGCCCAGTGGTTAAGAGCACTTGCTGCTCTTGCAGAAGACCTTGGTTCAGGTCCCAGCACCCACATGGCATTTCACAACCATTACTAAGTCCAGTTCCAGAGGATCTGATGCCCTCTTCTGGCCTCTGGGAGCACTGCACTCACATAGTGCACATACAGGTA
This sequence comes from Rhynchomys soricoides, assembly GCA_019843965.1. Taxonomy (NCBI): domain Eukaryota; kingdom Metazoa; phylum Chordata; class Mammalia; order Rodentia; family Muridae; genus Rhynchomys; species Rhynchomys soricoides. Next base: position 8,047,711 of record JADRCH010000036.1, on the reverse strand, counting down.
AGAAGGCATGCATGAGCACACTCAAACACACACATTAAAAAATTAAAAATAGACATGAGGGTGTCTCCAGGCAATACCTGCTGGGAATGGCTAAGGAGTAACAGCATTTACTTGACTGCTATTTTGTATTCTATTGCTCAGGAAATCAAGTCTTTTCTTCTTCAAAAACTAAAATCTCCACCAATAAGCACATCTCCATTTAGCTTAATACAATAAAAAGGAAAGCAACAGAGAGTAGCTGGAGTGATGGGATAATTACAGGTAGAGAAGTGACAGTTTTACTAAAAGCAATATTTTGTCAGTCCATTGGCCATACACAGACATTTAAAGGGAGAAATGGGTCCCTGGGTCATGTTAGTTTCCATAAGCAGCAGTGAAGAGGATTAAAAAGAACCCAAATGAGCCCAAATTCTGCCTGAGTTACTGTTTAGCCTAAATGGAAGTTTAGTCATCTCTGCCTCCTTTCAGTGAAAACCTTGAATCTTTAAATAAGTCACATGAAGTTTAAAAATATAAGCAAGAGCCTTTTTTGTGTATTTTGGTCTAGGAGACAGATTTGACTCTAATTTGAAATTGTGTTTCATTAGGAATGCTTTCTCTTGGCTTTGGGTTTAAACGGAGGCTGTTAAACGTAATTGTGTTAGCGTGGGGAGGGGTGAAGGAGGTCACGGAACTCGAACTGAATTGATGAGACAGTCTTGTTTGTATGCACACATTATCCGCGTGTGTTCGTCTGTGTGCCGACGATGGCTCGGCCACGGTAATTCCTTTTAAATTACATGTCCCCTTTTTGAGAAAGGCAATGAATGTAGAGTCTTGTAAGGTCAGAAAAGACCAAGCAGGTTGGGCCAGCCACGTGTGTCCCATGTGGCTTTCTCATAGTTTTATTTTGCTTCTAAGAAACATGGCAGGCTGGTCCTCATCAAGTGTGAGTTGCTGCTACATAGAACTGTACGGTTGGGTTGTGTGAGGCTTTTAGGAGCTAAGTCCACATGACACAAAATTAAGAGTCAAATCCCAGGAGAATGTTAGCCCTGGCTCTTCATATATAAAGGTTTGTAAGATAGGTTTGTGTCTCTTTATGTGCCCGTGTGTTCAGATGCATGTATACATGTGTGCATGTGAAGGCCATAAGTCTGCCTCAGACATCCTTCCTCAGGAGCTGTCCACCTTGTTTTTGAAACAGGATCTTTCATGTGGCCTGGGACTTGTAAAATAGGCTAAGCTTGCTGACCAGTGAGCCACAGCCATCCTTCTCTCTCTGCCTCTCCAGTGTGGGTTACAAGTACACACCACCACACCAGGATTCTTTCGGGGGTTCTGGGGTCAAACTCAGGTCCTTGTGTGTGTGTGTGTGTGTGTGTGTGTGTGTGTGTGTGTGTGACACTTTTCCAAAATCTTAAAAAATTTAGTTGGAAAGAACTGCCCCTAACAGGTTCTTAACAGCCTTTAAATTTTTATTTTTCTTAGGAAGATAAGGCCATTTCTCTGGCTGGCTATGGTAGGGCTCAGAGCTTGGCATCTTACCAGAATGCTTGACTCCCACTCCAGGTCCTGTTTTTAGACAATTAAGGAAATAAAGATGCCATGACACAGTGTGAAGTGTAGTGAGTAGGAAAGACAAGCAGGCATTTTCATCCAAGAACGTGGCCTTCTCAAGCCAGCCCTTGGCAAACTACTCTAAAGTCTTTCTCCATGGGGGGCATCTTGTTCTTTGTCATTTCTGACAGTGAGAAACAGGTAGTCATTCTTCACCAGTGCTTTCCCTTTTGTTGTGGCTGCTTGAGGAAGCTCCTGGCTGGCATCCCCATGGAATCTCAACCGTTATATTAATCATCATGAACTTAGCACAGTTGCTTCCTCTTTTCTTCCATGCTGATTAATAGCATGCCTGTCCTTTCTTGCAAGTTACTTCAAATCCTCTCTGGGGATCCAATAAGAAAGGCAATGGATGAATTAAAGGGAAATGATTTAGAAAGAAAGGCACGTTATCAGTGGGTTTAGCTTCCTGTCTGGTAGTAGTGATGGGGCTTTTTTTGATGAGAAACTTGTCTGGTAGGATATCTCCAGGAATGGAGAAGGTCTTGGGAGTCTGGGCTTAAGGATGTGGTTGCCATGGAGATAGATGGAGGACTATTGGTGGGTTTGCTAAGCGCAGACAGTTAGATAATCAGAAGCCCCCTCATAGGCCCCATGGGTCTTTGTAACAGAAGCTATCATGGTCAGCCAGAAATTTTTGACCTTCACAGGGAAGCTGGTGGTGCAGCCATCTCATCAGTAGGAGACAGCATGGGAATGTCAGGTGACTGGATGAAGGTCTGAATCCCTGAGGTACACATACTCCTGAATTCACACTCCAGTTGGGGAACTCAGATACAACTTCTGCTAGTTGTTGGAAGCATCAAGGGTTACACAGATCAAGTTGTCTGGGGAGCCCCAGCATGGGGGGGAGGGAGCGAGGGATGGGAGCCCTTGTCATTGGTCTGTCTGTGCATGAAGTTGCTCTCAGTCACTTGCTCTATGTGAGGGCAGTGAGCTCCCTGCCTTTCAAAACAGGTCATATGAAACAAGCCACCTGAGTAGATTTTTATCCATAGAAGAGAACATTTAAGCCTTCTTTCCTCTTGGAATTGTCAGGTCACAGATCCCATTATTATTTTAAATTAACTTCTGAGCTGCTGTGTAAAGGGCCTCTTAAAAATACTGAACAATTGGTCAGAGTGTTATCTGCCTCTCTTCTTGACCAGAAGGGATTGGCTATGACCTTGCAGGAGAGCTATTAACATCAAGTATTCCCACCCTGCCCTGTTTATGTTATTCTTCCTTGTGGGAGGAAGGGGCAAATTAAATTGGTTTATCCATCTTTTTTAAAAAGCTGTGTAAATGTATGTGTGTCCCTGAATGTACAGGTGCATGGAAGTCAGAAGTCTATGCTTCACATCTTCCTTAGTCTCTGTGTAGTTGAGATAGAGTCTCTCATTGAACCTAGACTCGCCAATCTTAGGTTTGCTAGACCTGGCCAGCAGTCAAGCCTTGGGGCTCCTGCCATTTCTGTGCCGCTCAGCACTGATGTTATGGGCATTTGTCAAGATTCCTGCTTTTTTATAGGGGTGCTGAGGATTTGAACTCAGGTCCTCAAGCTTGCACACTGAGCACTTTCACCCACTGAGTCATCTCCCTAGCTTCTTTTGTTAATGTTTGATATGAGTGAATCCACTGGTCTGTTGCGCTTCATGCCTTGAGTGTGTTTCAGAACACTAGGAAGCCTTTCTCACAGTGGGCAGGTGACAACATGATCGTTTGCTGCTTCTGTAGTCTAGTGGCTCATTCGGTATGTGGGGAAACAAAACTTAAGCCAAGAGCTCAGTGCTGGCCTCTTAATATTGCACCTGAAACCCAATATCCACCATGTGCAAAGCTGAGGTAGGGACTCTGGCTAGACTTTGCCACCCGTCATTTTAAGTTGCCTGTCAGCTCTGTAGCCTCCAAGTTAAGTGACTGTTTCCTTGGGTGGTTTTGAATCCTGGCCTTGTTTCTTCCAATTTCCTCCGTATGCCACCAAGACTCTGAACAAGCAGGGTTAATATAGTAAAAGGAAAGACAGAAGCCTAAAGGGTGCCTGCTCTGTCTCTCTGGATCTGTCTCCCCCCTCTTTCATACAGAGAGAGAGAGAGAGACAGAGAGAGACAGAGAGACAGAGAGACAGAGACAGAGAGAGAGAGAGAGAGAGAGAGAGAGCAATGTCACACATACCCTGACTGACCTATATTTTATGAACTGATATCATGGGAAACCTCTACCCAAAACACTTGGACTTTGAAATGAAAAAGGATAACAGGAGAAGAAAGCCCTTGGTTTCTCACTCATCTTCCTGTGCCCTTGCCAGCAGATTTCCTATGGGAGGCCTACTTTCTTCTCAGAGATTTCCATTTTTCCTCTTTACCCCTGGTTGTCTTCTAGGTGGTGTAGATCTGGCATGCCATGAGCCAGAATCGGTTAACTTCTAGCAAGGTCTGGTAACTTCCATGATCCTGTAGTATCTTGTCATACCTGGCAGGCAGCCCTTCTTCCTGGAGGCCTGGAGGATGACTTGAACCCACTGAGTCCAAAAAGCTTAGCTTCAGTCAGGAGCTGGAAGAACTAAGCTTGAGTAGGCCTGACCAGGCTCCACAGAGGACTGGGATCATGGCACCCTGCACCTTGTGGTCACTGAGAGTCACGCACTGCCCTCATGGGAATGGAAATGTCCATAGTTTTTTGTACAACTCAAGCATGACTTCTGACTGACTCATGTGAATGTCCTGGAGGAATAAAGACCAGGCAAGGCATCTGCAAGCCGTGGGCCTGTTGGGATGTCTGTCGACCTGCATGGTGCTCCGAGCACTGAGGGGTGACAGAGGAAATGGAATCTATTCAGTTCCTCTGTGACTGGCTCCTACCAGGAGTAGACTGAAGAGGCTTTGCTTTGGAATGGCATCTGTACCAGCCTTCTGTTTCTGGCCTGTGTTTTATCACCCCCCCTCCTTTGCTGTGCTATTTCACTGCCTGTACCCCGACAGAGTGCCAGGTTTATTCCCTCACTGTGTGCTCACCCGCTTGGGTGTCTCACCAATGTCTCAGCCTCAGCTAATACATTAGAATTTGAATAAATGTATAACAGCAGGTAGCAAGTGACTGGTGACAGGGTGACATATTGACTTAATATCTGGTGTAATGTGATATGAAGGGTGTGCCTTTTGGTGTGTATTTTCATTTTAATTATTTTTTGTTGCTTTTCTTAGGCAGACACTTGTAGGCAGTTTTGAGTAATTGTCTGAAATCATTAACATGTTTATTAAATAAGGAAGCAGAGTGCATTATCCAGCGAATCAATTATGTAAATGCGCAAGAGGCACAAGAAATCCATCTTTAACTGTTGCTGAGCCGCATCCGTTTTCTGGAGATTCCGGAAAGTTGCCCTGTGGTGTGTGTACAGGAGAGAGGGAGGTGTGCTTAGATTACTTTGCTCTTCTCGGAGATTTAGGGCTGCAACAATTAATTAGTGGGTTGGGTGGAGGGGGCACTTGTGAACTGGTAGAGATTGATGTAGATCCTTCATAAGGACAACAGTAGATCATCAGCAGTGGGAAACAGCACTTTCTATTGAAGGGTCCAGGGAAAATAATTAACACCATTAGCATAGCAGTGGCAGATAGCATCTTAGTTCGGGTCACAGCAAGGCTGTCCAGGTGAGAGATCCTCAGTAGACACACATGCATGTACACATATATCTCTACACATTTATGCATACACAGACATCATATAGACATACACAGATACACACAGGGACACACATGCACATATGCACACATACATACACACAGATGCATGCACAGCCATATATATATACATATGTCTGTACATGCATGGATAGATATGCACGAGTATATGTAGGAACAAATATATAGACATACATATATGTATATAAACATGCACACAGAGACACATTCATGAGTACATGCATACATACACAGATACAAATGTATGTACAATTTTCATACAGACATACATGTACACAGACACATGCCACATACATACACACATACAAGCATGCATGCACACACATACACACAAGAAACACACATACCCATATACACATGTTAACATACTTTTACATATTCAAACAACACACACACGCATGCACACACAGATACAGACACATAATTATGCACACAACAGACACATATATCATATAGACATACAGAAAGATGAACACACATACATATGCACGTGCACATGGGCACAGAGGTACACACAGACAGTTAACCCAGATAGTCTTTCCTTCTTGTTATGATGGCTTCTAGAGCTGGAGAGATGGCTCAGCAATTAGGAGCGCATACCGGTTTTTATTTCCAGAAGGCTGAGGTTCAGTTCCTAGCACCTGTCAGGCAACTCACAACCACCTATAATTACAGCCTGAGGGATCTGAGGTCTGTGGCATGCAAGGTACCATGTAACCATGTGGTTACCCACACATAGATCCATACACGTGTACTTGATTAAACGTAATACATAAAACTTTTAAAATGATAGTTTCTAGAAGATTTTTGCCATTTGCTCTAGTCTAATTTTTTGGAGGCTTTGACCATTCTCATTGGGTAGCAGGTGTGTTAGATATTTATAAATTCACTCCAAGTCCATGCTATCCCATAACCCTTCAGACTTCCTTTGTTTATCCCCATATGCTTTTTTATCAACTAATTTTGTGTCTCTTTTTTTCCACGTTTAAATTCTTAGTACAAATTTAGGTTTCCATTACATAAACTGAGTTCAATCTGTACCGAGAAACAATGGCTGGGCTGCTCCTCAAAGCCTTCAGCCAATGAACAAAATATTCATTGTGGCATAAAACCACATACAGTGAATCATGCATTCCCTATCTGTCTTCTGCTTCTAGGCTTTCAAGGTAGCCACCATTAATGGCTATAATGCAAATTTTGGTTTGGATACATGTGTGAATTCACCTAAAGGATGATTCCCAGAAGTGGAAATGCCGGATCAGGAGATATGTGGACTTTCAGCATGGGAGGAAGTATCAAACCGACCTGTAATAGTCTAGCACTTCCCATTGTCATCGAATTTATCAGCATGGGTGGTAGCTATGTGTTGGCAGCCATTTTTCTTTGCTTATCCAATGGGACAAATGGAACCGGCTGTATACCTTTTATCGTGAATGAAGCTGAGCGTGGATTTGTGTGTTATTCAGCTATTTGTTTTTCTTCTGCCTACCATCTCTTTTTAGCAGTTGTTAAAGCTGCACTTGAGAGTCCCAGCTCAGGCCCTTTTTCAAGCCCAAGCTCCCATTCCCATGGTGGTGGGGAAGTCAGGAGCCAGCTCTCTATCCCCTTCAGGTTGCTTCCACTGAAGACAGCCCTCAAGTTAAGTCTTTCCTTCTTTTTTCAAGATGCCACCATCGCAGTCTACTCGGGGACTCAGGACTAGAATGGCCAAGGCCCTGTTTCTATTTTGGGATGACTCTTGAGTGGCCATCCTAGTGCCAGAACTGCTGGGGGAGGCTGCAGATGCTTGGATGTGATTTCATCCCTGCCTTGCTGAGGGTACCCCATACCTTCCAGTGGGTGCTGATGCTGAGCGTGCTGTCTAACCATCAGGCACACTCTTCTGCAGCTCAAAATGAGCTTCCCAGAGAGCCCCCGGTAGGACACCAACCCTCCCAATCCTATACAGTGTGGCCTAACATGAAATATTTGGAAGTCTGTTTAAGAGCAATTGGCCTTTAGTCTAATCTTAGAGACAGTCTGTGGCTGCCTCTTATGCTCTGCTTTTTACTTCCTTGTTAGTATTCCTACCTTTTGAAACTTTGAAACTTTTCCTTTGATTTGGTGCCATTTGGGTTTTGTCTCTTAACTCAGCAGAGCCTTCCCTGTCTTTATGTTATTGTTTGACTCCCCCTTCCCAAATCTTGTCTTTTGTTTTCCAAAGTCTTTACTTTTTATTATTAATTTTAGAGGCTGCAGGGATTTATCTCAATGTGAGACATGAGACTGGTACTGACATCATCCACACACACCCCATAACTGACCTAGAGTACCAACATATTTATTAGATTTTTCTTTCTACCACATCTGAAATGTCCACTTTATTACACAATTTATTTCTATACGCATTATGTTTATTTCTGAAAGATTTTTGGCTCCACTTTTCCTCATGATTGTTTCTCTAGTAACAAACTATTCTAATTACCTTAGCATTATAGTATGTTCTAATGCCCAACCTGGCTAATAAGGCCATACTTCAGAAATTTCCTGGCTACTCTCACAGGTTAATTTTTCATGTGCCTTTTAGAACTGAGTTTTGCACATTTCAAAGCATCAGTGTTGGCATTTTTTATCGAAATCATGTTAGATTTGTCGAGCAGTGTGGGAGGAAGTGACATTTTCATGAGGATTCTGCCAATCCAAGAGTAATGGCTTCCCATTAATTTGTCATCTTTTTGTATCTCTGAAATATTTTGATGGTTGTGTGTGTGTGTGTGTGTGTGTGTG
>JADRCH010000036.1:8023276-8039266 GCA_019843965.1 Rhynchomys soricoides | reverse complement strand
TGACAGTATTAAGCATGGTTGTGGGGGGATGTATGTGCACATGTGTGTACATCTGTGTAGAGTCAAGAGGACACCCCTCAGGCACCATGCCTCATTAGACACCCACCTTGTTTCCCTAGAAAGGGTCTCACCTGCTGGGAATTCGCTGAGTTGGTTAGGCTGGCCAGCCAGAGAACCCGACATATGACTGTCGCTGTCTCCCCAGTGATGAGATTACAAGTGTGAACCACCACATCCATCTTGAAAAAAATGTTCTGGAAATCAAACTCATAATTCTATCACATATATGTGATAGAATATTATAAAATAGTCACATATTTTAAAATTTTTTTTATTGAGTTTATTCACGCTAACTTTCTAAATTCTTTATTTTGCTGTAAATGTTGTGCCTGCATGCCTATTGTGCACCATGTGCATGCTTAGCACCTATGGAGGCCAGAAGAGGGTATTGAAGTCCCTGGAAGCGGAGTCACAGTGTGAACTGCCATGTGAATCCTAGGAATTGAACTTGGGTCCTCTAGATGAATGGCCAGTGCTCATAACTGCTGAGCAATCTCTCCAGATCCTCAACTTGCTTATTTTTATCAAATATATTTCAAATGATTATGGAGCCTTTCTCCTTTATTAATTTATTGAGAAAATAACCATGAAAAGATTCTTCCTATCCTCGGTCCAGGTATTCCCTATAGTTACCTCTTTTGTTTGTGAGATGTTACTTTATTATTGCACTTGAGAATTTTTCTCTACTGTTTTGAGTTAATAGTTCTACATCATTATGTTTTAAGTTAGATTGATTGGTCTGGATTTTCTTTCTTGAGTTATTTTTATCCAGTTTGAAATTGGAGACTTGGATGTTTTGGGGAAAAATACCATAGACTTGGATGCATTCTTCCCTAAATGCATATTCAAGTATTTGACTGTGCATTGTCACAAAGCAGCTGATTGCTGGTGTATATTCCAAGCCTCCCTATGTGATTGTAGAGGAAAATATTTAATGAGTTATAGGTAATAACTGTCAAAATTGAACCTGTCATATTCAGGCTGCAGAGGGAAGAGAAGGGGCAAGATTGTATTCTGGAGCAGTTGAGGGATGTCAGAATTGCTAAGAAACTGTTCAAGCATCTGCTAAGAGAATGCAGGGAGTCGTGGGATTCAGCCGCAAGGCTCTGGGGAGCCATAGACAAAAACTTGGAGATATTTAAGGTGGCAACAACAGCAAACAAACACAAACCAAAAAAAATCCCATAAAACTTTATAGTTTGTCTACATGGCATGGATCATGAAACACATGTCTATGTGGTGTGGACCATGAAACATGTATCGATGTAGCATGGGCTGTGAAATGCATGTCTGCGTGGTGTGGGCTGTGGATGGTGTGCACCTTGCAATATTCACACAGTGCGTCTGAGACAAAATACAAACAGTTAAATGCTATCTTACTCCACTTCCGGCTCCTCTTCACCTTGGCTGGGAAGCCATTGCTGCCGTTGCCCTCTTGGTTTTCCTTGCTACTCAGCTCTGAAGGTGTCAGGATGCTTCTTCCTTACTCAGACTTCCTTTTGAAGAGACACTTCACTGCCATAGAAGTGTTGGTCCAATGAAAGGCCAAGGGAGGCTACCTGTCTGTAGCTCCTTGTGTACATAGGGTCCCTTGGGGATTCTTAACACCCAAAGCAGTGGGTGGTGATCTGCCGGGTGGCCTCATGGGAACTTCGAGTGCCTGGAAGACCTCTATCTCTATGGCCACTATTAGTATGTAGGCAAGCCATGGCACCTTTTAATTCAGCCCTGGCAATCTGATAGTCCTAGAGACATTAGCTTTTTTTCCCAAAGTCTTTCCTGGTATTCTTAGTCTAATTTTTTTTTTAAAATACATCTTTCAGGGGCTAGAGAGATGGCTCAGTGGTTAGGAGCACTCGCTGTTTTTTTCATTGGACTCACGTTCAATTTACAGCATCCATATGGTGGTTCACAACCATCTATGACTCTGCAGGCACTGAATGCATGTAGCTCCTAGTCTTACATTCAGGCAGAACATCCATACTCATAAAATAAAAATTAGTAACAATAAAATGCATCTTCTTCCTCTCCACTTCTTTCTTATGCCGGATAGTGAGAATAGATTCGATTGTTCTACTGATGTTTAGATTTTCTTCTTCTCTCTGGGTCTCTCTGCCTCAGTCCTCAATAATTCTGTCGCCGTTTACGACAGGGCAATCAATTCCATAATAACCCGTGTATGGGCTTCAAACTGCCCAGCCCTAGGTCGTTCTGATACATTCTCGCCTGCAAACTCTAAGTTCTTGATTCCGCACTCAAGCAGTCACTAAAAATATTTACTCCTCACATGGGTAGAAAGCATCACCCTATTGTGCTAACCCATTGTGTAGCATTAATGCCAAGAGTCGATAGCATGCCCCCTTTGCAATACCAATAACCACTGCTCTCAAATGTGAACGCAGTGTTCTGGAACGCAGTCAGATCCTTGATCACATTTTTGGCTTTAAAAATAAAATGGATTCTTTTATGGGGGGCGGCGGGGTCCAATTTACACTTTCCTGATATGATGCTAACCGATAAGAATGCTGCAAATAGAAGAGAATGCGGTGGGATTTAGGGTTCTGAAAGAGGGTTCTTGTGTGAAAAACAGCTTCTCTTGACAAGCCGCTTGTCAGGGGTTTCGGCAGCCTCTCTTTTCATTTATTTATTTGGTTTGAGGGAGTTAGGAAGGTGTTTGGTGTATTTTGTGCTGGCAGCTCACACGTCAAAAAACACAAGACTAAAAATATCCCCAAAATATTAATATACAGCAGTCTCGTCTTCTTTCCCCTGCCCCCAGTTTGCCAGCGCTGCAGCCCAGGCTTGCAGAGGGCTGAGCCTGGGAGACTAGAGCAGGGAACTTGCAGTTCCGAGTTTCCGCATTGCCTGGTCCTCGCGAAGAGCTAAGTTCACATTTTATCCCTAGCTAAACCCCACACCCCTCTTCTCCTTTTTGAGATTGGACCTCATGTAGCTCAGGGTAGCCTTAAACTCCTTGAACTTCAGATCCCTGCAGATGTGTTGGGATTACAAAGCAGGCTACCATATCTGGCTTTACATGGGTTCTGGGGATTTGAACCCTCATCTTTATAGGGCAAGCTTTTTACCTGCCTCCTTACCTCTCCACCTCCCCAGGCCTACCGTCATATCATAAATTGGATCTTTAAGGATGAGTTGGATTTTCCAGGGGAAAGTTATTAATAATATACACCTACATCACACATTAGTGTGTTAAGTAGTAAGCAGCATGGTTCTTTAGCCTACTTTAAAAGCATCTGTGCCCTAAGGCATTAAAGTAACGGGTGTTGATGAAAAGTTCTGTTCTGTGTGTACCTTTCTGCCAAAGAATAAAGCAAGTACAACCAGGCCTAACCTTCCTTCCTTGGTCTCTAAATTTGGGAGCATGAGGGGACACATTGCTATGGTGAGACAGTTGACCTTTCTGGGGGATTTTTTTCTCTCCCCAAAACTGTTTTGTGTGTATGCATGTTTTGTCTGCATGTATGTCTGCGTATCACATATGTGCCTGGAGTCCTTGGAGGGCCTGGAGCTGGAGTTACAGATGATATGTTAAAAGCAACTGCTTGAACTTGAGGGGGGTATACATGGAAGAGATTGGAGGGAGGAGAGAATAGAAGAAGTGGTATAGTTACCTTATGATTCCAAAATATAAATATATATGATGAAAAACGCCACCTCAGTCTGGCATTGTACACTCAGGGCTCTGTGAATGTACGTGCATGCTGGTGGTTACATTTATAGCAAACCAACTGAGAACCTGTAAATGAAGTCTGAGAAGTGCCAAGCGGTGGCCTCCAGTCCCCAGCAGAATGTTCTGGAGTGGGAAGAGCTTCCGATAAGGTAGCATTCTTCCCGGTCCTAGTTTCTTTAGCTATAATTTAAGTTTTGAATGCTTTATGTATATGGTTGTTTTGCCTAGATGTGTGTCTGGGCACCACATGCATACCTGGTGTCCTCAAAAGCCAGAGGAGGGCATTGGATCCTGGAGTAACTGGAGTTACTTGTGAGCTGCCTACTGTGGGTGCTGGGAATTGAACTCAGGTCCTGTCTAAGATCAGCAAGTGCTCTTAGCTGCTGAGCCATCTCTCCAGCCACTTTAGTTATATTTTTAAAGAAAACTTGAGAGATGAAGCTAAAATTTTAGGGCAAACAAAGCTTCTGGGGAGAGCATCTTTAATTTTTTTCTTGTGATTTATTTAGTTAGCTTTTGGATTTGAATTCTGGATATTTTTTTTTTAAGATAGAGTCTGGGACTTGTGGTTTCTTGGTGATTATTGTCATATTAAAGGTACATCCTAATAGTTTAAAAAGAAATTCTAGGGGCTGGAGAGGTGGCTCAGCAGTTAAGAGTGCTGGCTGCTCTTCCAGAGGTCCTGAGTTCAATTCCCAGCAACCACATGGTAGCTCACAACCATCTGTTATGGGATCTGATGCCCTCTTCTGGTGTGTCTGAAGTGTACTCATATACATAAAATAAATAATAAATCTTTAACAACAACAACAACAACAATGAAAACAGCCGGGCAGTGGTGGTGCACACCTTTAATCTCAGCACTCGGGAGGCAGAGGCAGGTGGATTTCTGAGTTCAAGGCCAGCCTGGTCTACAAAGTGAGTTCCAGGACAGCCAGGCCTACACAGAGAAACCCTGTCTCAAAAAAAAAAAAAAAAAAAAAATCAAAACAAACACAACCAAAACCAAAACAAACAACAACAACAAAACCTAGACCTTTAACTTTGTTAAGCTCAGTATTAGCTGAACACTTACTTTGTGTGTATGTATGGGGGAGGCAGGTAGAATTCGTCCACCAACCAAAGCGTTGCATTGTATGGCATCTTGGTGACCCTAGGGTGCCATGAAATATAACCAAGGCTATGCAGAGCAAGCCCTTCTGTATGTTTTGCTTGATCATAGTTTTCTGTGCTTGGGAAGTGCCCTGGTGATGGCAGTTTGAAGGGGCCTGGATTTCTTAAAGTAAAAAAACTCACACACCTCATCAAAGGATTTCCAGAGATCACTCTTAAAACAGGCAGGTGATGCACACTGAGCCTTTTCTGGGTGGTCCTCTTTCCCTGGGGACTCACACTGGGCAACCTGCAGCACTTGAGTTTCTGTTCGTATGAGGTCTGAAAATCTCTGAAAATTGTTATTCACAGCTCATTCAGTACACGTAGAGCTATCTAGCTCCATCCTACGTCTGTGTGAGTCACTTTTAAAAGTACTTTTAAAAAAACTGTCTCATGCACATGGATAATTAGAGGGGGGGGACAAGTAAAAATAAATCGTGTTGTTGAATTTAAAAGCCCAAACGAATCTTAAACACCAAATACATATGTTTCTCACTTTCTTGGCTCACCAACAACTGGCCACCTTTGCTCGGATCCTACTCCAAGCACAAGTGGTGGCAGATTCCTTTATCCGTAAATGTCTGGTTTAGGAATAGCATGCCAAAATAAAGATAATATCATATTCGGTTTCCCAAATTACTCAATGTAAATAAAGCCCAGAGAAGCCTGCTGTAGGCCCATGCTGCAGGTTAACAGCCCTGATATGTCTCTTTCTAGGCTAATAACTTGTCCCAATGATGTCCCAGTTTATATGGTTCTCCTTGAAGAGTGTCACCCTAGAAATGGGATGGCTAAAGTTATTCGTTATTTTTGAGTGCATTTACTGATTGGTATTTATATTGGAATGGGTAACTTATTATTATCTATTATTTCATCATTAAATTTAATGTATGAAATGTGTGATTTTTATAGCTCTCCATTACCTCGTTAATTTCATGCAATGCAAACTGATTGTTCAGCAAGCATGGTATGCATGTAAGCATACATTTCAAATTTTAAAATGCTAAGTACAGTTTAGCTCTGTGTGGAGGGGTGGTCCTCTGTTTCAATGTAAGATCATGTCTGGTCTGAGTCCCAGTATCACTAGGCACTCATTGCTTGCTCTACTGTCCCTCAGTTTACCTCTCACCTCCTGTTCCAATTGGCCTGATCTCTGCTTTCCTGGTATCATTCAAGGAAGCTTTACATTGGCACAGGAATTAAATGTCTAGCTGCATGGTTTTAGGATTTTCTGGGTGTGTGTGTTTGTGTGTGTGTGTCTATGTGTGTGTCCCTGTGTGTATGTGTGTGTTTGTGTATGTCTGTGTGTGTGTGTGTGTGTGTGTGTGTGTGTATGTTTTAAGATGGCAGTAGAAGTCTCTGACATTGCAATTTTGAGAATAGCATCCAAGCATGAGAAAACTCACTCTCACACTTGGGTATTATTCTCACCCTTTGGGGAACAAGATAGGCTTAATCAGTAGGCTGTGTCTGCACTTGCTGGAAGTGGAAAATATCGTATTATTTCTACAGAGTTATGATAGAAACAGGTAACAGTAAAAAAAAATTGTTAAAGCAAACATTTAACAGGAACATTTGGCAAAAACAAAACTATATCAAGAAGAAAAATAACTCTGTATTGGTATTAAAAAAAAGGCAGGTGCTTACATTTTGTGCTTTTTGAAGACTTCAGTTTATATTCTCAGTAACAGCCTGCACACAAGAAAGGTTCAGTGACATGGAGCTCTGGGTTAACAAGTCCCCACCACAGGTGCTTCTGGCCCATGGGAAGGACTGGGGACTCTGACCAGGGTGCTTTTTGTCCACTTCATTGCAGATTAACAATAAATTACTTTACTAATTTTGAAAGGCAAATTACAATACATAAATGAATTATAAAAATAGAATTTTATCATATTTTTTATTTATGTGAATGTATGTTTGTGTGTGTGGGTAGGCCATGTGTCTGTGGTTGTATCTACCTTCTAAAGCCAAAAGAGGGCATCAGATCCCCTGGAGCCCACCTGATGTGGATGCTGAGAACTGAACTCTGAATTCTTACATGAGCAGAAGTACTCTTAACTCCTCAGTCATCTCTCCTGCTCAAGGTAGTGCTTGAAATTAATCTTTTTAATCACTTGGTATTAAAGTTGATCAAAATGATGTTGGCTCATGTCTCTATTTGATGCATTCTACCTATATTTGTGGAATTATTAAGCAAATTCCTTACAAATTCCTTCCTCCTTAATTTTTAGCCCGACCACTGTTCTGTTGTACTTTGGGTCACTATCAGTTTCTCTAAGGGGCTTCCATCTTTAAAAGGTAGCTGATTAGCAGAATCAACTATGCAAGGCTCACGGGGGCTCACAGAGACTAAGGTGGCAATCACAGAGCCTGCATGGTCTGACCTAGGTTCTCTGCATATGTTATGGTTGCTGGCTTGGTGTTTTGCGGGAGATTCCTAACAGTGGAAGTAGGGGTGTCTCTGACTATGTTGCCTGCTCTTTGGACCCCCTTTCTCCTACTGGGTATCCTTGCTCAGTCTTGATAAGAGGCTTTGGCTTATCTTATTGTTTCTTGATGTTCCATTTTGGTTGATATCCCTGGGAGATCTGATTTTTTTTTCTGGGAGGAGATGGTGATATGTTCGGGAGTGGGCAGTCAGTAGTTCTGGGGGAGCTGGCAGGAGCTGAGGGGATCTGGTAAGATCTGCGTTGATCTGGGGGGAGCTGGTAGCAGTGAAGGAAAAGAAAGCTGCAGTCAGGATATATTGAATGAGGATTTTTTTTTTTTAGGTAGCTGGTTATTAACCCAGATTAGACTCTGCTTTCATGTGAACTCTCAAAAGTCAAGGAGAGTGCTGAGCTGCTACATACAAATATCTAAACACAAGAACACACCACATCTGGTTGAATATGTATTTATGAGATTTTAATGTGTACTTCTTAGTAGACAATTAATGTTTTTTCATTGTTATTCTTTACTATTTAAGAGAAAAATCACCTTGCATGGTATGCTGATTGAAATTTTTTAGGAAAGTGGTTTACTGGATCTCTCTCTCTCTCTCTCTCTCTCTCTCTCTCTCTCTCTCTCCATACAAAGTGAGAGAAGGGAGATCCCTACTCTCCTGAAAGTCCATACCTCACTGAAATGTCCTCAGGTGTGGCCATCATGTACACCCCAGCCTAGCTTAGGAACCGTTAGGTGGTCTGAGCACAACCAAACCATGTGTGAGACTTGAAAATTACACTGTATGTTTAGTTACTTTAGGATTCTTTAACTCAAACTTGGAGCATCAAATGGGTTTCTATTACTCTTACCTAAGAGGATAAAAATAGGAGTTTTTCTCAGTTGTTTACTCATGGCTGAGTGGTAAATAGAACAGAGAGATTTTTTGTTCCTTGTGATCTCCCTGCATGCATCTTTTTGCTCCTGCCTGATAGAGCTTGTGAGGTACTGTATGCGCTAATGAGGGACCAAGCATAGATAATGATACTACACCTGGTCACTTTCAAACCTGAGCACTGTGGAATCTGTTCTTTCTTAAACCTGCACATTCTTCATTACATAACAAAAAACAACTGCTCAAGACAGGTTGTGTAGTTGTGTACCTTCTATACATCCTCCATAGGTCTGATCCTTCTAGAACCCAAACTGGTTCATTGTGGGTGCCAAGTGCAAGGTCTCATGATGGAAGAAAGGTGCCCAGGGATACTTTCTTAGTAATTCACAGTTGAACCAATGATCTGCCTGCCCAGTCCTGCAAGAATCATCTGTACTCATGAAAAAAGCCGGTCTGCAGCTTTAACAAGCACACTGGGCTTTCCTCCCAGATACACTTTGGTGAGATAGTAAAGAGACTGGGGAACCTGAGTATAGTGTGACAGTGAGCGATTTATCTCCATTGTATGGCACCTAAGCTGTGCTCCAGAGTGGAACTGAAAAGGAGCCTTGCATATGACATCAGGGGAGCAACTTGGATGTAACACCAGGGGAACCACTTGAATGTGACACCAGGGGAGCCAGTAAGTTTCATCACATGACTGGATTATAAAACAGAGAAATTTACAGAGTGACTTCATCTGTATATGTGGTCTCATCTGAGAGGACCTTCAGGAGCCCCTGAAGCATCTGCCTGCCTTTGCTCACCCTGGCATATTGACTATTGGCCCACTCCTTCTCCTGGCCTTGCCTGCCTTTACTGGGCAGTCAGCAGCCTTCCTGTTCTTTGGGCTGCTTGTGTAGATGTTTTGTGCTATGGGTCATTTTTAGTTTGTTTCTTACAATAAGAAAGTTATGTGAACCAGCTGAAAGGGTACATTTAATCTTTTTCTTTAACTTACTGTGGTCCCCTTATGGCTAACAAAAGTTTTACCTGTGCATTTGTAGGACAGTTTAGGACGTTGTCATAGGGGACGTTGGTAGTTATTGTGAAGGAACTTGTGTACTATTACTGCCCCATTTTGAAATAGAAAACCTTCTTGGGGTAAAGCCAAAGCTGTGGCTTCCACCTCATCCTCTGCTGTTTTCAGCTTTAGTTGTGGAGAGTCTACCTTTTGGGGCACATTCAGTTATTATTAAACAGCTTCGTTCCCATAGTTGGATGGAGCTAATAAAAAGCAGGCTATTTTTATTTACTGCCAGATTGCACAGGCATGAGTGTTTTGTTTTGATACAAAGAGGTAAATAGCAGGAGATTGTTTTGTTTTGTTTTGCAGTGGGAGGGGTCAGTGCTTTGTGTTCATAAAATTGTCAAAGGCAAAAGCAACTCATTTTTGTACAAGTCAGCCATGTAAATGTACTAAACAAATGGTGATACCCAATGTATGGACTGGGTTCCCTGGCCTGCAGTGCAGTTTGACCTTAATTCTAAAGCAGGCAGCAAAGTGGGATTTTTTTTCCTTTAAGCCTGCCTGCCCTCCAACAGTGGTGGTCCTGTTTTCACAGATGTTGAAAGGATGTGAAAGGAAGTCCTGTTTATGCTTATGATTGCTGGTGAACAGGTCCTGAGTTATTGCATTTTGCTCCTGTTGTTGGTTATTTTTTTTAAGATTGTAATTATAGCATGTTGGAATTTATGTTTTCATTATTCATCTTTTGACATTATTTATCTATTGACAGGAGATTATCTATCATGAGATTGCTAATTAAAAATAAAATTAGAAAGAAGGAAAACAGTCAGAATGGGGATAGACTATGGCTTTCAAATCGGACAAGGGGGATTTATATTTTCTTGGCCATGGAAGGAAAATTTAGGAGTACAGTGGCTGTCTAGCAGATGACGATGCTTTGCTGAGTGACCCTCTTTTGTCATGATGCGGGCCGTGGTTTATTGATCACCCAAACATCCTCAATGAGAAATTAAAGTTTTAATATTTTCCCTGTTGGCGTGTGTAGATACCAGCATTTAATGTGGTTGTGCTTTTGGGAGATGGAGATGAGTTGAATGTATTTCTCTGGGATGGCAGTCTTTGTAAATCACTCTCAATTACGCATTTCAATGAATGTGTGCTCCTGTTTTATACCAAGAATAGACAGATTAGGGAGTAAATTCCCTCTTTTTAGAGGCTTGAATACAAATCTGATTTCTACTTTCAAAAGAGAAGGATGGGAGGGGACAGAGAGAGGGAGGCGGTAGGGACTGGTCAGAGGATGCAGCCCACACACGTGTCCCAAGTCCCCTGGGTCACAGCATCTATTTCCACATTTAGTTCAGGACTGGTTTTCTGAATGGAATCTCCCCTGCCTGTGGATGGTGACATTTTACCAGCCAGTAGAACTGAGCATCCTCCTGGGCGTAGTTCAATATATGTCTCATTAGGCACCACTCTACCTGACCCTGCTATGTAGAGGCTTTGCTCAGTGGCTTTTTACCGCTAGACAAAGTCAAGCTGAAATGTTGACATCTTTCCTGGTAACTGACTAGACAGAGAGACAGAGAGATATCTAAGAGGGAGTGAGAAGTGGATCCGAGTTTTTCAGGCTTCCTGGTGAGTAGTCATAGCCCCTGTGCTCTTCTGAGTCCTTCCCCCAGCATTTCTGGTGAGTGCAATGGTCAGAACTCTGTGTTCTCCTTGAGTGTACCTCCATCAAGTCATCATCCTGACAACCCCTATATACAAGCAAGTAACTCCCAAAGGGTCTGCAGATGTGTTTCCCAGGGAAACCCTGAGGTCATCTTGCCCTAGCAAATGTTGCTTCAATTACCCAGAAGTCTTTTGAAGAATGAGGCCAGGTTTAAACAATTTGGAAATTCTCAAAATAGCATTGATTGATTATTAGTGGATAAATACAATCAAATATTGGTTTGTTTTTACTGAGTTTTGAGCTGAAACTTACTACCAGACAAGTTATTGAAATAGGCCCCCATGAAAGAAAAGGGCCAGGAATAATAGTGATTGTCAAGAGCACAGGTGATGTCCAAAAGGAACCTGTTGCCAATCGTAGCACACTGAGTGGATACTACCTAAGGAGATCTATAGTTTGGCCTTACTGCTACAGTGGATACTCTGTGTACAGCTCCCAGCATTTGCATACGTCAGTATTAGGAATGATTTTATATTTGAGACAGAAGATCTGACCTCACTATTGTGGAAGAACTGTTTATAAAACACAACTAGGTGTTAGTGAGACAGGGATGACTAGAAAGAATAACACGAGCTCCTCCTCCTCCGTCTTCTCTTCTTCCTCCTCCTCCTCCTCCTCCTCTTTGTCCTCCGATTACTAATTCTCCTTCATTCCTCTTCTTCACCTTCTTCTTCCTCTTCCTATCTCTCCACTTCCTCGCCCTCCTCCCATTTCCCCATGTTCCTCAGCATTTAACTGTACACATTTTTAAACAAAAAGAAAACAAATTGAAAGAAATTAAAGGGAGAGACCATTCCAGAGTATATTTTAGCAGTGATCATGCCAACAACAACTTCAGGTCCTGAATACTTGGGCTCCAAGCACCGGGCCAAACATGACCTGTCTTGTCCTCATTTAATCTGCAGTCACTTTATGCTTAGATATCTTTATCTCCATTTTACAGAGAAGGAAACCAGGCTGGATGACAGTAAATTGCTTCCTTGGAATATGTTTTAGCACCTGCTTGGTAAGAACATCATCTAAACCCAGATTTCATGGACAACCATCCTCAGACCCACCACAAAGTGTTCTGTTTGGATCATGACCTCCCTTGGCTTTTTTAAATTTCTACCTGTGAAATGTGCTTCTTACAGATTTTTTTTTGCCTCCTAGAGCTCTCAAATCATGTGCAGCCAAACAATGTCATCAATCTCAACAAGTGAATTTGTCAGATGCCTTCCAAAGCAAGCCCGAGTGTTCTGCCTTTTATAAAACTCTGGCCATTGCATTATGGTGCCAATGCTGTTATATCTGACATCATTACACATCCTTACAGTGGTGAACTGGAATCAACAACTGGAATCAACAGGTAGTGCAGAGATTCTGTAGGTGATAAGAGACAAAGAGGCTTCTGAGGATATTGGTTCCCTTCTTTCTTCCATTCCCAAGAGGGAAAGAACATATGAAGAGGGAGTTTCCTTGTGAGGAGAACACCTTGGAGCTTATGAGCAGAAACTGTAGTGTACAGCATCAATGTACACGGGAGTGCTCAGAAATGGAAGAGACACAATGCCTGAGAAGCCTCCTTAGATGATTGTGAGTCACCTTCTGGGTTGGGCATTTCTCCTGAGGATTCTCCTACTGGAGAGGGAGGAGAAGCAGTGACCTGTCCCCAAGCTGTTCTGCTCCCAGTCTGAGTGTCCTTAAGTTGCAGACAAGATCTGAAGATTAGAAGCAGACGGTGGGAAGCCAAGAATGTGCAGATAGAAGTTCTTTCTCTCTCTCTCTCTCTCTCTCTCTCTCTCTCTCTCTCTCTCTTCTCCTCCCTCCCCTCTCCATCCCTCCCTCTCTCCTTTAGTGTCTCCTGAAGCTCTGAAGACCTTAGAGAAGAATCTAGAACTTTGGGCCCATTTATTCCGTTGTCCATTTTATTCACCCCACCCCCACCCCAGGTATGAAACCAACGGCCTTAAAGATGCTAAGCATATGGTTGGTGTACATCATTTCTTAACCTTTTCTTCTCCCTTGCTTTCTCTCCTCCCTCCCCTCTTCCCTCTCTTCTTTTCTGTTATTCCTCCGCCCCTCCCACCTTCTTTCTTTTCCCTCAAATCAGCAGTGGTACCCAATTTCTTCACTTCTTGAAATGCCATACCTAGGAGGTCAGTATCTGGAAGTAGGGAAAGCATCCTCAAGACAGGAGTCAAATACAGAGTAGCGCATTTTCCCGGTGCCTTGTAAAATCTCCAGATGCAAGTTTTGATTTTCTGCCCAGCTGGAAAGTCATTTAGTGTTAAGGAGACGTGTGAATTCCTAAATTATTCATCTAGAATTCTTTTTAGCTCTTTTAATTTGTGACACCGAGTTATTATTGTGTAAGGGGCTAAGGGTGTGCATGAAAGGGAAGGGAAGAGGCCCTACCCATGCTGCTGTGGAAGGGGCAGCTTCTTATGCGCCCTGTCAGACATGTGTGGAACAGGGTGAGCCATCCCTCCGCCTGACTGCCTCTATCAACCCACCTTCTTTCTCTCGGAGTGTATTTCCTGTGTTGGATCATGCCTGGAGAGAACACAGCCCCTGTGACCAGTGCTTTTCCTGGGGGATATCCCTAGACAGTCCTTTTCCTTTGGACACACACACACACACACACACACACATACACACACACACACACACATTTCACACCTGTCCCTGGTGACCAAGAATTGGAGAAAGTCTCTCAGCCCTTCCTCAAAGCTGGAAAGACAAAAGAGTTCCTGGGACCAAAATGATGGCACTCCCCAGGAATTCTCTCTCCCAAGGTCCCTGAGTTATCAGCCATAATCAGCGGCCTGCTAGGTCTGTGCTCATGGTATCTGTAATTATATTCATTTGTATGGATGCCCAGGGAATTCCACTGACTGGCCCCTTAAGTGCGTAACTGCAAACAAGAACATGCTTGAATTATAGCATCATTTGGGGTCTTGCACATTTCAAGGGACTGATCTTAAGTTTATATACTGTTTGGATGTGTGTGTGTGTGTGTGTGTGTGTGTGTGTAGCTTAAAAACAAACATAACATAATAATTCTGTCTTTTAAGCATTTTCCATAGTGTTTTTCAAGTAGAACTCTGAAGAAGTACATGTACACACTGTGTGTGTGTGTGTGTGTGTGTGTGTGTGTGTGTGCAGGGGAACACAATTATGATCTAGGGGAAATCATGAATCTGTCTAACTTGAGTGGGAAGATCTATAAGTTGACTGCTGAAATCGTATTTTAGTGTGATACCAAAATCATTTTTCCTCTTTCCTGTTTTTCTTTTTTTTTCTTCTTCCAGATTTAGAATCCTACATGTAAGCCTCTTTCCAGTGGCTTCATAATTAGGTAGATTAATTAGCACGTGTCTGTGGCTGTAAGAAGTAGGTGCACATGGTGTGGACTCCTAGTCCATGCCAGACACTTAAAACAAAACGGCGGGAGTTCCATGGCTAGCCCTTGGACATCTGTATAAATTAAAATATCCAGAACAAGCCCAAGACCTGTGTGCTCTCTTGAGAGCTGGGCAGGTGCATGGAGTTGCACTGATGATTTGTCTAGATGACCCTGACACGGTGGCAACTGAACTTAAGGACAGCCATTGGAAAATATTGGAAACCCGATCTCGGTTGTGGAAATGTTCTGTCAAATTCAAGGAAATCAATTTAAATGCCAGCCATGTATATCTTCTAGGAGGTAACAAGACAAAAAGCATTGGGTCATCAGACATGCTGCCTTTTAAGATGGCTATTTATTTGGTTTGCAGAGCATTTAAGAAAAGAAAGAGCTTTCAGCAGAGGAGCAGCCTACCTGTTTTTCTGTCTGTCTGTCTGACTGTTTATAGAGGTGGTCTCCTTCAAACTTTAACTCCGTATATAGCCAAGGTTGAGGATGACCTCGACCTTCTGTTCCTCTTAGTCCTACCTCCTGAGTGCCAGGATTAAAGGTGTAGATCACCTATTTGTGACCTACATCTCCAACCCACCACAGGGGACTGCCTGTTTCTTTGGATAAGCATCTGCTAAACATTTCGAGACAGTCAAACTTTAAATCCTTTGTACAGAAGACCTGAAAGGTGTCAAGGCTGAGCAGTGACATTCCTTGTAACCCCGTGTTCCCTAACCTCACAAAAACTCAGCCCCTGAATGCCTCCAGTTTCAGTGATTTATTTAATTTGTTTAATAATCTCCAAGACATTTTAATATTCCTCACACATCATCTTCAAAAATAAATTCATAACAGCATTATTAAAGTCACTCCATCATGTGACATAAATCGAATCTTTTCCCTCTTGGAGAGAGCCTTCCAAGCATTGTGTAGCACACACTCAAGGTCAAGGGGCACACAGCCAGAAGTACACATGGAAGCAGTTTGAAGACCGTGACACACTGCCTTTCCAAGGAGGTCCCCTGCTGGATGGTTCCTGGGTAGGTGTCTAATATAGTAATATATTTATAATTGGATTTTAATTGCTATCAGATTTTAGTGTGTGTGTATTTCAGTTTGCTTCTACCAGAAGGACAATGCTCCAAATGAAATTATGCAGTACCTCTCCCAGGGCAATTTGTTTTCCACCAAAAATATATTGGAAGAATAAAACGCACACGGTGATGTCATTTGCCTTAGTTTATTAACTTAACACACAAAGTCGTTAGTGTTTTGTTTCTTTTTCCTCTATGGCTCACTCCAGCAGCACAGGTTTAAGGGCAGATCATAGGCAGTGTGTCATGGAGTCCTAGGAAATGTTCCTGTGTCCTGAAATCTTAATTCTGTCATCTTTAAAATGGGACAGGCATGCTTACTTATCTGATGGGCCAGTTCATGGCACTTAACAGATCTACCTCAAGAGTAGGACGTGAGACACAAAGGACTTAAATGCCTCAGTCATTGACGATTTCACAAGTATCAGGCTTCATAGTCCTCATGTTGTTAGTTATTTAAAAACAACGACATAAGGGGTGAGGCTTGGTTTGTAGAGGGGGGCTTCACTAGCATGTAGGAGGGGTTTGGTTTATAGAGGGAGGGG
>JADRCH010000036.1:7967045-8022512 GCA_019843965.1 Rhynchomys soricoides | reverse complement strand
TCTCTCATACACACACGTATACACATTCTCTCTGTCTCTGTCTCTCTGTCTCTGTCTCTCTGTCTCTCTCTCATACACACACGTATACACATTCTCTTTGTCTCTGTCTCTCTGTCTCTCTGCCTCTCTTTCACACACACACACACACACACACACACACACGCACATTCTCTTTATCTCTGTATCTCCTCACCCCATTTCTCGCACACACATGCATACATTCACACACATTCTCTCTTTCTGTTTCTTGCTCTCTCTTTCTCTCTCTGTTTTTCACATACAGGTTCACACAAACACACAAAACACACATTAAAACACTGAATAAATTATAAGAGATAAGAGAGGGTAAGAAAATGAGGTGATGAAAGAAAGGCTCTGGATTTGTTAGGCTGAAGGCATTCTGGGTAGCCACTGCACAGCACAGTGGCTGTAGTTGATAATAATATGCTTTGAATACAAACATTGCTAGAGTAGATTTTAATGAACTCTCCACCAAAAATTGAGAAAATAGAGTATATGCATGTGAAGCTATGGATATGCCAATTAACTGTGTTCAGTCACTTTATAGTGTATACACGTGTCAAAACATCATACTGTACACTAAGCATATGTATTATGTGTTATGGATTCATATGTAAAGCTGGAGCACACATTTGAGAAGACATGAGGCTTCCAAGGTATGGCTGTTGACTGAAAGGTGCTTATATTAGCCAAGGCCAATGTCTTAGGTCCCCAGCAGAAGTGCTGTCTGAAGACAAGTAACCAGATGTCTTCCCAGCACTGAGTGCACAGCTGCACATCTATAATTTAATGTAATAAGTGTTTTCAAAGAGATCACTGCGTTAATCCTTGTATCAACTGGTGTTACCCTATGGCTTAAAAAGTAGATATTTCCCTACTGTTTAAATGTACTCATTTTTCAAGATGCACTCATGGAACTGAGGTCACTTCAATTAAAAAACATTTGCTAGGGACTGGAGAGACTACTGCAAGATTCAGAGTACTTGCTGCTTTTGCAAAGGACTAGGGTTTGCATCCCAGTATCTACAGGGTGACTCAAAACTATCCATAATGCCAGTTCCTGGAGATCTAGTGCCCTCTTTTGGAGTCCACAGGAATTGCACCCACATGGTATATACATTCACAGGCAGGTAAAGCAAACTCATAAAATAAACATAACTTAGTAAAATTGCCTATAGGGCCTTTGATGAGATTAGATGTTTTAGGTTTCTTCCTGTCAGCAATTGTATTTATGTGACTGATGGTGTGATGCATGTGTGCCACTGTGTGAAAATGGGCGTCAGAGGACAACTGCCAGTCTTGGAGTTCATCCAGTGACTGTATGCAGGCAAACAGGGTAGCAGCTGGCAGGGATCCTCCTGTATCCCCGTCCCATCTTGCTATAGGAGCCCTGGGATGGCAGTGTGTGTTCCTGCACTCAGCTTTCTTATATGGCTTCTGGGAACACTAACCCATGTTTCTATGCTTTTAGGGCAAGCATTTTACCCACTGATGCCATCTCTTTAGCCTTCTGATTCAAAACTGGAAGGGTAGACCTCCCCTCTAGGATGAAATCTCATCCATGGTGTAGTGTGAGCTGACAGTCACAGTGACTGGATGGTTTTGGTTTGAGCTGAGTCAGCAGGGATTTAACAACATTAAGTTACCTATCTGTATCCACTTGTCAGAACCCTGTGGTGGTTCTCCTGTGACCAGAAGAAACCCGATTTCACATGAGGTGAATAGCCACCAACCCTGGTCTGTGGACCCAATACCACCTTATTACCTGAAATACCAAGGATGATAAATACGAAAACCCACTGAGCTGACATCAGTGTATGGGAGATTAGTGCCCGAGCTTGTGGTGCCCGCCCCTCATATGATGCAGATCTCTTGACACTGAGGTGACTGGCTTTTGCTAGGAATATTACCGTTAATAGATGTAAAATATGACATCTAATGGATTTTTAAAAAGAGGCAGTCTTATATTTTACAGCCAATTTGCTTTCACTAGTACTGGTACAGGAATAGTTGACACTGCTAAAAAGAAAAGGAAAGCAAGAAAAGAAAGAAAGAAAAGAAAAGAAAAATAGAACAAAATTCTATTGGTCCCTGCCATGAATAAACACCCCCTCCCTTCTCCTGCAGGGGTAAATGAGGACAGATTGTCTTGGGGGGGGAAGGCGATACTGAGAGTGTTAGTGACCTGAAGGCCACAAAATCAGCTTGAGGAATATAGTGGGATAAGAAAGGGTTTCTGTTATAGCCATCGAATTTGGATGGAAAGCTAACCCAGCTCCAGGGAAGTAGGTCTTCTTGTCAAATGGGGAAACTGAGGCCCAGAGCCGAGCTCTGCTTGGAGTTCATTTCAAGGCTCCTTGGCTGCACAGGATAGGTTAGAATGGAAGTTCTGCTGTGCCCGGTCAAGATGTGAAGAGGAAAGGAATTACAGACAGGTTATGAGAAAAATAAAATGAAACAAAAGCCTGGTCAAATCCAGACAAGACCTGACTTTTTGAGAATTGGCCATAGTAGAAACAATGTGCTTATTCTTCTCTGGACTTTCTCTGCTGCAGAGCCAGCCTCTGGCTCACCAGTTGGGCCTTGGGTCTGCCTGAGTTTCCTCTGGAGAGATCAGGACTATAAGACTAACTCCACACTCCTTTCCGAGGCTGAGGCTGGCAGAGAAGGTGCTGGAATTGGCACGAATCACAGGTCTGCCTGCACCTCCTTTGATTCTTCCCAGGATATCCATTTTGTTCCTGCCTGGAGGTAGACTGCAGTCAGGGTCCAAATATATAGAAACAAAACCCGCAGCATGAATTATTACTCACCGTGCCCACCTGAATATAAAAATAGTATTCCTCCCCATGTTGCATTATCTCTGGGCCCCGATAAGGGAACAGCTTACAGGAAAGGGAGCAGATACCTAAATGGAGCCCAGCCATGTGGCTGCATAGAAGGATGAGAGGTGCAGTAGGGTGGGGTGGGGGCTGGCCTAGGGAAGTAGCCAAGCAAGTCTGCTCTGAAAGAAAGCCGTTGGGTGTGTAGGTGAAAGGAACCTTTCCACTGGCTGCTGGTGGCTGTTTGCCTGGAATCACCCAAAGCTGAAGCCTGATAAGAATTTTGTTTAGTAGAGTAAGCTGAGACTTAGAAAATGTGGGGTCAGCCCAAAGTGGAAAGTTCCTGACTTTACAGCAGCCTATCTCCTGGAGGTGCCGAGGGCCTGGAAAGGGGGCGGGGGGGACAGTGTCTCCCAGACTTTCCCCTTCTTTTCTTCTTTCACTGGTGGGAACACCAAGGCTGGGAGGACCTTACAGAGGCTAGACCATGTGGGGAATCTGACTTAGGCCTAGGCTAACGAATGCTTATTACCTAACAGGCCTGTAAGATCAGCATCACCCAACGGGCTAAGAAGCTATACTAAATCACAGAACCCCAATCCTATGCCACAGCAGTTCTGTCAGAATCTCTGGAGGGACAGGGGGACCCAGACATCTATACTTTTACAGACAACCTATCTACTGGCCTGCAGCCAACTGACTAAAACATTTAACTTGAACTATGAGCATTTGAGGATGAATGGTTCAGGGCCACAGGAGACTCTTTAGGAGATCTTCATGGGATCACATGAACACCAGGTTTAGTGCCGGGCTTGGTGGCCGGTAACTTTAATCCCAGCATTCAAGAGGCAGAGGCAGGTAGATCTCTGTGAGTTCAAGATCAGCCTAGTCCCCATAGTGAGTTCCAGGCCAGCCAGGGTTAAATAATGAGCCCTATTACCCTGAGCCCAGGGGAAGGAAGAGGAAGGCAAGCTGATGACTATTTTTCTTTATTTCTAGTGGTCAAGTCTCAGGCTTTAGTTATGCCTTTGTGACATGTGTTTCTTCCACCCTCCATTATGGACACTTAACTCAGCCCTTGGTTTGGGCATATTCAAAAGAATCCTTACTGCCCACATACCCCAACTCCCACCCCCATCACTGGTGACTAGTCCAGGGCAGAGAAAAGACAGAATCCCCCTAGAAAGAAGTTCTGCCACCAGTCCATTAAAACCCCAGCCTTCTGACCTCCAATCATAAGTTCCTGGCCCTGGGAAATCTCTCTGTAATGGGCTTTAGACGATAAAGCAACAAGGTTGAAATTGAGGTTACATTAAAGCCTAATTTTCTTATGAGGAAAAATGTGCAGATGAATGTGAAAGTGGCCTACCTTTGTAATATAGCTTCTTGCCAGGGTCCACACTCCCTTGGCCCTTTGTCTCAATTTTCTCATTACAAGTCTGCCTGGAGCTCTTGGGATATATTTCACTCAGTAACCATGCAGGTCTTGTGTGGGGCGTGGGCAGAGAGGAGTGGCCAAGTTTGCAGTGACAGGCACCTTTGCCTTTTAACCACATACCTGGTGTGGGGGATGATTTTCTGGGTACTAGAAGATTTGAATCACCCAGTCCAAGATCTGTCCTTAGCCATGTGACCTTAGGAAGGAGGAAAAGAATATTCATTCCTATAATCTTATTTTACTGGAGAAAAGTATCTTTCTCCTTTGACGTATCTCGTCACCTTTGACACGGTATCTATTTATTGTTTTATTTTCTGTTTTGTTTAAAATAGAGTTTCGCATATCCTAAGCTAGCCTCCACATCTCTGTGTAGTGGAGGATGACCCAGAAATTCTGATCCCTCTGCTTCTACCTCCCAAATGCTAGGATTGCAGGAACGTGACCTCCACAGTTGGTTTATGCAATGCTAGGAATCAAACTCAGGACTTTGTAGATGCTGGGCAAGTGTTCTACTAACTGATCTGCGTTCCCAGCCTCTTCAGAGGGTATCTGTGAGAGCATGTCTGGAAAAGCACTTTCGATAGGACAGAGCCCTGTGTCAAATGGAGCGAAGGCTTGTCAGATCTGCCACAAAGCCAGTGGGGCTTCATATAAGTCAGCTCTCTGCCCTCAATCCCAGTTCTCTCACTTGTAATAGACACTTTTCAGCACATCCTAGCTCTGTGGTCCTCTGTCTGGAATCATGGCTGCCCTACCATCTTCCCACATTGCCCCTCCCCCATTGCCCACTGTAAGACCATCAGCACGGAGCAGGGAAATGAAGAATAAGAGGGACTAATATCGCACTAACTTTCCAGCCACAGCAGCAGAGGCTGGCTGGAGAGAGACAGAGTTCTCCGAGGGCACAGAACTGCTGAGCCACCAGCCGGAAACCCTGGTTTCTCTCTTGCAAACAGCAAGAGAGGTGATCCAGAAATACCAAGCAAATATTTTTCCTCTTACATGTGGTTCTTATTTCCCTGGTGTTTCTAGGCAGTATTAGCTGTATGCTGAAGCGACCCATCTTATACTGTCCAGGATCTCATATGCACTGGCATGATGACACTATGATATTATCAGTTTAAACACCACTATAATTTTATAGCCTGTGGTATGTATATAGGGTCCTTATTATCACGTCTACTTGGGCCTTTTTATCAGGCGTCATCCTTTCTGCATTGGCAGCTACATTGCTGAGGGCTTTGAGGGTTTCCTTTAGTGCCGTCACTCTATGGCCTCACGTTCCGAATTGTCATTTTCTGCTTTCGTACGGTTTTCTTTTGCTCCTATGAGCTTCGTTACCTGCTCATGAAGAATGTGGCTCCTTGGAAGTCAGGGCAGCGGGCAGCCCCAGTCCTGCCCAGGGTCTTGTTAGGAGTGCATCTCTTCTCATCCGCGGCATGACAGATTTGAGGTTCTGGTGCACATGGAAGCCAAAACGAATTGCAGAGATGAGACCCCAAAGACAAAGAGATGTGCAAGTGGCTAAGTGTTTCAAGGGGCAATTTAATCATTGCTGACTTCGGGTTTTCTGGGTTGCAGAAATCGTTCCTGTAGCAGCAGAGGTTCTGTCTTTTAGACATTGTTAGAGCCTGAATCACAGTAGGGAGTGGGCTCCCAAAGTTATGCGATGGTATTTTGTAATTTCCCTTCAGAAAGGATGCTGTCTGGATCTCTCTCAGGAGATAGGCACATACCCGCACTGCATACAGTCCTCAACTCTGCTTCCTGCTAGCACTCTACCCTGGGGCAAGAGAGGGCCCTCTCTAAACCCAAGTTCCCTCCTCTAAAATAACATGACTGTGACTTAGTTTATTTTGCAGGGTATCCTGAGGGATTAGAGACAATGATTTTTTTTAAAGAGCACTAATAAAACCTTCATTATATCTTAGTTGTTTTTATTCAATCTCCTTACTAAATTGTAGAATATAATGCTTTAGGGCCTAGGGAAATAGCTCAGTTGAAACAATGCTTGCCTCATGAGCATGAAGACATGAGTTTGAACCCCTCCCCAGAACCCACATTTAAGTCAGATGTGGTGATGTGCACCGGGGCAGTGAAAACAGATGGATCCTGAGGCTCATGGATCAGACAACCAGGATCAACTGGGGAATCTCAGGTAAAATCAAGAGACTTTGTTTCTCAACAAACAAATGAATAACAACAAAACAAAGTAGAACTGAGGATGGAAAGATTGACCTCTGGCTTCTATATACAAGTGTGTGTGTGTGTGTGTGTGTGTGTGTGTGTGTGTGTGTGTGTATGAATGTGTAATTGTATGCATAAGAGAGAATGGGCAAGCATGTGCTTGCACACACACACACACACACACACACACACCATATAACCTTTAAATGAGCAGATTTAAAACAAAACAGATGACAACCAAAACCATCTTTTCCTGCGACAATGACCTTCCCCACAGTGTACCTGTCGAAGTCTGACTTGACTGGTGGAAGATGGAGCCTGCATTTAGGTTTGATTCAAGACAATAGAACAGGGCCAAAAAGGTGGCTCTGCGGTTAAGATTGAGCATGGGGGCTCACAACTCTCTGTAACTCCAGGCCCAGGTGATATGATGCCCCCTTATGGCCTCTACAGTTACTGCATGTACATGGCACATATGCATACATGTAGACAAACACTTTTATACATGTAATAAAAATAAATTAATTTTTAAGGACAATAAGGTATTCAATTATTAGACTGTAGCTTAAAGATTTTGGCACAGGGTAACATCAGTGTAACCCCAGGTCTAATCACTTCCTTATCAAAATAGGTATGCTTGGCATCGGTAGGCTTTTCTCCCAGTAATTCTGATGGGCTCCATTGTGTGTACATGGTTGCCCACACTGACTTTTCACCCTTTCTCCAAATTCATCATGTGTTCTCTCATACTTTACCCATCACCCCAGTTTTACAGAACTCCTGTCCCTCACCATTGGGTACCCTTTGCATTGGTACCCCTCTTTCTGTTGACTTTGCCCCTTCAATTGAGCAGTCCAGTGGGTAGGTGCTGGTCTTCTCCACAGAACAACAGCTTCTTGGTGCAAACACTGGTTGTCACTGTATCTTTACATCCCCAGAGCCAGCACACTAAGCATGTGAGTCACCAACTTCAATTCTGGCATCCTGGCTTCCTGCTGCCATCAGTGTCACACATGAGAATGAACAGTGATGGTTATGGGGAAGAGACGGAATTAGTTTAATTTTTCAGTTCTAGGGGAGTGAACCCAGAGCCTTACACCTGCTAGACAGCCATCCCAGACAGCCTTTAATTTTCATTGGCCTTGAATCCATTCTTTAGCCCAGATATACATACACACACATGCACATGCACGCACACACACTCACACATGCATACACATACGCATGTGCTGGGACACATCCTGATCAACAGTTACCTCTAAGAATATTTTCAGGAAGCCATCCTGTCCTTGGGCAAGCCATCCCTGTCTCTGTCTTTGTTTATATAGACCATTCCACAACGTTCCCCTGAGTTATCTGAATCTGATGTGTGACATATGCCTGCACCTGCCTTCAAAGCACCCGCTGAGATCCCAAACCCTCATCTATGAATCTTCTTTTTCTTTTCCTCTTGCACCTCAACCTCATGTTGTCAATAAACTGGTAACTCATTTCACAGGAAGGAAGAGATGAGCTGTGCCTTCAAACCTGACCTGTCTGCCTTAGGCATTTCCTAATACATTTTGAGCCAGGTAGTGCTAGCCCATGCCTTTAATCCCATCACTCAGGAGACAGAGGCAGGAAAATCACTGAGTTCCAGGCTAGTCTGGTCTAGAGAGAGAGAGTTCCAGGATACAGAGAAACCTTGTCTCAAAAAAACAAAACCAACTAAAACCAAAATGTATTTTGAGAATTTTTAATGCAGATGTGACTTGTTTCTGACTTGATTTTATAAGTGAAAAAAAGAAAGAAAGAAAAACAGAGAAAACCATTCTTCCTTCCTCCTTCAGCAAAGGTAGTGCCACTTCAGAGGGTTATGGATGGCGGTGCCTTCTCTCCACCTTCACCCCGGCGCTCCAGCTGTTGTTCCTAGTGACATCTCTCTGGACTCACTCTCTACATAAGCCTTCCCTGAGTGTCTGGACCCCCACCCCCACTGCACCCCACCCTACTGCTAGACCTAGATTCCTGCATTTGTGCAATAGAGTTACAGAGTCGTTCAGACTTATTTTTAAGTCCTCAGAAAGTACAAATGAGACTGGGAAACTTATCTGAGAGGAATTTTGAAAGGTCTGCTCCAAACTGTTTGGTTATTTTTCCTAAGAGCCAGAGTCACAAAAGAACACACTCATTGTCCTATAGCTTCCCAGATCTCACCATGCAAAATAATCTCTGACAGATTCTTTGGGCTTTCAGTTCATGGGGCTCTTTCTTAGGGGGACTCAAAAGGGCGCAGCCAGAGGAAACAGGGCTGGAGTCCTGGCTCACAAGAAACATACACTTACATCCTGGTTCCTCACTCTGTCTACTGCATCCCTTTTATCTCCTGAAGGTTATGCTAACTCTATACCACACTGTAGGATGATCTGCACTGCCTTTTCTCCCCTTGACTCTGGGCTCATTGAGAGGACAGACTATATTCTAGTGTGTGCCCAGCCTGGGTCCTTACCCTCAGAGTGATAGTGTCTTTATTGAATGAGAACATGAGTGCCTGGAGAAACAATGAGTGAGGCTTTATGGTTTTCACCAGAAGAGAAGACTAGAGCCCGCGTGTTTCTAGGAAAGGCCGGAAGGTTTCTTTTGTCTGTTTTTCCAGCTGTTTCATTTTAGACTTTTGACATCTTTTTACATTAAAATGGATTTACTGATATTGTATTTTACAGCAGGTTAGAATTGAAATGCTTCCATACTTTCTTTGATGAGCACGAGACTTCAAAACAGAGCGTTTGGAATTTCAGAAGCCCCAGCACCACAGTGTAACTACAACTCTTGACTGTTTTCCTTTTATCAACTATTGACTTTGAAAGAGTCAAGTGATTCTCAAACCCAACTTCCCGAAGTCTGGGAGCGAGTTCCTCAAACACGTTTAGCAGTCAAAACAATTCTATAGAGGACAAAAGAGGCAAGGAAGGCATTTCTGTTTCAAATCAAAGTTTGAAATGAGTAAAAGGTTGACTGCTGGATGGTGAAGTATTTTTAGTAGGAGAGAATTTGCTTCGGGAAATACCCAGGCATACTGTATTACATTGAGATGAATAGACAGGGCCTGGGGAGATGACTCGGCAGTTAAAAGTACTAAAGGTTCTTCCAAAGGACTTGTGTTCAGTTCCTAGCACCCACAAGGTGGCTCAAACCCATCTGTAAGTCCAGCTGTAGGAACTCCACTAGGTCTTCTGTCCTCCACTGTGGATGCCCACGGGTAGTACATACATACATTCATGCACATGACACATAACACATTAAAATTTAAATTAAAAAGAAAGATGACTAGACAGTACATTCCTACTAGGTAAGAGCCACAAGGACCTGGGTGAAGGAAGACAAGCGCACATTTCTTTATTCATTTCCATGCACTACAGTATATGCAAGCCTGTGAGGGGGGAGCTAAGCAAGTCACAGGGCACTAGCAGACCTTAGATGGTTTCTTCTTGGGATTTACTTCCTGTCATTAATGGAACTTTTCCTGCCTGCAATCCACTGGAGTTCTGTTTTGTTTTAATCAGATTTGTTGGCACAGGCAGTTTATGTTGTTAAAAAAAAAAGAAAAGAAAAGAAAAAAGAAAAAAAGAAAAACAACTTTTCACATCCTACTGCCTTTCTGAGAATTACCCATCTATGAAAAAGAAAAAAAGAAAGTGGCCCCATTACCATTTCTGAGAATCGGGCCTAACATTATCATAAATTATACAGTAAACTATCTTGGCCTCAGATGGAAAGGTGTGTGTTTGTCTTTGAAGCTGATGTATTTTGACAGCACACCAGGAGGCAGCTCACTCTGAATAATGGGCCAGAGGAGAGCCTGGGGGGGGGGGGGGGAATCACCCCCTTAAGTGAGCTTCTGCCAGACAGGGGGTAAATGAACCTCCTCACCTGGACACCTTGCAATTTCGGAAGCATTGATCACATAAGAACTTAGTGCTCCTGGGAACCAAGGAGCAGCTTGGTTATATCTCTTCTGTTTACAAATG
Organism: Rhynchomys soricoides; assembly: GCA_019843965.1. NCBI lineage: Eukaryota > Metazoa > Chordata > Mammalia > Rodentia > Muridae > Rhynchomys > Rhynchomys soricoides. The sequence continues at coordinate 8,012,037 of JADRCH010000036.1, read as the reverse complement.
CTTAAGGAACTCCCTGCTCCCCCTTGGCTTTATGCAATGTTTGGGGGTGGGGTAGAGCCTCAGACAGAGCTGCAGATCCCAGCTGCTGGAGCTCAGGGAACTAACTAGCTTAGCTTTCTAGGCCTTTGTTTTTTTCCCTCCACAGAATGAGCACCATATCTAAGCTGCACGTTCCCCACTCCGTCCTAGACCAGAGTTTCCAGTGATAGATAAGTGTCTATGTGTGGTACCTAGGGGAAAGGGGAGCCTGGGGTCCTTCTAGGGTAAAGTAGGCCCTACTTTAACCAGCTCCAAGATTGTTTTGTCTCTACCTGAGTCCTAAAGTGGGATCCACAGTGAGATGATAGGGCTGTCTAGAGGGTCAGGGTTTCTCTCTCACCAGTGCCTATTAATTACATTTCCCTATACTCTCTCTTCCCCCTAAGGCCTTTTTTACCACAGCTGTGTGGCCATAACATATGCGTAATTCATCTCCTTCCCTTACCAAGTCATCACTGCTAAAATGTACATCTTTGGGCCAGCAATATGGCTCATTAGGAATAGATGCTTGCTGCCAAGCCTGCTGACCTGAGTTCCATCCCTAGGAGGGACCCACACACATGGTAGAAGAAAGAGAATTGACTTCTGCAGGTTGTTCTCTGGCCTCCATATGCATTCTGTGGCACATATAGCCAAGCACTCACTCTTAAGATAATCAATTAGCATAACAATAATACAAAATTAAGATGCACAACTGCAGTAAGGGCATTGTTTTCTGAAAAAGTGTTGAAGGACCAATGGTGGGCTCTTGCATGTGACCTCACCTCTATTTGATCTGCTTTGCAAAGACTGATTCCCAAGTTATAGATGTGATGGTTAGTACTTATGATATCTAGAATCCCTTAGGAAACAATGCTCTGGGCATGTCTGTAAGGAATTTATCTATACTAGACTTATCAAGTCTGACCCATTCCATGGGCTGAGGTCCAGGACTGAATCAGGAGAAGGGATGATGTGTGCCAGCTTCCCCCTCTCTCTGCTTCCTGACCAGATGCGGTGGAACCAGTTGCCTCGAACACTCACCTCCTTGTCAGCCCACCATGATGGAATCTGTTCCCTCAAACCATAAGTCAAAATAAAGCCTTTCTTTCTTAGATTGCTTTTTGTCAGGTACTTGGTCACAGCAAGTATAAAATAAAACAATAGGTCTTTGCTGCTGAGCCCCCACTCCCAGCCAAATTGTGTCCTCTCTCCTTCATGGGGCACACTTCCATTTCTTCTCTCCTGTCCCATACCAACTCTTACCTTACTTCACAGGCAATAACTTCCTGGTGCCCATCTCTTGAGTCTCCCTTGGATGGTTATTACTAGATTGCTTCATGCTGGGATCCATGTTGTCTGGAGCTTCTTGGCTGTAGAGAGCTATATGTCAAGCCTTCCTTCTTCTTCTCATGGTTCTTTGTGGACAGCTTGAGTCTCTCAAACACCACCACACCTTAACTAGAGTGTCTACAGGAAGATGTGCTCTGTGGAACTGGTACCACAGATATAAAGGAGTCCCGTTAGTCTCTCAGTCTCTCTCTCTCTCTCTCTCTCTCTCTCTCTCTCTCTCTCTCTCTCTTTTATAAGAGGTCCTGGTCTTCCACTCTGAAGCTGCTGCAGTGTATTCTGGGAGGTAGTCTGTTTTGGAAAACACATGGTCAGAATGAGCAGGGCTGAGGCCAGCAAGCCTGGGGTGCTAGTTATCTGATTTCACATGTCCCCATCTCTCAAGTCAGCCAGGCTTCCTTTAAAGGCAGTGGTTTGTAAGAGATCTCTGGTTTTTTATGTAAATGGTGCCCTTGAATGTGGTTTCGATTTCCATTTTTTTCTGGAGTATCCATTACAAAGCCTTTGTGGTGGATCACTTCCCAGAGAAAGTTGCCAGATTTGAGGAGTCAAAAACCAGCTCCCTCATGCACTCTAGAGTTAGAAAAGTAGGAGTCTCTTCATTGTGCAAGACCCCCAATGTCAAGCCCATGGAGCTGGAGCCCTAACCTTTTGAGGCATTGTGAAGAGGTGGGAATCCATACACCTCCTACAAACACCAGTTTAATAAACATGATCTGTGCTTTATTGTCACTTTCCTGATAAATATAGATGTTCTTGGGATTGGTGATTCTTTAAAAATCAACTAATTAAAAAAAACTTTAGGCAAGGTTTTACATATATATCCCAGGGTAGCCTTAAACAAATTACAGCTGAGGATGACCTTCAATTTCTGACCATCCTGCCTCTACCTGCTAAGTGCTGGGATTATAGGCTGGTGCCGCCACACCTGGTTTATGTGATGCTAATGATTGAACACAGGGTTTCACACATGCTCTCTGCCACTGAGCTATATCCACAGCCCCAGTTATTGATTTTAAAGCACCACTAAGAAGCTTGTCAGAGCTTTTCATTAATAAGTGAATCCTTGACTTCAATGATGTGGGCATTTATGTAATATTTCATGTTATCCAGGCAAAGACCCTGGGTGCATTGCCCTGATGTCTGTGTGGTCCAACGCTGGCCTTTCAACCAGAAGGGTGAGCTTGCTTGCAGAGATTGACAAGAACAAATGAATGAGCTCCTGGCAAGCTAATCGTATAACCAATTTCATCCCAGGATGTCAGAGCCCAGCATCTTTCTAAATCATTTTGTAGGAGTATCACTCAACTCTAAGAATGTGAACTGTGAGACTATTTGATGTGACTGTTCATACCCACCTTCTTTCAATCACAGCACAACAAGCATTGATAAATAAAGATGCAGAGATGACATTTGCATGAGGAGGCAGCCCCTCACAGCAGTGGATAATTTATGTGCTAAGATCATGTTTATGTGGCCCCTGTCATCCTCGGTTGTGTGTGTTAGAAGTGTTAACCATCTAATCTTTCCTCCATTAAAACGTTTAAAGCTGAAACGTTTAGTGGGCAGTCTATGCCAGCCACAGGAGAAGGCTGAAATTTCTTCTCCCTGTCACTTTCTCCAGATTCACTTGGGTTTAGGAGAGAGGGAAGAGATGACACTGGATAGGCAACGCAATGACACAAGTTTCCTGGTGTGTGTGTTTTATGTGTGTGTGTGTGTGTGTGTGTGTGTGTGTGTGTTAGTGTCCTCCCAGTTGCCTATGTGTTGAGCCAAGTATTCAGCTTCACAGTTAAGTCTAAACTTAAAGCTTTGTTGGCTGAAGCAAGGACTTTTCAGAGTGACATTTCTGTTTTAAGGGCTTCTGTGGAGACCATATTGCTGGCATAGGTATTCAGCTTCATACAGCAGGAAACAGTTTCGGGCTCTAGTGAATAATGTTCCCAATTTCAGATGGAAAAACATTGAATATCATGATTTTGGCCCTCAAAGAGCAGCTATTCGTGGCTGCCACATCAAATGCTATCTCTAGTTTTTGCTTTGGCAATGAAAGCCAATGTACCACAATAACTTTGGGTAAGCTGATTTTATGGCCCTAGAAGTTGTGAAAGTGATTGAGATTGGAGGGTGGGTTGGCCCAAATGTATCTTCTTATGTATCTCAAGGAAATATGGCAGTGCGCATGTGTGTGCATGTAGGACCTGTGTGTATGTGTGTGCCTTTGTGTATATTTTTATAATTTTATAAACTTAATTTTAGATGTATTTATTTTCTGTGTATGAGAATTTGCCTGGGTATTATGTGCACTGCATGCATGCCTGGTGCCTACAGAAACTGAAAGAGGGCATCAGATCCCTCGGAAGTATGGTTACCTATGCCTGTGGGCAGTCATAAGGGTGCTGGTAACAGAACCCTGCTCCTCCTGTAAGAGCAGCAAGTGCTCTCAACCCCTGAGCCTCCTCTCCAGCCCCTCTGAATACTTTTCAAGTCTCTCTGTGTCTTTTGTTTATGCATGTATGTAGATCGGTGTGTATGAACAGTTTGTGTGTGGGTGAGTGCAGAGGCCACAAGGGGGCATCAGAGACTCTGGAGCTGATGTTGCAGCTGGTTGTCCTGGGAACTGAGCTCAGGTCTGCAAGAGCAGCTTGTTCTAAACCACTGAGCTAGCTCACCCTCTGTCTGTGAAACTTTTTAAAAAGCAAGTTTGGGAACTCACTAGTCAAAACTTTAAAGGTTGTGTCTACAAGAGCTAGGAATGACGCAAGCTCTGGGTCACCTGTATGAGAAAGAGCTCATTCCCTTGTTTTAGCTGGCTGTCTTCTTTTTCTCTTCTCCCCTCCTCTCCTGCCCTCCTCCTCCCCTTCTCCCTCCTCCTCCTCTTCCTCCTCTTTTTCTTTTGTTCTCTCTCTCTCTCTCTTAACTTTCTTAGGATTGTGACCTAGGGCCACTTGAGTAAGCTTGTCATTTCCTACAATATTATCCTGCTGAGACAAAAAATGTTCTTTATAATGGCAAAGAATCTCCCGAGTGATTTTTTATGTCCCTTCCATCTGTTTTAACTCTGCACTCTCTTCAGGATCCTGTCCACACCCCTGAGCTGGGGGCCAGGGCCTCCATAGTTCTTCTAGCTCCTGCCTCCTGTTCTGGCCTCAGTTCCTGCATCTCTGGAGACAGCCAGGTCTGACTTAGCTATACAAACCTCACCATACTTGCTTAAAAGCTATTACAGCCTTTCCGTACTGACTGGTGGGGGCAGAATGCACATCTTGTAGGGTTAGACCTATTTCATTAGTCTGTTCCAGGGAGCTGCTCATAGTAGAAGCCAGAGGCAATATGGCTCAGCTGAGCTCTTCCCAGGACGACTCGAAATGAGCTGCAGCTCCTAAGGTCTTGCTCAACAGAGGAAGCTGATGCTTGTTTGCCTGGCCATTTATCCTTGGGCTTATCATTTTTTGAAAGAATTTGCAAGGCAGTATTATCCCTGTTCTTTAAGGTGATATTTACAAACCTGATACAAGCCCAGCAAGGCCACATCATCACCAGGAGACATACAGTGGAACTGGTGGCCAGCAGCACCTGATGGGCCTCTGTCTCACCTCTCACTGTGTATCTGAAGCCCTTGCCTTGTGTCCCCTCACCTCAGATTTAATATTTCTTGTCTGCCTGGAAACCATTTCTCTAATGGTAATATGAAGGAACAAATGTGGTAATTTCCCCATGTACAGAGTGTAGAGCTTAGCTCATCATAAGTATTCAATAAATGTTAGCTACTGTTACTACCTTATTAAGCACTGCCCCTTGTGTTACTGAGATTTAAATACATACGTGGTACTCTGTATGAACCCTGTTCTTCCTGCCTTCAACGGCCTCACAGAATTCCCTCTCTCCCTCTTTCTTCCTCTCCCTATTCCTTTTCCCTTTTCCCCATCCTTACTCTGCTATTTTTGCCTTGAAATCTTTTCCTAACCTGTGAAGTGCTGCTCAAAATGCACTTTTCACATTATCCCTTGTTTTCCTGGTTACTGGGTAGAAATACTGGGCTCTCCTGTTAGCTTGATTATCAGGACACTACTTGTATCTTCTCCTGGATGGAGCCCTCTAAGGATCAGTACATCCAGTTCCCAAACCTCTAGACCACCACAAAACAACACTTCTGTAAAATACAACGGGACAATGAAGGATAAATAGCTATTTTAAAAATTCAAGCTCCCTATTTTGGCAGAGTATATGGCCAAAAGTCTGAGAAAGGCTTGGCAGGTTTGCTGCAAATCTTGGCCCTCAAAGGAGGCACAACTGGTTTGTGACAAAAGCTGTTCAAAAACTGACAAATTCCCATCGCTCCTTCTGCATTGACAGTTTCTCTGACTCACCCAGCTCAGCTCAACCTCCCATGGCTGACAGGAGCCTCACACAGGATGTGTTTTAACAGCTAGATGAATGGGATGAACTAAGGGATGGACAACCTGATGCACGCTATTAGTCGCATTGGATGACAGAGACAATGGGTGGCCACACAGAGCATATTTGAGACTCATCATTCTCTCCATGGATTTTCTTAATGGTAGGTTTGTTGATGAAGGAGTAGGTTTTAGTATGTTATGTTTGTTTGTCTGGGGTTTTGGTTTCATTTTGTTTTTGCTTGCTTTCTCTTTGCCCTTTATAAACTCACTCATGAACACTGCATTATGAAGAGCAACTCTTCCTGATTTTTAAAAGATTTTCTGTCTCTGAGAGGTAGATGGAGATAGGGTTCATGCTCCCTACAGACTGTGGCCATACTTGACCATTTCCTGAGGGGAAGAGAAAAGACATACCTTCTGCTTTAGCAAGAATGAAGTTTTCCAAGGGTAACACTTGCTCATTAGAGAGCATAAAGGAGAGGTCGCCTACTTCCAAGTACAGGAACTTAGGAAGACTAGTTCCAGCTCAAGAAGGGTGTTTGAATGAGCAGAGGTGGGAGTGTATTCTGCAGGTCACCTTCCATCTGCAGAGCAATGTTAGACGGGAAAGACATTTCTTTCACCAAGGCCTTTTCCCCCTTGATGGACACGCGATGGCTGGACTTTGTTCACTGAGACAGGGTCCTTAGGTAGAAACACTTAAACAAATGTATTTATCTCAGTAGCTTGCAAATTTGTTTTCATCTTTAATAAATGGTAAAATTGTATGTGTGCCAAATCATTTTTGTTTGTATGTTTGTTGAGACAGGTTTTCATGAAGCCCATGCTATCCTCAAACTCACTATGTAACCAACAATAACCTTAAATTCTGATCCTCCTGCCTCTACCTCCAAGGCGTTGGCTTTACACGCATGCACTATGATAGCAGTTTATATTGTTCAGGGGGTCAGACTCAGGATATATCCTTGCTGAGAAAGCACGCTACCAATTTAACCACACCCCAAGTCCCTTGTTCTGACTATTGTCAACTAGGAAGAGAATCTTGGATGCTTGCCTGAGACTATACTTTTCTCCCAGCAGAAGATCTGGCTCAGCCTCCTCTCTAATACCCAAGACAAGGCTGTGAGATTTGAGGACAGACAATGTTCATTGCTCCTCAGAACTCACAGGCTGTTGTTTTCGTTAGCCTTAAAAGAAAGCGCAGTCATGACCAGCTCCCACCCAACCTTCCACTACCTCTGATCTCATCAGCTTGAGGAATGTTCACCCACCTGCAGGATACCCTCTTTCCTCTGGGCCTCCACACTCAGCTAGCCAGTCCCAGGTCTTTGTGGAAGTCTGCCATGGGTGAAGTAGGGATACAGAAGGAGACAAGACAGAGAAACAAAGGACTATGTAGAGGTCGCTCTGCTCTAGAGTGAAGAGAGAGACAGGTTTGAAAAGCAATGTCTGCATGCCAGGAGTTATGAATTACATGATAGATCTCATTGGAGGGTGGGGAGGTCAGGGACCATGACGATGAAGCTTAGACATAAAGGATGGGTAAAAATCAACCAAGGGACGATCTGGGGGATGGATGTTTTAGAAACTATAGATCTTGCAGATCTCCAACCATTCGCCCTTTGGAGCTCAGACTATCTACCAATCACAGAACAAAATGAATATATTAGTTCATTTCAATAATAATTGCTTACTTATACAGGTGTTCACTTCTTACATATCAGACACTGTTACTGGCTAATAGCCTATTTACATGGAATTGCCTTCCATTAGCACCTGGGAAACTGAGGTACTTGGAGATTAAAAATCTCCTCTAAGGATAGCAAAAAGGACATGATGGAGCAGGGTATGAACTGAACGGCTGTTCTACACGAGCTTGAGGCAAATCCCAGCTCACTTTTCTTTTGAAGCCTTCAGTTTCTACCACAGAGCTAAGTAAATCACTCCCCATTAAAGGCCTCCTGTTTAATCAGGTTAGAGTTAGTTAGATCCTCACCAACAGGTTTGTTTGTTTGTTTGTTTGTTTTAATTGAAAATAAGATGGGCTGGGAAGAGGGTTTGCTGGCTCAAGTCTGGTTAATAGAGGCAGTATGGTACCAAGCAATCGAAACCACCCAGTTTCAAATAACCCACTTGCTACTTTGTCTAACATCCGGACAAGCAATGTATTTGTTTTCTTACTTGCTTTTGATCTGGGGATGGAACCCCAAGCCTGGTGTATCCTAAGCTTGTCCTCTCCCACTGAACTATGTCCTGTAGTTCCTCCTTCCCCCATGTTGTCTTCCTGAGGTCCAACATCCATTCATTCATCAAATATTTACTGAGTAGTTACAATGTGCTATCCTCCATTCTAAACTCCAGAGATTCAAACTTGAATGAGCCCCTCCTCGTGCAGCATACATCTTTCTTTTGTAATCACACGTGAAGCATGCTTAGAGCAGTGCCTGTGGGCTCTGCTGGCTTCATTATAATATGGCCATACTTTTTTGCATGCAGGAAGAACATATTCGTAGTGTTTAGGTGGAGCGTGTCACATGCGATGGCCCAACAAGATTAGCACTGTCAAATTAGTTCCTACAACAGGGTGATTAAGACTCTTTGAGGGTCTTCCTAATGGCCGCTGTAGAATTATTCATGTGAGAGTCAACTTCAGTTTATAAGAGAGCCAAAGTGTTCCCTTTGGGCCTTAGCTGAGTATTGCTGACAATGTGTAGTGATGTTTCAGTGGTAACAAAAGGCCCATTAGCTTTTCCTATACATTTTTTGTTATGTCAGTGGTCAAATAGCAAATATTTTTGGATTTGCAAGCGTTTCAGTCTTGGCTAATACTCAGCTGCTCAACCTGCCTGCTGCTATAAAAAGACAACTACCCTAGGCAATACATCAGAAAATGGGCGTGGTGTCGTGGTGATAAAGCTTTATTTATAAAACCAAGCATCCAGAGTTAGGAGATGTCTGTTCCAGCAAGGGGGCAACACATCCTGTGAGTTATAATGCTGTCCTTGAAATGTCCTTTTTGAGAAAAGAAAGCATGAATTGTTAGCGTAAAATGACATCGCCTTAGTTCACACGCACAACCGGCTCCTTGGACACTTCTCGAAGTTCCTATAGGTTCCTGACCTTTCATATGGCTTGCTTTGCATGATGTTTCCTGATCGTTTGGAGAAGTCTCAAGAACCTGGAAAACATGTTTTTCCTGGAACAGAATCAGAGGCAATCAACTGTCCCTTGGGAAAGTGTATAAGATTGGAGGAAGATATTTCAGCATGGAGGGCTTTACAAGTGTTTGAGTGGATCAGGAAGTCTGTGGCTACTGCAAAGAATTCTTCCCTACAAAGGTCAGATTCCAGAGGGTTCCCCTCTGGCAGCTGGTTATTGATTAAAGCTCTGACTTTCTCCTTACTTGAGTGAAGTGGCTACTTCCTGAATGGCTAGAAGTCAGCTGTGGGAGGAACCAGTGAGTCTATACTCTCTGGGATTTGGTGATCATCGACTTTGCGGTTTTATTACCAAGGCATTGCTGCTAGCCACAGGAAGGAACCAATCTGAAACACAGGAAAGAGCATATTTTCTAATATCTTTTAAGAAATGAAATTGTCTTCCAGAGGTTTCAAGTGCCACAGGGCAGCAGCTCCTGACCAGCAAACACCTAGCCCAGATAAAAGCAAACGTTAATTAACATATCAATAGTTGGTAGATCTTGGTGCCTGGAAAGTGCTGGAGGGTGTTTGACAACTTTCTCTTCCCTTAAGCTCTTTTGCTTTCTCTTTGAAGAACTATTTTCAGCAAAGAGACCCCTGTTCCAATCTAGTTTGATCTCAAGGATGTCTGATTTAATATAATTTTCTCACGTTTTCTCCAACTTGCCCAAGGTGAGGAATAATTTACTTTGCTGGAGCAAACGAATAAAGGCTGTGGGGGAACTGGAAGCAAAAGAGTGGACCTCCTTTAAAAAATGTAGACTGGTTTTGTGTCTAGTGGTGAGACTGCCCTCATCCCTTTTAAACCTGGGCTCACTTGCAATCTGATGTCTTTGTGAATTTGTGGCCAGTAGGCGGTCATACAAAAAGGAGCTGTGTTTTCTTGTCTAGTGGTGAGACTGCCCTCATCCCTTTTAAACCTGGGCTCACTTGCAATCTGATGTCTTTGTGAATTTGTGGCCAGTAGGCGGTCATACAAAAAGGAGCTGTGTTTTCTATCAGTGGTTTCCTGTGTGTTTGGATTTTGCTTGATGGGTGTGTGTGGAACCAGAAGAGCGGGGCTGATTCCAGTCCGTTGGACACAGCGAGAAATACGCCCCTGATTTCAGGGAAAAAGTGAACTATCTGCCTACTCAAGGTAATGAGTGTAGCAAGTGCCAGAGAGACAGTTGCCAGGGGAGAGTGGTGGTGGTGGTGGTGGTGGATGGACAGATTCCAGGAAGGCTTAGCCCCTTCTTTGGGTGTTGGTAAGATTTAAAGGGGTCTAAGGAGGATCTAACAAAAAATATTGATCCCATAAAGGTTACTTTTAGGCTTTCTCTGCTTCAAGTCTATTCTATGCTTAAAATGCTCATAGGAAAAATCTACTTTAATGTGTGTGTGTGTGTGTGTGTGTGTGTGTGTGTGTGTCCATGTGTGTGTGTTTCTAGGTTCTTACATCCCAGGACAAAGGATTATTGCACCAAAGACACATACTAATAGAAAAAGAGAAGATGATGACGATGATGATGATGATGATGATGATGATGATGATGATGATGATTTAAAAAGATACTCTGGAAGTATGGGCTATGGTAGTGAACTAAGAAGTCATATGCTCAAAAAGCACCAGGCTATGAGAGGCCTGCAACCCTTAATAGGTCATTCACAGAGCACCCATGTGTGTCTAAGCTTTCCTTATGCCTGCTTTCTGTACTTCATGGAGCCCAGCTAAGAAAGGGGTTTTCGTCCTTTGTGTCTATGTGCTTCTTAGGTATGTCGTATCGTCTTGCTGCTACTTGCTGTCTGAACTCCCTGTTCTCCTGCATGTGTATTATGCAGGTGCATGTGCTCACATGTGCAGAGGACAGAGGACAACCTTGGGCATCATTCCTAGGAACATCATCTACCTAGCTGTTTTGTCATTATTGCTGTTTTGATTTTTGAGGCAGGGTCTTTTTATTGGCATGGAACTTGCCATGTAGGCTATGCTGTGGAGGCTATGAGCCTTGGACCCTAGTTATAAGTTACACACTTCTTATTGTCTTATGTTGCCTCACTGTCCACAAAACCTACCCAAGTAACTAGAACTTCATGTGCAGAGGAGAGAGAAGAAGCCATTTCAGGTACAGGCCAAAGACCAAACCACTGCTTTAGACAGTGACCTTGGGGATAAAAGAATATCTTGAATATCTGGAAGTGATCCAGAAGAAATTTGCTTAAATTCCTATGGTCGGAAGGTTGGGTGGGATTACAGTGAGTTCTGAGAGATTTATGGTATTACACAATGTCAAAAGGAAACATTGACATACAAATTATGACATCAATAAATAAACACACTTATTGAGCAAATATTATGTGTCTCGGAGGGAATTATACATTACTTCTCCTCTCATGAATCTTTTATTCTATCCAAGAAGGCAGGATCTTCCTCTAGTTTAGGGAAATAACTTTTGAGTCGAGACCCAAAGAAATGAATAAAGCAAAATTAGGTGAATATAAGAGCCCCATGGGGAAGAACTGTACATGCAAAGACCCTGTGGTGGGAGGAACTGCATCTGCTGGAAGATTCCAGGATAGGTAGCCTCCAGAAGGCCTAAGTAGGATGGAGTGGAGTGAGAGGAAAGATCAATGAGGAGAAGGAAGGGAGAGTTAACTATGAAGTTCTTGCAGATCATTGGCAGATGATGCTTTTTATCCAAGAGGCTGATGAGATAGTTCTTAGATGGCAGTAGATTATGAGGGACATGATTTGAAATTTGAAAGCTGTTAGGACCCAACCCCACCCTTCCCTCTACTTCACGATGAAAGGATCTAAGGGTACCATCTTCATGCTGTAGGTGCAAGCTCAGGACACTACCTGGAAAGGTCCAGAGCTTAAGACAGATGTCCGAATCTGTGCCCTCTCCAAACTGGGAGAACTTACAAGTAGAGGGACTGATTGTAATAAGAATGACCTGTCTGCATAGCGTGAAGGTGCTTTGACGTGACTGGAGAACAGAAGGATATTTTGTGCATAGCCAACCATGAGAAGAATGCTGGTTTTTCAATGAGGAAGCCCAGGAAGCTGACAGGTGAGTCATGGAGGAGAGATGAGAACAGACAGGGGGTGGGATGTGGTTTCCCACCTCCCCAAATGCAGCCTGCTTATCTCAGACGCATCTTCCATTCTTTCAGGGAATGGACTATGAGCTCCGGGTGCACATCTGACCCCAGGAAATTATAAATATTGGTGAATCATTCTGTGGTTGGCATAGTATGAATATCAAAGAAGGGAAGATATTTCCCTGTTGTGTTCAGTTATTGTGCTTAAATTTCATCATGGTCTTGTAGATATGCCTTTTTTTCCACTTTAAAAGAGAAACTCAGAGCATTTAAGTGTCATGGCCAAGGACATGGAACACTAAATGTGAGGGTAGGGCTCTGGTTCTAAATTAGCCTTACTGTGATATGCTGCCTTATAGGACATAGTTTCCGTGGGGTTTCTTGCATTTGTTATCTTTCCCTTTAGTGGCCATAACCCTTAAGGTGTCTCCAGAGGGTTTTTGGAGTCCAAGCTGCCGCACACATACTGTTGTGTGGAAGCAGCAATGGGGAGGAGTCTCCCCTTGCATGTAAATGAGACTGGTACTGCCCCTTAGTGAACTCTCTGATGGCTGCCAGAATGCAGCTGATGCCTTGGGAATTAGGATGGAGCCAGAAGCTTGAGCATACACTACTCTCTGGGCCCTACTACCAACCACCTACTACTCCATAGCACCCTGCCCTCTCTAGTATCTACATGGTCAACACTGGGAAAGCATGGTTGGTGGCAGGGTGACGTAGTGTTTGGGGTGGAGTGGACTCTGATTAGGGGTCACCCCAGAGAAAGCCTCAGTTTGAGGTTTCCCACTGGAAAGTGGAAATCATTCCACCCTTGGACCTCAATTTATGTGGACCGGGGGTGGGGTGGGGGATGGGAGTGGGGTTGGGAAAGGGAGGTGCCAAGAAGGTCTGGTTAACCCCATGTTCTGTCTGGTTAACTCTTTAACTCCCATGGAACAATCATCCACAGAGTCATGGTCACACATCTTTTTCATGCACACACCCTCCCCCATGAAGCCTGCTGAGCTTTCTTCTTGCCTTCCACTGGAAAATTCCACAGTCTAGGCCAAGATGGGCTGCAATACTATGACTGTCCACAGTGGACTTGACCCCTATCCCTATTCAGAGCTCATGGGGTGGAGTTACCCACCCACCACCTTTAAAGGAAGGATGTTGGTAATTACATAAACACAACTTTTAGAGATATCTCCACACTGGAAGCACTCAGTACTTTTAATCCAGCTTTGACACACTGAGCGTTCAAAATTAAGAAATGTTCATATTATACACACACACATAATGGCCTTTTCATACAGGAAGGGGGTCTTTTGCTGGGGCCTTGGGAGTCTAGTGATGGCTCTGAGAAAAGCATGCAGTTGGAGCTGAGAAGGTGGCTCAAGGGATGAGATTGACTGCTCTCCAAATATGAGGACCTGAGATCAAATCCCCAGCACTCTGGGTACCTCAAAGCTGAGTACCCACTTGTGCCTGTAACTTTAGCTTTTCGAGGGCAGAGATAGATGGATCCTGGTAGCTCACTGGCTAGCCAGCCTATCTGAAGCTGTTAGTTTGAGGTTCATTGAGAGCCCCTGACAGAAGATGCAAAGAAATAGAGGAAGGCACTGAGCAGTAACCCCTGTGGACATGTACCCATACATGTGCCCACATGGCATGGCATGTAACTGCACACTCACATACATGTACAACACACACACACACACACACACACACACACAGGAGAGAGAGGGTGGAGGCTGAGAGTAGTTCATTTTCTGAAAGGAATCTGAGTTTATAAAATACTGCTCTCCAGAGCAAAGCAGGGCCAAGCAAGCAATGATCCAGAGAAAGGTTGCTGAATGAAAGAGCAACTGAGCACAGCACGGGTTGAGTGCTGATTGTGACTCCAGCAGAAGCAGGAAGCTGGGGGCACACCAAGGAAGAATCTGGATCCATCCACCAGAAACACAGAGCTGTGATTTCAATAACAGGAGACACAGACAGGGGAAATTGGATATCAGAGGACATTCTCCCAAGTGCTGTGTAGTCCAGGGATCAGAACAGAGGGAACTGGAACTAAAACCCACGAGGCCCTGTGTCATTGGCTGTGGTTTCTAAAATCAGTCCACCGATGCCAGAATACACAACACTAAGCAGGCTTTTATTGTGATGTTCTGAAGGAAAGGTGCTCTGGGCTGCTGGGAGAAGGGAGTGTGGGGCGGAGTATATCTACGTGGCAGTTGCTGGTCTCATCCTCGATGAATCTGAGTGAATGGAATTGGAAAGGGAGTCTGTAGATGTTGTGAACTTTTCTTAGGTTGACAACTGAACATCTATTCACCCCAGACAGAACCCCAATACGGACTGAATAAAAGATTCCAGCCAAGTCTAACTTGTTGAACTGCAAATTTAGTTATTTAGAGAGCATGCATGAGGGGTAATTCACGCACAGAAACATAGGTAATTTGCCAGAAGCTCCAGTCCTAAAAAACCTCTCTCTCCTCATGCCAGCCTGGATCTTCAGGATCTCACTTTGTAGCCGAGGCTGCCTTCCCACTCACTATGTTGTCTCAGTGACCTCAGATTCACAAGAGTCCTCCTGCCTCAGCCTTCTGAGTGCTGGGATTGCAGGTCCAAGTCACCATACAACAGAGAAACACTTAAGTGTTATTATGGAGACACCTAGGTGGCTGAGGTCACAGGTAATAGTTTCCAGGTAGATTCTTGGGTGTTCTTTTCCCACATTAAAGCTAATGAGAATCCATAGGAAAGGCATGTGATTGACCATTCCCAAACCTCCTGCAAAAGACATTAGCCTGCGCTGTAAGGAGTGTAAGATAAGAGCCAGACTAATGAAGTAGGACTTTGTAGACAATGCTGAAGTTGATAAGAAAGATCAAGAACCAGAGCCATGAAGTACTGGAATGTGTCATTGTCTCATGTAGGCAGTAGAGGCTTGTTCAAAGACCCCACTGAGCTGCAGATAGCACAGAGAGGTTTGGTGGGTAGAGAAGGGAAATCTTTCACAAAGCTTTTCCAAAGTACTCTGTTAGGACTGGGGATGTAGCTCAGTTTGTAGAGTGGTTGCCTACTATGCAGGAAGCTCTGTATTTGATCTCCAGCATGGCATAAACTAGGCATGATAGTGCATTCCTGAAATTCCAGAAGTGGACGGGACAAATGCAGGATGATCTCAAGTTCAAGGTCAGCCTGGGCTACATGAGACACTGTCTTCAGAAAAACCAAACCAAACCAAAATAAAATGCCACAAACAAACATCAATAAGCAAATGCTGTGGCAAATGGATAATTTAAAGATTATCCACTTCTTAAACAGGTGTCAGTGGACAGAGAGCACAGTAGATTCTTTCTGAATTTCTTTTGAATTCTGTTACTATAATTTTGCTGGCGATTTTATTGGACTAGTATCTGAGGTGTTTCCTTCTTTTTAAATTATGTATGGTGACAGATAATAGTGGGAAGCCACGTGGACTATTTTAAGAACTTCCTTCAATACTAGAAAGATGACCTTTGGCTAGCTACTCTGACAGTGTCCAGCAATCAAGTCTCACTCACCTAAGGGTAGAAGGGCTTCAGCTTGATCTTGTGAGTTGATGAGTATTTCACAATAAGCTCATTCTGGTCCATTAACTTCATTTCTCAAAACACAGGTTTAAAAGGAGTGTTTCCTGGGGGAGGTACCACCAAAAATAGATTCAGTTCACTCAAACAGTCACAGCTGAACATGGTACAAGGTGTTGAAGAAAGTATTTTTTCTTCTTTTATTGTTGTATGGTTGTAGGTGTTTGCGGCTTTCTTTCTTTCTTTCTTTCTTTCTTTCTTTCTTTCTTTCTTTCTGTCATTTGCACAAGTGCATGAATGTGGGTACACACACCTGTGTGTGCTATACAAGTGTCTGTGTGTACATTCTGAGGCCAGAGGAGGATGTTGGCTGTATGCTTTATCACACTTTGCATTTTTGAGACAGAGTCTCTCACTGAACCTGGAGCTAGATCAGAAGGTAGCTAGTCCCAGCCACCCTTCAGTTTCTGCCTCCTCCCAAAGCCCTGGGGTTACAGGGTTCATGGCTGGCTTTTTACCTGGGTGCTGGGGATTTGAACTCATGTTCTCCTTGTGAAGAACGCTCTCTTACCCATCAAACCAAGTTATGGCCCCTGCATATTACTTTAAAGTAAGCAGGTGATAATGTTCTATAAATATATTTGATCAGCAGTGTTAGGCTTACCATGAACCTCCTTTCCCATTTTCCCCGTGCCTTTCCTAATTTGCTTAAAGAATAAAATAAACATGGTGAATGAAATCACTAAGCAGTTCAAGAAAGCTGCTGTCCCCTTTAGTGTCTCACCAGGTTCTTCAGTGGGGAACAACTATAGATTGCCCTTTAGGTGAGAACTTGGAAGACATCTCCAGGGACAACTACATCTATAGGTCAATGATACAAAAAATAACTCAAACCTTATCCTGGGAAATTATGAATAGGAGCCATGCATGGAGTCTATGTGGGTATGGTATTGTCAACAGGATGACTGTCATTCCAGGTTCATCTCTTTTTTAAAAAATTCAACAAATGTGTAAGGCGTGACTGTTATTTGATAGATGCCTTCCAGGTATCTGGAGACCCCAGAAAAGGCCACACCTGGGTGGAACTTTCAGTCTGGTTAATTACCACACTGCCAGCATACTGCCTAGGGAGCTGTGCTCTGTCATCAGTTGTCGAGTTGGGAGTTAGCAGGCCTGGCTCCTATGTGGATAGTACACTGGTGCCCTTAGATGGCAAGTTCGCCAACAGCTGGAGGGCAGGATGGTGATTATTAATGATAAAATTGGTGTCAAGAGAGGATGGAAGATTCCTGGCCTGCAGCTGCTTGCTTTGCTGTGTGGTGGTGCAGAGACCCAGGTCAACAGTGAACTGTTACTACCAGTGCTGCTTCTGCTGGGCACCTTGTCAAGTTTTTGAGCCACCTGATACATAGGGAGGAGGGACATCTTCTCAGTCTTCTCCTTGTCCTTATTGGCTTTGTCAACAAGTGTTTTGGAAGGGCCCTCATCCTTGCAGCTTGGTCAAGCACTTCACAGTCAGGTGTCCTGTTGCTTTTGAAAAGGATGAGAACAACTTCCCAGACAACTGTGGCCACAGCAAAGCAGCAAGAAAGAAGCCGACATCAATGGAGCAGAGCCCACACACTGCTGAGATCCCAGGTCAACCAGTGATCTCTCCACTCTCCAATGGGGTTGGCTGTTTCTCACAGCCTAGGCAATGATGGTTTGGTTTAATACCATGAGGCCTCAGGTACAACAACAGGGAAAATGCCATTCAGCTCTAGATGCACCTGTGCCCTTTGTCACAATCTACAGGACAGGAGCTTAGGGCTATCGGTCACCTCTTTGTGGCCCATGTCTTAGGGCAAGACAAGTTTGTTCTGGAAACCAGGGACTGCTGCCAGAGCAGTGCACGCTGACTGCCAGGGCTTGGGACCATTCTTCTTCCAGCAGAAGAAACACCAGAGGAAACCCATCACTGTTATCCTGGCCTGGTGGCTAACAGGGCACCTACCTCTCTCTTGCCACATCCAAGATACTACCTCTGCAGTGAGGGGTTCAGCAGGATGCACTTTAATGGCTGTGTTCTTGTGGTTTTCAGAGAGATTCTTTGATACTCTGTAATATTGACAATACATGAATGATAAAATCTCCCCACAGATATTTCAGCTAATTGCTCCTTCTAGGTAAAGGATGGCCCCATTTCTGGGTCCGTCTGATCATGACTTTTCATTTTCTGCCATAAATGAACCTAATTTGCAAATGAAAAATTTCAGCGAAGCATAAGTTGCCTGCAAGGGAATTAAGGCCTGAACCTTTGGAAGTGCTCAGCTGAACACACAGTTGCATTTTAAACAAAAGACTTATGATCTTAATTCACGGTTAAAGTAACAATTGCTCTCAAATTGT
The DNA here is from genome assembly GCA_019843965.1 of Rhynchomys soricoides. NCBI lineage: Eukaryota > Metazoa > Chordata > Mammalia > Rodentia > Muridae > Rhynchomys > Rhynchomys soricoides. Next base: position 7,994,040 of record JADRCH010000036.1, on the reverse strand, counting down.
ACTTAGTATTTGAAAGGCTCAGGCATTCCAATAACAGTGATCAAGAGTGGTTAAACTTGCTCCAAGCTAGCAAAACAAATAGTGTTTGTCAAATGTGCTTAGTGGATCCCATTTGTAGGGCAAAGTTTTGCTCAGATCACTTTTCATGCTCCTGTTTGGTGTCAAGGGGGAAAAACAATCTTTGTCTGGGTCCAGTCGGTGAGGCTGAAGAGCTGAGTTCTTGTCCTCGGCACACCTATTGAACTGTTTACGGCACATCAAAATATAAAGGCTGTGTGTGTCTTTCATTTAGAACCTAAACCAATGAGTTGGTTAGCGAACCCCCTGCCAGGATTTATTAATTAAAAATATTATAACAGAGAGTGTTGGACCAAAGAAGCCACTCTGAGAGCACAAGGGAAGTATGTCTTGTGCATTCACAGATGCTTTTAATATTTGTCCTTGCTTGTCAGGGAACTGTCTGGGTCCACTACAGATCTCTGAATTAACTTGATCCTAACTAGGGATGGTTAAGCAACCTGGTAATACTTAGGGTCACTTTCCAGCAGAAGGGAGGATATATTAATCCATTCTGAATTTCAAACACTTGAGCACTTCACAAAATGAATAAGATGAACACTTGAAATTACAAATTACCTTCTACTTACAGATAATGGTTACCAAGCCCCTACCCCTTGTTTTTCTAGAACACCTCTCACCAGGTGACTCATATGTCTGAAGCAATTCTTTGTTCTACCAGGGACTGAAGAGTTGTCTCTGACATAAGCTTGCTAATTCCTCCTTCCTCTACAGAGGGCAGTTGTGATCACTTCCAGCTTCTAGCTGCTTTGCAAGTATAGGTTTGTGCTCTTCTCCTGATCACTTACCACTCTTCCCAAGCTGCTTTCCAGGATCAAAACAATAAATCAGCCTCTCCCTTTAAACATGAGTTTTTGACCACAGCATGCCTAGCACTTCACTTCCTTGGTGATCAATGATCAAAGATCAATCAGGTATCAACCCTGCTGCCCAGGAGGGGTGGGCCTGGGGCTTGAGGCAAGTAATGACCTACCCTGGGTGAGGGCTGGTCTGGAAGAACCTACAAAGCATCATGGTTTCCTAGGGTATTGGGCAGAACTCTGCCAAGGCAGGGCTAGGCTTTCAAGTTTGAGGGGGCATCTAGAGGCAGACATTCTGGGACAAAGAAAAGGACTATGTACAATGTGGCTGGGATGTAGGGTGTTGAGAAAAGGCAAGATCGAAGCACTAGTGTAGCACTAATCATGGAAGACCAGTCCCTGCACTGTGTGAGGGGCTGTAAGAAAGTGGTTAGGGTGCTTTAGGAGCTTCATATTCCATCGATTTAGTGTGACTGTGGGAATCTGCTGCATATTCAAATCCAAGTCTTAATGAGCTGATTTGGAAAATAGCTCCCTGCTATTTCAAAGAGGCCTCACTCATAGGCCAGTCTCATCAGGGAGTTGGCAAGGGCATAGCACAGACTCACAGTTCTAGGAACCAGGTACTTAGGCTACCATTGTTCTTGTCATCACCCAAGCCCTGCCCTGGACTACCTCTGCATGGCTGGGTATCTCCTATGGACTCTGTACATAAACAGACAGGACTTTCTCCCAAGGATATTGGCCTCACAGCTCAAACTCCATTCCACAGGGAAAAGAAAATAAGAAAGGAAAGGGAAGACAGGAATTAATAGGGAAGACTGTTTAGATGGGGTGGCTTTCAGTTTTATTTTGTGGAGAGGGCTTTGTAAGAACACGTGTTGGGTGAATTCTCCTGTAAAATGCTTGCTAAATCACTATCTACTTAGGGAGGAAACTGCAGACCTCTCAATCATGGATTAAGTTCCTCAGGTAAGCCTGCGTGTCATATGTCCACAGTGTACATTTATCCAGGTGTTCTACTGGGATGGGCCAAGACCTCACTGTAATGACTCTGAACTACTTAGCCTAAATACCAGAAGCTGTGTATTTTATGACTATAGAAGCTCTTCGGTTGGGTACAAGGCAGATGGCCTTTCCTCTACCCCGAAGGGGTGAGTTTCCCCATCTCTAGACTATGGGGGTCATAGCCTTTCTCACAAGGACATTGTTGGAACAGAAAATTTCATCTATTTTGTTAAGAAAAAATACAGACACAGTATTAAAATATGCACGTCTAAAATAGCTGCCAGCACTGTTTGGCTCTCATTGCCGAAATTTTACTATGCCTGCAAGTGAGACGCAGCATTTTCTTGTGGACTGTGAGTTGTTGCCATTAAATGAGTTTGTCAATCTCTGGTAAAGAATAAAATGTCCTTAGGTTTACCTTGTAGCACATTGCTAAGTATCTTTACACTAAAGTGCCCTATATGGAATATACCCAATGCCAAGTTCTCCCAAGTAGGTATAGAGCTACATAAGGGACACTACTATACATAGCCATTCCTCAAAGCCACAGAAGGCCCTTCTGAGAGCCATTGCTCATTGCTCTGCTATAGCCTGTCCCATAGGAGAATGGGCCCTGGAAGGCTGATAACCCCACAGGACCTCATTTGCCTGATGTGAGAAACCTCAGCTCCGTCATTCCCAGGAAGAGCCAAGCTCTTGCTGGTCTTCCTCCTCTCACTTGTGGACAAATGTGGACTTTCCCCCTTGTGGTCCTTAAGCTATCATCATTCTTTCTACACCTCTTGGTAGTTCTAACAGAAACCACACAAGGAGATTGCTTGGGAGATGACTCAAGTCAGTAAAGTGCTTGCTGCCCAAGCATGGGGCCTGAGTTCAGAATACTCAGCTACCACAAAAAGCCTGTGCTGTGGCCTCTGTCTCTGATCCCAACTCTGGGAATGGAGAGACAAGCAGGTCCCTGAATATCATTGGCCAGTCAGTCCTGCTGATGAGGCTTATTAAGTTCAGTGGGTGACTCAGGTTCAAAAATAGAGAACAATTGGGATAAACACCTTACATCAAGCTCTAGTCACATGCCTGCATGCACACATGCATGCACATGCACACATGCACACATGCATGCACAAGCTAGCACAAGCAGTGATCCTGGTCCTTCAGGGTATATTTCATGATTCTGGGACTCAAGTGTTCAATGGGAAGGAAGGGCCAGCCTGGTGGCTTTCCTGACTTTTGGAGACTAGTATGTATCCCTGAGGCTCATGGGAACTTGTTGAGGACACCTGTGAGCTTCATCCAGAGGAAGGGGTCAGGGGGGAGAGGCTCAGTCTTGCTTCTCCACCTCAGACATGCATGTTTCTGTGTTAGCTGACTTGCCTTCAAGATCCTGTTCAAGATTTGCTTAAAGAAATGAATTTCCCATTTAAAAGAAAAGTGTTTAAAATCTAGCTCTAAATTTTTGTATGCTTGCATAGCATTTGTTCCGTTTTATGCCCTTCTTTGTGAAATTGGTACCGGAGTATCCCTCAGTCTGGGTTGATGTTTACAAAGTAATGTTACATAGGTGGCCATTGGCCATATTTAATGTAATCTCTTTTATAATGCAGTCTTTATATCACTGGGCTTATATACAGCTTCACTTAAAATAATTAGTACCGGAAGATGATGGCTCAGTGCTTAGGAGCATTTGCTGCTCCTCCAGACAACCTGAGTTCCGTTTCTAGCCTACCTTGTGTAGCTAACAACCCTTCGTAAGTCCGAGTCCAGGACATCGACACCCTCTTCTGGCCCCGGTGGGAACCCACATGCATATGGCAAACATGCACATGCATAAAAATAAGTCTTTTAAAAATTTTAGGGCGTGTTACTGAAGGCTCTTCCATTCTATGATGTAAGGCTTCTAAAACGCTTTCAAATTGTCTCAATAAATTGCTTGTCAAGCTTATTTTTGGTAAACACGTTGCTATCATAATTACTGATTTGCTTCAGCATCTACCTGCTATTCCTGGTAACGTCTCAAGAAACTTACCAGTTCTAAGCAGTTCTGTTACCTGCTTCTTTAGGCCTAGGAGATAACATTCTGGGGCCTTGAACTGGCTAGTTATCACTTCTCTGGCTGGTGCCCTTGAAAAGTGCTGGTGCTCTGAATCCAAGATGTTGTCTGTGGCCCCTGACCCATCATGTGGAAGGGAACACTGTCACAGGAAAGGTACTGCGTCTCCTTGAGTTTTAAGAAAGGCACCAAAGATGGAAGCTAGTGGTGTTTTTCTGTGTTTGTTCTCTTTATCCTTTGGGGATAAAGAGTATTACCACTCTTTAAGGTCACTGAGTATTGTGACCTTAGTCACATGAAATACGAGGGTCAATCAGTCTGACTAGAGTAACTCCGAAGCAGAGGGGGATGCCAGGAGCATGATGGGAGGTTGCTTGGGGCAGACACAGGCAGGAACAGTAAAGTGTATCCGAGGTCAGTGTGTGAAATAAGAAGGCTGGAAAGGAGGATGTCCTACTTTGTCTATACCTGTTGTGTGATTTACCATGTACTACCTTAGACTTCCCAGGGTTCATTTAAAGAGGGGAACCCATGAGAGCATCCATTCTCCTCACGGAATCTCTTGACACACCACTCCTAAGCCTCAGATGGAATCTGTTGACTGAAGGAGAATGAGGTTTTGACTGTGGTTAGTCCTCACCATTTTTTCCCGCAGTGCCAACAACACCCAGGGCAGTTCATAACATTTTAATTTCCCTACAAGAGATCCTCTTATTTCAATTTGCAACATGTAAGCCTGTCCAATGGTAGAGAGTCAAATAATAGGGGAAGTTATTTCAATGAAATCTCATAGAAGACACGCCCAGCAATCGTTTCCATTCATTTTTTTTTTTTCTATTGCTTTTGGCAGCAATAATGTAGCGTTTCTATGTTTCATTTTTATGGAGTGTTATGGGAAATATTCTTTGTGGGTTTAGATTTCAGAGTAGCATATCTGATTTATACTTGATAAAGCAGTGTTTGCCAAGTAATCTTTGCTGAAAGGCAGCTGCTTAGGCAGAAAGGAAGAATCTTCTATAAAAAGTACAAGAACATGCTCTAGACTTGCATGGGAGTTCATGGGGTCTGAGAAATTCAGGGTACAGAGAATTCCACATTCTGAACATTTTCTGGATTTGACAGAAGTTCCATTTTTTCATATTTGACAATAACCTAAGCCTCATAAGTGAGTTATATACTTGCTAATGACCATAGTTTTTGTAATTAGCTTTTTCCTGTAGGGGATGGTCACACAAAGATAAACAATATGGTGACTATATCTTTGTTGTAACCATGGAAACCATCACTGATGATTTATTAAGCATCCTTTATCCTGCTCTCCAAACAGTACATTGTGCTGGCCCATGTTCCTTGAAGAATATATGTATTTTTCTTATCAGCTAAATCAACTTTGGTTTTGTTTATATCTTGATTTTTTTTTCAACTGTTTTGACAGTGACATTAGCCTCTTAAAACATTAGAGTTATTTTCTAAACTAGTATTCAGGGGCTAAAGAGGCAAGTCAGTAGTTAGAAGTGTTTATGGCTCTTCCAGAGGACCTGAGTTCACTCCCCAGCACCCAAGTTGGGTAGCTCACAATCACCTGAATCTCCAGCTCCAGGAGATGGACAGCCCTCTTCTGGCCTCCATGGGCACCTGAACTCACATGGTCACACCTTCACATAATCAAAAATAAATCTTAAGAAGTAGTGTTTGAAAGTGTTTCAGACACATAATCTGTGGCACTGTAGAACTAGTCAGAGGAGATAAAACATAATATTTTCTGTTCACTGTGGCTCATGAAAATGTTGCAGTGATGAGTGGACATAAGATGGCTAGCCATTCTGCGTACTGCTGGAAACTCGATTGTGCATTTCTTGAGTTAATTCTTGGTGTGAGAAGTTGCGGGTGGGTCCTGTAGATAATCTGTAAACGTGGTCCGACTGAAGACATCCCAAGTGGGATAAAATATCCCACTGTCACAATGCCCTTATCACCGAGGACCCTCCAGTGTGTTGGTAGAGCCGTACAGCTGAGGAGTGCTTCTGGGAAGTGGAATCTTTGTGTACCAGGCCCCAGAATGCACCGGGCTTCCTTCATTAATTGGGCTCTCACAGTAGCAGTGCAGCAGTGGCTGATGGCCGCCCGTTTTTGATGGCAATTTGGCAGAGAGTCAAACTTTGGCCCCGAAGCAGAGGTGGCACAATTAGGCAGCTGAGAAGCATTCTCTCGACACACACTTTTAATTGATTTCAGCTTGTTTCGGTTTGCAAAGACAGAGCTCTGCCACGCAGCGGCCTCCTTTCGAGGGGCTTATTTTTACTTTCCCTTTATTCAGCAGCACTAATTCAACAGCACCAGAAGCGACAATAATGGCAGAGCTCTAAAGAGCGCATCTTTGGCATGGCTTGGATGCAAAAAGTATTATTAAGAACTAATGAGTAGGATAGTTAGATGTTAACCAGAAAAGCATCAGTGAGCAGAAGAGCGAACGAGCGAACGTTCTGGGGCGAACATCTGTCTCTGAAGCAGATGTTACCTTGTGAGTTTACAGGAGGAAAGGCAGCACAAATGTAAACTGGTGGTTTGGGGTAATGGCAGGGACAGGGAGATAACCACGGGGCCTTCTTGGTCTTCTTGAATTCACAGATGACTGTGGATGGAGGTGGTTATCTCTCGGAGTGGGGTTTAAATAGAAAAGGTATCAAGCAAGGGTGAGGTGACATTCATGGTAGCTGTGATTCCTGACCTGGGACTCTCATTAACTGTGTTCTCCCCTGCTTTATCTAGAACTCAGACATCTCTATACAGGGTTACAGCTGCTATAACCTTGTTGGTAAGAGATTGAGACCCGTGACCCATTCAGCCCTAGTCCAGAACTACCTAACTTACTGCCGTCTTACAGCTTGGTTCATGCAGATGGTACCGAGCCAGTGGCCACACCTTTCCAGGTTACACAGTGAGTCCATTTTTATTTTATTTTATTTGTATATTTTACAGATTTCCGTCCTTGATCCAAAACTTACCAACTAGTATGATTTCAAGAATTCTACCCTGCAGTCTGGGGTGTATTTTAAGATTCTTCAAAGGATACCAGATTAACAACTGGGTTACTTTTGTTTAGTTCTAGTGAATAAACCTGAAGAGAAAATGAAGCCCTGGGATCCTTTAGTCTATCCCTATGCCTTCAAGAAGAAGTTGGAAAATATGAAGGCTCAGGGCTGGGAAGATGCCTCAGGCAATAAAGTACTTGCTATGCAAGTGTGAATTGTTTCCTGAGCACACACATCAGTAAAACGGGGTGAGCCAGGCACTCATTTGTAATCCCAGCACTGGGGAGGCTGAAACAAGAGGATCGAATCCCTGGGGTTCACTGGCCAGGCAGTCTTGCCTAATCAATGAGTTCCAGGTTCAGTGAAAGACTGTTTCTAAGATATCAAGTGGATTGTAACTGAGAAAGACAAGCAAGCAGACCTCTGGCCTCTACACACCTACAAGCACCTGTGTATGTGTTTGTGTATATACCTGTGTACCTACATGCACACATGCACCTGCTTGCCCCCCCCCCCAGGAAAAATATAAAGTTCTTAAAGTTACTTGCTTGTCATCCCTCATCAACGTGAAGGAGTTAGCCACTAACCAACGTAGGACTCTAGTTAACTCACTCGCCCTTACCTCATTTTAGAGAAACACCCTTAATAGCCTGCTGTCAGCTCCTGAGGTCAAGGAGGCATCAGCTTTTCAATGGGAAGAAGTCCATTGGAGAAGAGGCGGGGATCAGCCTCCCTGATGCTCTGATACTTAGACATGGGGCCTTGGAGTGGAGTAAATCCCAGTCACCAAGCCATGTGACTAAAGGTTGCCATTGCATGGCACATGCATGATCGTATTTGTACCTAAGTGGCCATTGGTATGGTGATAGGGAACATTTTGCCACCCTCCTTTGGAAAGCTATGTTCTCCATCAACGTGTAACTGAGATTCCCCAGCACCTTGCCGATCTTTGGTGTGTGGACTGCAGAGATAACCCAGCAATTCAATCCATAATCTCGAGCTTGCAGTGATATGTTTGACTGGATCTGCCCTCTCCTACAAAGAAGGGTGTTTGAAATATTTCAAGTTTCTTGACCAATAACAACCGTTCATTGAGATCTTCATTACATATTTTGGGGTTCCAGAGGCTATTGTATGGAAACAGTTCAGCAGAGGACCCCAAGATGATCTGTGTATTCATGCAGAAGAGAGGTGTCTTTCACTTTGTGTCAGAAATGTCCACTTGTAGATGTGATGTTTCCTTTTCCTCTGTGTGTATGTTTATATACACACATGTATGTGCATTGTGTGTGTGTGTGGGGGGGTTTCTCTCATCTGAAAAGAGGAAAGATTCAGAGATTATATCCTAGACTTGGGGGTCAGTTTATGCACAATCCTTAGAAACATTTCATTCCATCATAGGGAAAGCAGGGGCGCTTCTGATAGCAGAACATTCTCGAAGTCTTCCTTCTGCTCTTTGCAACGCTGACTCATATTTCTTGAAGGAAGTTCTGCATCTGTTGTGTGGTTCTCAGTGTGACACAAGTGGGTTTCAATTCCCGGGGAAAGTGTGCCCCTACCTCACCTGTTGAGGGCAGGTGAGGTGAACAGAGCTTGTGTGTTGTTTAGAACCTGGGGAGGAGCTATCCTGGTGGCTTTCTCTGTGGAGCAGAGTCAGCTGTGCTTGTCCCTGGATCACCTACCTGATGGTGACACAAAAAGGTTATGCTGTGCCTTGAAATTTCATAATGACATGAACGTGTCCCCATTCACTGCTCATGGAAGGAACTTTAGAGAGAATTCTAAAAACAGCAGCAGCAGCAGCAGCAGCAGCAGCAGCAGCAGCAGCAGCAGCAGCAACAAAACAAGCCACCTTTCTCAACTACAGACTTTACCAGTATTGTTGCTGATCTACCAGTTCCCACTCCTGGTGCTCTCAGGACCCTGCCGTACCCCCACTCTCTGTCATCATGTTGACCCTCCAAGGCACACTTTACTAAGGAGGACCAGGAACTTTGTGGGGACTTGGCAGATTTCTAAGGCCCCACTTCTGGTAGGTGATAAAGCCAGGCTTTAACCAAGATCTGCCCTTCTCCCAGGCCCGTGTTCTTCCCACCGTACAGTCCATCCCCAGGCCCTGACACTTGGTGCGCTTCACCAACACTAAACTTCAGGCTCCTTCAGGCTGCTTGGTTTCTTGCTAATGTGGCTTCTTTCTTGCACAACCAACTAGCATGATCGGCACATGTACACACAGAGAGATAAACACAGTGAGCTACCCATGCACTCACACATGCAAATATACACACATATGCACATGTACACACAGACAGAGATAGGTAGCCATGGAAAGACACACATACCCAAACACACATGTACACATATGTATATACAGAGGAGGGAAAACCATAAATACAGATAAAGATACTTATGCACATACAACCACCCACAAATATGATCACACACATATACACACACATGCAATAGCTGCCCATGGACATACATATGCAAATACAACCACATACACATATAACCACACATACAAGAAAACACACATATGAGCGTACATGCACATACATGTACATACAAGTACAGATAGGTACCCCTTTCATTGTTTATGTGTCTTGTTCTGAATTTTTTAAACATAGTTTAGACATGAGCTCTACAAGATAACTCCAACAAGCTCTTGTCTTTGCCTTCCCCTCCTATATCTGGTCACTGGTTCTGTTCTAAAACTAACCTTGTCGAAGTGTACATACACACAGCCTGTGTCTCTGCCCCATTCATGAAACCCTGGAGCCTCGCCTAGAGCCTAGCTCATTGGAGCTTTGGCAGTGCTGCAGATTTGAAAGTGAGGAAATCAGTGGTGGGACTGTGGACCAGAGTGGCTTTGATGGGATGGATAACCGGTACTTCAGAAGCTGGGATAGTCTGTAACCCCCGAGCCGGCCTAGAAATGGCTTGCTAACAGAAGACATCTGTGCCTCTCTACTTTACAAGCACCGTGGCAATCTCCACAAGCCAAAAGGTTTGAGGAACTGTAACATTTATGGCTCCCTGGCCATAAATCCATGCGGAGCACATGAAAATGCCACCCCATGGGGTTATGGCAGAGATGCAGAACTGCAAACATCTGCACATGGGCAGTAAAGCTAACCTCTGGTGTGCGGCACTCCACTGTTGCCGACATATATTAACATTAGTGACAATTGAATGTGATTATCTGTGATGCCATTTTATCTGCCAGCTGCAGACTTATGGCTCTGAAAGATCCCATTCACCCCTCTCTTCATATGTTGTTTTTATGTGACTCAAATAGTATGCAGGAATTCATGATTACTATGGGCTTCCCTCTTACTTCTTAGTGGGTACAGGCTGTGTATAAATTTCCAGTACTTAAATTGATTGTAGCTTTTGGATGAAATAGGCCCCTCAGAAGTTTGTGAAGCAGCTGAGCAAATGACAAAGCATCATTATCTTATGTTTGAAGACCCACTGAGAGCCTGGGGGAAAGAGTATATTTTGACACTGGTGGGCAGGGCTTGGGGCCAACAAATTTGTGAATTAATTTTTATGTTAGTTGTTTGGAGTTTGTGATTAATATGTCACATGTCAAGGTTTAAATCTCTGATATTTCTTTTCAATTATTCAAGTTGGGTTTATGAAGTTTTTTCTTGGCTGGAGAGTCAGTTCTTTAGGCTTTGCAACTTATTTAATTTCCATAGTAATTACTGACTACCATCATTGTAGAAAGAAAACAGTGTAGGCAATCTATAAGCAAATGAGCATGGCTTCATTGAAATAAAATTTTATTTTATGAAGCATGATAGGCAGCATGATATTATTTGTTGAACCTTGACTCAAACACATACAGATATGTCAGGTTATTGGGAAATTTAGGAAGACTTTAGAACTTTTGGGAATGGACCCATATCTGAGGCTCATACAAGCTGACAATATCCAAAGTAGCCAAAACCACTTTTAAGTTAACTTAAATTGTATTCTTTAGTCTAACATAAGCCTGCTTACTGTTTGCTTGCTTTTAGTTTAGCTAATGTGTAGAATGCTCCAGTCATGGGGATTTGACAGAGGGAATGGGGCTGAGAGACATCGGTCTGGTAGTGTCTCTTTGAGTTCCTTTCATACAGCTTGTGTGTGGTGTTTGTCCATGCTTGTATGGGAGTCTGCACATGTGTTTGTGGGTTTCAGTGTGTGTGTGTGTGTGTGTGTGTGTGTGTGTGTGTGTGTTTGTGCACGTGCGCGTGCGCGCATGTGGAGGCCGGAGGTCAACTTTGGTCTTCACATTATTTTTTGAAGATTAACTACTACTACTACTACTACTACTACTACTACTACTACTACTGTTATTAGTTTATATTTGATTATTTTAATTGTGTATGTTCGCATGAGTACAATGTCTGTGGATGCCAGAAGAGAGCAGAGGTATTGGATTCCCTGGACCTGGAGTGGGTTCTGGGACTTGAACTCAGGCCCTTTGGAAGATCAGCAAATTCCCCTAACCACTGAACTCTCTCCACCTCGAACTGCTTGTCTCTCTCCATGCTTGTGTGGCAGGTATGTCCTTCACTGAGCCTTTTCCCTGCCTTGCTTAATACTACAGGTTGGCACTAGCTTTTGCTTTCAGAGAAGTAGAATTTCAGAGTGGGTTCAGATCCTCAGGCATCTGAGGGCAAAGGCTTAGACTCACGGGTCCTCTTGAGACATTGTTCAGCCTCCCTCAGGCTGATGTTTTGCTTCACACCAGGCTGCTTGACTGTGAGAATGGGCCAAGGCTGGATTTTGCAAATATTTGTTGGATGATAGCTTCCAAATGGCACAAAAAGGTTTCTAGTGTTGCAGTTTAAAAAAGATTATAGAGATCTGTGAGCAAAGGAACTATAATAGTGGAGCAATATTTTATGGTCTTTAACCAGTCTGAGAGTCTATCAAGTCCATATTGCACTAGAACCAGGGACTGACGCAATCAGCCAACCTGGACCTGGGCTAACAGCCTGGGTACATGGCACCTAGAGACTTTCTTCTGATCCCTACTTGGCCACGTGGAAATGAGCCTATCTTATAATTTCAAGCGCACTTGTATGGGTAGCAACTACTGACAACTGTAAGTTAAGCCAAGCAAACTCTTCTCTCCTATGCCTTCATCTTAGCAGATACATGACTCAGAATATGGAACAAGAGAAAACCTAGGAGAGGAGAGCAAAGCTCCACCACCCCTGTGGCTCATTGTGGCACTATTTCCTATGGTCAGAATCAAATGGTTTTGATGGCTCATTGCTGCCCTGGGGATAGAGCAGAGGGCCATTAGGGATGAAAGCTTCCTTGGGTCAGTTGTTCTTGGTGTGGTACTCAACCTTGCAGCATGAGCATCATCAAGAAGCATCTCAGAAATGGGAACATTGTGGCTGGAGGGATGGCTCAGAGCAATGTCTAATCTTCCAGAGAACTGATGTTTGATTCCCAACATTCAAATCAGCTCACAACTGTCTGTACCTCCAGTTTCAGGGATCTGATGCCTTTTTCTGGCTTGTGAACACACTATATACACATGGTGTACAAACATGCATGCAAATAAAATACTAATAAGCATAAAATACAAGTGAATAAATCTCTTAAAAACATTAAAAGAAAGAAATGGGAACTCCCAGGATCTGAAGTCAAACTGCGAACTGAGGGTCCAGAATCCCCATTTGGGCTAGGGATCTGTCCTAACCAAACCTGCACTTGGTTATTCATAATCAGTTTGAGTCTGCTACCACTAGCCTTGTCACCTAACCAGATCCCTTTTCCAGGGGTGTTCAGGCAATGACTTGTATGATACGTATACTGCGTTATGGCTGTGTATATAGCCCAAGACAAGATTCTTAACTTATTTAGAATACTAAGAGTTTTATTTTCTTTTTTCCAATTTCTTTTTAGTAATTCAGTTGTGAACATGGCCCATGCAGATGACAACATTATGTCCTGATGTAAAAAGGTTAGGCACACCCGGACCACATTTTAAAAATGATGATGGATATCAAGGACAAATTAGGATGGGGTATGTGCCCCCCATCAAACAGCTGGCTGGAAGGTAGAGACGTAGCTCTTTGATAAGCAGACCAGTTCTCTGCTAGCCAAAATACCTCTCTAAGTACTTGGAAAGAAGTTTGAGAGTGAACCAAGGTTTGCATAGGCTATAGTCTGAGGAGTCATGGAAAGGCTTGTGATGGTGGTCTTTCCTCTTTCCCTAAACAGACTTTCCAGGGCCCCCACCCGACTTCTCAGGGAACTTCTTTTAAATAAAAGGCCCCTTGCCTGAAACAGCCTAAGAGCTCATCAATAAGAGAGGAGAGGGAGGAGGAGGGGAAGAGAAGGAAGGAGGAAGAAGAGGGGGAGAGTGGTCCCCTCATTATATGGTCATGGGAATTAAAAGTTAAGTTTTCCGGTCACTTGGGAATAATGCAGCCAGTCTGGAGAGGGGATCATACATAGAACATACACACATGCACACATGCACAGGCATGTGCATGCACAACATAAACAGATTGCCAAGTCTCATGGCAGAAAACAAACAGCACAGAGAAAATTAAAGAAGATGGGTGGAACAGAAAGGGCCTGCATTTTGAATAGGTGGTATGGATTCCAGAATGATCTGTTTCCTAAACACTTTTGGTGAAGTGGTGTACACAGTGACAGAGCCGAACAGCTGCCTTGCTGACTTGGTGAATTGCTCTGTTTCAGAACTCATAGCTCCCTCTCCTCCAGGCATCTGTTACTGAGAACACTTGAAAGTTCTGCCAAGAGATCTCAAACTGGCAATGGAAGGCTTGGAATTTAGAAAGTGGGGGAGGCGCATGCACATCCTCACACACATAGATGCTCCTTACCTCCTGAGAAGACTAAGGACGTCCTGGGAAGAGATGTGAAGATTTCCTCATATTTATATACCTCGCATAAAGGTCAGATAACTCAGCTCCATCCCTTTAATTTTTATTTAATTTATAGGTATGTATATATGTATGTATGTGTATCTGTGTTAGTACATATATATGTGCATGTGTATGTTTAGATGTCCATGGAGCCTATAAGAAGGTGTTAGGTCCCCTGCATCTGGAGTTATAAGTTGCACAACTGAAGTCATCAGTTGGAAGCCACTGGATGTATTGGGAACTGACATCAGTTCTCTGTAAGAGTACTCTTAATCACTAAGCTATCCCTCCAACTTGTATTTTGTTTTTAAACATTATTTACTGTGTGTGGTGGGTACCCACGGCAATCATATGTCAGTCAGAGGCCAGCTTGTAGTCATTTCTTTCTTTCCACCATGTAGCTCCCAAGGATCAAATTCAGGTCATCAGGCTTGGCAGCAAAGTACCTTTGCCCACTGAGCCATCTCACAAATCCAACTCCAGTTCTTTTGATTATTCTCGAGCTCCAGGGAAACTTCAGCAAGACAGTAGCTGGCTTTTCCCAGAGACATGATGAAATTGTATCTGGATTGTGTGCAGTCTGCACCTCAGTCCTTCAATGATGTGTGGAGTGACTGTCCAAGTATGGTTAGTGGAGTCCACAGGAGGCGTTGCTGTTCCAAAGAACCAAGAAAAGGCTAAATAGACCAGAACACTCCAGAATGAAGAGAGGAAATGATGTTGGCCTTCACTGTGAGGCTTGGCAGAGAACCCAAGTGAGGAGAATGGCTTACATGGTCAGCGTGTCATAAGGATGCTTCCTTTGCCTCTTGCTTGCCCTTTCTATCCTCTTGGCTATGAGAGAACTGAAGGGCTCCTGTAGGAGGGAGATGCTTCTCACTCTCACTCTAGCTGAAACCTGGCCTTACTCCTTATTAATGAAAGAAATAGAAAAACCAGCACAGCTCCCCAAAGGTCTGTGCCTGAAATGACTCACTTTAGACTTCTTTCTAGTGCCTTCCATTATCCCTCATCTGGTTGTACTTGATCAACCAGAAAGGCTTGTTTTCTCCTCTGTGTGTGTGTTGAGGGCAGAGGGGTAGTAATTTTCATCTTCCCTGTGGCTAAGTATAGGAAGAATCATTTATTTTTGGCCATGACTTCAGGGGCTTAGCTCACATTCACTTGGCCCCCTCAGCTTGGGCAGAACATCATGGTGGGGGACATGTGTTGAAACATTGCTTACTTCATAGTTCCATGACTGGGGAATGGGGGGGCAGAAAGCAAGACAGAATATAGCCAGGGATCACACACACACACACACACACACACACACACACACACACACACACACGGTCTAACCCCTAGGGACTTACTTCCCTAGGTAGATCACATTTCCCAACATAGAATCACTGTCTGGGGACTAAGTACTCAAAACTTGAACCAGTAATGGGGAGTCATGCACAGTCACAGCACTGACTTCTGCTTCTCTCACACGAAGGGACTTTGTTTTCTTGGGAAAAAGAAGCTCCATTCTAGGAAGGTGGAGGGCTGGGAGGAGGTGTGATCTGAGGGGCTATTTCTTCCTTCCTAATCCCCCTGCCCCAGCAACAGAGAATGATAGAATCCTCCTCAGATGAGCAAACACCAGAACAGCTGGTGGTGGTTTCAGTGTATGTTGGGGTTGTTTGACTCTGTTTAAACTGGGCTTTTCCTGAACTAAAGGATTTTATAAAACATGTTGGGATTTTGACCATAGATTTCCAGCCTCAGATTTGGAATGAATCACCCCATTTGAGAAAGCCAGTGAGCATGGCCACTTTTGGAAGGGAGTACTGCTTGGTGCCCCTACAACCAGAATTAAGATGGCAATCCACCCTTTTATCTGATATCTACTGGAACCAGGGATTTGCTGTTTAAGGTCCTTCATCTCCTGCTTTGGATTCTGCCTGGAATCTTAATAGCATGGTCACTGTGACAGTGGCTGGTAGGGTCCAAAGAGATGTTCTCTCAGGGTGGAAAAGGGAAGCTATGTCTCCCTTAGGGATGGTCCATTGCTTCCTGCCTGCCTGTTGTAGAGGTTGAGGGAAGAGGCCTGCAGATCAGCCAGGTGCTGCTACCCATCTGCCAGACACAACACTCACAGCAATTCCTCACTTTTTGAAAGGGATACTTTTATTTCTTCGGTGTGGGCTCATCATCAAGCCAGAAAGGAAGGTTTTGTTTGGAACAGAATATCAAATGAGGGATCGGGAGCTCTTCAATGTAATGCCCAAACTTAATCTATAAGTCCCATGGGCAGGAATCAGGTACCTTCCTGGAATGCTGGGAGTTGTAGTTCTTGGGAAATAAAGTCTCATGGGAAAGTACAGTGACCTATATAAGTTTGTCTGTTCTTCAATAATTTATTTTTTATTCACTTTACATTCTGATTGTAGCCCCTCTACCTCTTCTTCTCCCAGTCCCACCCTTACTAATCCCTCCCCCCATTACCTCCTAAGGGGAATACCCTCCCACCCTGGGACATCTAGTCCCAGCAGGACTAGGCATATCCTCTCCTGATGTGGCCTAACCAGGCAGATTAGGTAGAGGGAGGGGATCCAGTGGCGGGCAAGAGAGTCAGTGACAGACCCTGCTCCAATTGTTAGGGGACCTACATGAAGACCAAGTTGCATATCTGCTACAAATGTGTAGAGGACCTAGGTCCAGCCCCTGCATGCTTGTTAGTTGGTAATCCAGTCTCTGTGAGCCCCTAGTTGACTCTTCTTGTGGTATCCTTGACCCCTTGGACTTGCTCAACTCTATCCTCCACTCTTCCACAAGGCTTCCTGAGATCTGTCTGATGTTTGCCTGTGGGTCTCTGTGTGTGTTTCCATCTGCTGCCACATGAAGCCTCTCAGGAGGTTCCTGCCTGCAAGCAGAGCAGAGCAGAATTAATACTGTCCGAGGTTGGCTCTCTCCCGTGGGAGGTATCTCAACTTGGGGCAGTCCTTTATTGGTTGGTGTCTTTATAAGCCCCTGCAACAAGTGTCTTGAAGCCATTTTCAGCTGGGAAATTCCAGTGAATGTCCTGACAAAAGTCCATCTCTTGGCCAGCATTTAGCATTTAATAAATGCTTGCTTTAAATTTGGCACAAAATGGTGGAGTTGGTTTGTTTGGGGGGGAGGGGAACTCATAGGATTAACACCATCCAAATCTGCTTCTCTTATGTTGTCTGTGGAGTTTATCTGTGCTCTTTCTCCACCACTTTTTCACTCCTCAAAGTTGTGAACTGGACTACAATTAGATGCTTGATCAACTAACTCTTTCCGTGACAACACTTTAGGATTCTTTGGATCATTATTCAATTGACAAAATACTATATTTTTATTTTACCTCTTCTCTTAGAATTCTAGAATTCACTAGCTACAAGAATTCTAAAGAAATTATCAATGGAGATTTATTTATAAGTAGAATGTAACACTAAAAGAGGTTGATATTAACTCTTCCCTGAAGGACCAACATCACTGGCATCAACTCATTCCCCATGAGGAGCTGGAAAAAGCTCAGTTACCACTAACAGGGGGTAGATAGCCTGTCCCCAAGTGTGCCACACACAGAGGTCCCAGCTGACCTAGGAAGTGAGTGTGTCTTATGCCCAAGATTTGAAAATGATTAGTACAGCAGAAACCCTAGAAGTGGATCTCCTATGTGCCAGTTTTCTATAATATTCCTCTAACTATTGGCAAGGCTAATTATCGCTGATGAATGCCTGTAAGTCCCATTAATCCTAGTCTTCTGGGAGGTTTCTGCATCTGCTATAGTTTCCTATGAAAAGGAATAGACAATCAAGGAAGGTGAAACATATTAAGATATGATGTTCCTAAAATCAACTATATTCAACAATCTGACTAAATATGTGTGCATATATATATATATATGCTTGTAAATAATTTATAAAATGACTCACCCTTCTGCCTTTCTATAAACTGTATCTAGTCCATCTCTGTTTTCCAAATATAAACCCCTAAAGGTTATGTGCACTCCTATATTTGAAGCAGTAAGGAGCAACAAAGTTATCCTTTTCTGGTTTCTATGTGGCCTCGGGAAGCTCTCCCCAGGAGAGAGGATGAAATGGCTCAGTGTCTTCAGACCTTTAGAAAACACCCCTTGGGGGTCAGCACCTTGATTCCCTGCTGTGCCAGAGCTGACACATATGAGACTCTCTAAGGTGCTTCCCAGAAATGGGTATGGACTTTGGGACAGCACAGGGGTCTATGAAGAGTGGAGATTTTATCAGCCCTGTGACTGTTTCCTTTATTACTTTTTTCCTATGTGAAATGTCTACAGATGCAGAGGGAGAGACACTGGCCAGACTGTGAGTCAAAGAGAAAGTTCAGAAAACGGTTGTAATTCTAGGAGCTGCAGTCCTGTCCCTATCTCCCCAGTCTGAATCAGCTCCTAGGAAAGAAGGAAGATACTGTTACTAATGGTTTGCACTGACCTGCATTCTTGCCACGTTTATTTATGCCTAGTGTTGGTATGCACATCTGAAGGGCTGCCACATCCACACCCATATCTAGCAATGGTGATCTTATTCAGAGAGAGCAAGCCAGGCCACATTTCGTCCTCTGTGCCCATCACGAGAAGACAAGCAGCAAGCAGCTGATGCGGTAGAAAGGGCTCAGCATGACACAGTCACCATGCCCACGTGGTACCCAGAGATTGTATGATGCCAGGCCTAAGACAGGCCAGCAGAATTTGATGCCACTTTGAGCCGTGCCAATCTTTGCTAATGGCAGATTTATACAGGTTCACACATATTATCCACTTGTACACATCTATTTCTCTTCCAAACAAGTGACCACTGAGCACCTGCTGCTGTTTGTTATTGAGCTCAGCATAAGGAACATGGTCAGTGACAGAGCAGGACACTCTGTGTCCCCTCCTCACCTGGGCTCATTGACATGAGTTGTGCACACACAGGCACATGTGGCAGGGAGGGAGCTTGGATCCTGAAGTGTGTTAGAAGATGACTTTAGTACAATCACTTGGGTCTTGCAGTAGCTCTCTCTTCTCTAACCTTTACTTTCTGAGGATAAAGGCTGGGGATAAAGTTCAGGGACAGAGGGCTTGGCTAGCATGCACAAGGCTCCTGAGTTTGCTCTCCCAGCATCTCAAAACACAAACAAGGTAAGACATGAAATTTAATTTTCCCCTGTTTTTTACATGGATGGAAGAAGATGGACAAAGGTCTAACACTGATTGCAGAATCCTGGGTTTCCTTAAGCCCTTGCATTAGGAACAGGTGCTTGTCAGCAAATCCATCTATGGGATCTTTGTCTCATTCTTGAAAGAGAAAAGAGTATTGTTTTATTTATGCATGTGAGTGTGTCTCTGAATGAGGGAGTACCACATGGGTGCAGGTGTCTGTAGAAGCCAGAAGAGGCCCTCAGATCCCTTGGAGCTAGAGTTACAGGGGGTCATGTGCTACCTAACTGGGTGCTGGGAACCTAGCTTGGGTCCTCGGGAAGAGAAGCAAGTGGTCTTGCCAGCTGAGCCATCTATCTGTGGTATTCCTCTGCAATGATGTATAACCCTCTCTCCAACTCCTTCTCCCATTCTCCAGTAGACCTCTGGATGACACCTGGCATCATCTACAGTTAAAGATGGCTTCTGAGCCTGCCATAGGCTCTGGCCGTGCTTTGAAAAGTGTGCTCTCCACTCACAGGTGCCCCTTTGCCCACCATACCCTCTTAGTGTTCCTCCATTTAAGACAGACACTGCCTCCACAGAGGCTGTTTTAGTGTTTTCCTTGCTTCCCTGTGCTGAATTACAGCCCCAGTCAACGGCCCACTTGTGTGTAATTCAAGAAGCAATTATGGGCTTTTTGCTTTGAACAAGCAAGGGAGGGGGTAAAATGAAAGATGATCATTACCCTGCTATTCCTCTGCTTTAGCCAAACAGTTCACAGAGCCTTGATGCTCTGTGAACTGAGTCACAGTCACTGGCCTTGAAACAGTGCGGGGTGGGCTGGGGTGGGGGGTCTGCCTTCTACAACCACGCCTGCCTGCCTCTCAGAGCTACTGGAAGGCAGTGGAGGGACTCATCCACCATTAGGTTGAGGGACACAAGCTGACTTTGGAATTGTGTTTAAATACAATTGTAATGTCTGCACCATGATCCACAGCCTGGTGATGCTATCGCTGCAAATTAAAATGTGCAAACTTCTGAGCCCTCCCAAGGAAGCTTGCAGTCTCTGCTGTAAGCCTTTTGTTTTATTCTGTGGGATTTACTCTAATCTGAAAATGGCAGCCTTATCTCTCTGAGTGAGGCCACATGAATGGTGTCTATCTTTAGTTTCTCTATTCCTAGAGGGCAGGAGCTTTTATCTCTTGGATCCCGAAGGGTCTCTAACAGAGCTGGCGACTGAAGCTGCTTAAATATTTTTGTTGTGATGATCAAGGGATGGCCTTCTTACTTACTGTTTGCTCCTTAAGTACATCTGCCACATGTGGAGTAATAGATGACACTCTGGGAAGAGAAAGCCACCAAATGTCAGCGTTTCACCAATGTGCTCAAATGCCCATTCTCCCTCCCCCCCCAGCAGCAGCAACAGCAGCAGCAACTGAGAATGTGTTTAAAATGTACATAATGGAGCTAGTGAGATAGCTCAGTGGATAAAGTGCTTGCCATCCAAACTTGATGACCTGTGGTCAATCCTCAGTGCCCATGTGAAGTGCCTGGCATAGTGGTGCTTGCTTTTAACTTCAAGACAGGGTAGATTAGAGACAGATCTCTGAGTCTCACTGGCCAACAAGACTAGCTTGTATGAGGAGCTCCAGGTTCAATCAAAGAACCTATCTCAAACAACAAGGTAGATGGCTCCTGAAGAATGATACCAGAGCTTGACCTCAGGTCTTCACACATGATCCATCTATGTACACACACACACAGACTGACAGACAGACAGACACACACACACACGCTCTCTCTCTCTCTCACACACACACACACACACACACGCACACACACTCGAACATGCACATGTACACATACAGTAAATATGCACATATACCCACCTGTACACAAATGAACAAATAAATAAGTACATTCTTTGGCCTGCCCTCAACTGCTGTGGAGTCCAGACCATCCAAGTGTTGCTGGCTATGCTCATGTGTCAGAATAACTAGTCTAAGTCCTTACTGTATTTAGCAGTTCCAGAAAGCATGTAATTCACCAAGACCACATGGGGTAGGTATGAAATGGGGTGGTTCTTACCTTGACCTGGATGTCTCCTTGCCTCTCCACTGAGTATGCATGCCCCAGCAGGGAAGGCCACTAATTCTTGCTCAACATCTGAGCAGCTGTGAGGTGATGAGGTTAGACCAGGAAGACTCAGGTCAATGTGTAGCTCTGCTCCAGTAGCTTGGAGACCCTGGGAAAACCCATTAACCTCATTAAACTCAACTGGACCCGAGTTTTCCCATTTCACAAATGGAGATAATTTTATCTGTCCTGTCTGGTTCATAGGACGTTCTGCCCTATTGAGATAGGGGTACTTTTTGGAACTTGGCCCAAAATTAAGACCTCACTTTACCTCTGGAATGAGTGAAGGTGTTCTGCCATTAAGGATGACAGCTCAGTGTGCACACAAAGGGCTTCATTTATTTATGACACATTTGCATGCCTGTATATGAGAACACATGCATGTAAACACTCTCTGGGGCCTTTCTAGTAAGGAGCAATAGGACTTTGGCTCAGTCTGATCAACCTAAATAAAACTTTTCTCCTCCGACCTGAGACTCCATATTCAGTTAGTCAGGCAGCCTTTCCATGAACAACTAGAACCCTGAGCTTGGTGATGCTCGGTAATGTCCAGAGTGTGAGGACCATGTAGAGGCAAGAAACTAAAGGCTGCCTGCCAGGTATTGATGCCAGTAGACGTGGATGTTGCCTTCCTTATCTCTGGGCAGGGGTGGGACTCAGTGGTAGCAGATGTGGGCAGCTGGTTAGCTCAGTGTCTGCTCTGGCTGTGCCAAGGCTATTGAAAAGAGAGGACAGAGCAGGAGGAATTCTAAAAAGTCTCACATCAAGGCTAAATGCAAATGAGTCTTCATATAGAAAGGAGCCTGCATCCAAAGGAGTTGAGCTTAGGGTCAACGAATGAATTACCAAAGGTGCCTGGTGTTATGACTCATTTTTTAATCCTCTGAAGGCCATTGAACAGGTGAGTTTGCTGAGTTTAAACTGCCAAGAATGGGCCAAGAGTGGTGCTGAACACCAGTGGTCTTGAGAGAGCAACTGAGGAAGCATACAAGTTCAAGGCTATCCTGAGCTACACAGTAAGATTCTATTGCAAAAGAAACAAACTCCAACATCCAAGTGATGTATGTTCCCTGCTGGGATCTGACAGCACATTAGAAACCCTGATCTCATCACTAGGTGGACCCAAAGCAGTGCTCTCACCCCAGTATGCAAAAAAATAGCTACTGAAGGCTGCCTGTCTTTCTGTCTTTCTCTTTACAGAATTTCATTGACAGTACTTTCTACCCAAGTGATATACCACACTAAGTGAGTTCACTTGAGAAGCCAATGTGTGCACCATATTGAACCTGCCTTCCAGTGAGATACCCCAATAGCTGGGATGAGAGCCTCAGTTCTGGTGTCTCCTTAACTACATGAATCCATTTTCTTTTCTCTTCTGGGCCCAAATCATTGGACCCATCCCCTTGGGTTGAAATAGGTCACAGAATCACAGCGTAAGCAACCATGCTCTTTCCAGGCAGTGCATGCCATTTGATAATTGGAGACATTGAGCAGTGACAGATGGTGCTGTGGAGAAGTGGGACTGTACACCCTTCAGTGTCACCACCACCAGAGAAAGCCGTGCTTTCAAGATCCCTCTCCTCCATGATCCCATGCCTCACTAAGCACTTTGGTTGGTAATAAAAATGGAATGGAGAGGACACTCGGTTTCACCAGGGTCACATCTGCAATCCACCTTCCCATCTTGCCTCACAACCAAACCACTGCTTTTGGCTTGTGAGTCTCAAGAAACTGCCTGAGCAGTTCGTAGCACCCAAACAAGAGAGCCACCTTGGCCATTTTCAAAGTGCATTTGGTGTTGGCCAGAAGCAAATAGGAGAGGATTTCCATCAAGTCCTCTTTTGCTACCAAACTGTGTTCGATCTGTTCAGACCTCAGTCCCTGGAATTCCCTTCTTCTAAAATGCTGCTGGATTGGAAAAACTAAACACTTAACATAACATTAAGACTTACAGACTGTTCTAGGTTTGGACCCAATCCTCAAACATTGCCACAACCAATGAAGTACATCTCACACTGTGTCCCTGGTTCCCCACAGGGTCATGGGTACCTCTACGGGTGAGTCTCAGCTCCCAATATTTTTTTTCTGTGAATAAGTTAGACTTTACAAAATAAAAAGAAAAGTTTGCCATTTAAAAAGCATACTCATTTCAATGCATACGCATTTTGTTAAAAGAAGTAAACAGAGAGCGATTTCAATTTACACAGAACTATGTTTCTGTTAAGTTTTGCTTTTCTCTGTAGAATGTAGAGCCTAAGTTAGATTATTAAAGTCCTAGACATGCAGAGTTGTTGGCACGAATGTAGTCTCTCTTCAGAGCTCACACTTGTAACCTCTGCACCCTGTGACTCAAAGTAGCTTGGAAGAGAAGAATGTAGGCAATGTTGCCCACATTGATCTAATTATATCACATCCTAAAATCACAAGAATACCCAACTCACTATTGTCCTTACAGATCTACCTGTGCCAGTGTCTGTGGAGGGACTAGCAGGAGGGAGATGGTGCAGGTGACGAGGCTTTTGGTAGAAAGAAAATGGCAATGCCTTGGCTTGCTTTCAACCCATTCTAATTTGTAACGCTCTTGCCTTCATTTACAATCCTGTCCATGTATATAAACAGTAATTTGCTCTTCTTAACACATACTGTAGTTAAGAGTTCTGTTGGGAGCAATTGGTGTTCTTTATCTGTGACATCATGAGCGTTTAAAAAACAATAATTATAAATATCCTCCAGGGTGAGAAGAACTAGAAGAAAGAATTAGTGAGTTCATCTGGAGACTTTAGTTGTTTTCTTTTGCCATTATGTGTGTGTGTGTGTGTGTGTGTGTGTGTCTATGTTTGGTGTGTGTACATGTTTGTGAACCACACACGTGTGTGTACATGCATGTGTGTGTGCATGCATATGAAGACCCAGGGTTGATATCAAATATCCTCCTCCATCACTCTTCCACCTTCTTCTCTGAGACAGGGGCTCTCCACCAAACCCAGAGTCTTGCTAGCCAGTGGGTTTTTTTCTGGGAACCCCCTGTCTTGGTCTTCGAAGGCTGGAATTACAGGCAGGCCACCACACACTAGAGCAGGGTTTCTGGGAATCTGAACTCTAGTCATCAGACTTGGGTGCCAAGTGCTCTAACCACCAAGCAATCCTCCGAGAACCCAGCCGTTGTTTCTTATGGTTACTCTAGTCTCCTCCCATATCCCCATCTCCACACCCTTTCATGGCCTCTCTCTCCTGCCCCCCCCCCACCATATCTTTCAATACTCAGCACAGGGTTTACACTAAAGAACTGAAGATGTTACTGCTGTTTGGAGAAGTCTTTCTTACCTATAAAACAGCATCTTATTATTAGCTTCCATCTTCCTATCCTGAATCCTGACTTCATCCTGCATGTCTTGGCATACACAGTGAATTGTGAGCTGTGCTTTTCAAATCCTGGGCTGAATCTAAGCAAGGTTTGGGTGATGTGAGTCTGTAATAGCCTCATACAGGTCAAATTGGTCTGTACCATGAGACATGGACATAAAACTATGTAGAAGGAAAAAGATCAATTTGTCAAAGGCATATTTTAGTTCATAAAATTTGCAGTAACAGGGTGACATTTCAACAGAGGAGGCCACCAGATTAGTTATGGGGCATTTACAGTAGAGGAAGCAAACCTAGACTGCAGTCCACATACATAAACCACTTATATTCTTAGAGTCCAATTTCATCCCGTTCCTTGCTAACTCTGAATGCATTTCCCAGTAGGAAATATATTTTGCATGCTTTGAAACTCTCCAGCAGGCTTAGGAAAGCCCCTGTCAAGCATAATATATCTGCACATTTTAAAAATGTATTTTTATTTATTTCTTTGTGTGTGTGTTGGGGGTGGTGATGCTGGACTGAACAGGATCCTCTGTAAGAGCAGCAAGGGTTCTTAACCACTGAGCCATCTCTCCAGCCCCCTGAATTTTTGTTATTGCTGTCGTTGTTTAAGGGACACAAAGTCATGAATCAACTTCAGTGTTTTCTGTTTAGATGGCCGTGGGTAGCTCACTGAGCTTTTGTGAGCATCCGTTACCTGTCTACAAGATTCATAGTAAAATGTATTATATGACAGGCATGGTGACACACACCTATAATCCAAATGGTAAAGGGGCTGATGCAGGAGGATGGTAAGTGTGAGGCTAGCCAGACATACACAAGCAAAACCATGTCTCAAACCCTCCCTTGGGAGAAAAATCAATATTAGAAAGTTATAGACAAGCTGGGAAAATGACTCAGTGGTTAAGAGCACTGGCTGCTCTTCCAGAGGACCCAGGTTCTCACAACTGTCTGTAATCCCAGTTCCAGGTGATCCAATACCCTCATACAGACATATATGTAGGGAAAAAAACCAATGTACATAAAGTAAAAAAAAAAATAGATTAAAAAAAAAGAAAGAAACTTACAGACATAGGCAACTGTTGGCACAGAGGGTTCTACGTGGCACTTACAACTCTAACCTTTGAAACCCTGGGACTCTTAGAGTACAAGAGTAAAGAAAAGACAAGCACCATTCATTCTGACTGTTGGAGGTCCTAACATCATAATAAGGAGTACAAACTGGCTATGGAGTCATTGTTTTTCTTGGGTGCGAGACAGTGCTTGATACTGAGTCTGCATTTGATAAGTGTTTGTTGAGCGAAGGACAAACGGGCAAGTGCATTTCTATGAGACAAGCCATCCAACCAACCAAAGAGCCCTACAATACCTGCAGCCTCATAGTGGAGACTTGAGGCCAGAGTTTACCCATAGCTTCTCATAGAGGATTCTATGGCTGCAGAGATGGCACCAGCTCTCCTTTACCAGCCCAATAGATGGAATTCTAGTTGCTTTTGCTTCGGTGACAGGACCAAGGGCTTTCCACACATCCTTTCACCTTCTGATTAGAGGCTTTTCTAGAGGCCAGGAGAGTTGCCCAGGGTGCCATGGGGGCACAATGGTGTATGTGAGTGCTTTCTGGACCCTGCACGAGCACTTCTTCACACCCAGTGAATGTGACAATCATTTGTTTGACTCAGTTACAAGTCATAGTTTTGAAAATCCAGGACATGGAAAACATGTCCACCCCGTGCAATAATACGAAGTGTAAGAAGATTTTAAAAGATGTATTTGAGGGCTTAGGAGCTAGGTCCCTGGTTAGAATGCTTGCAACGCAAGCCTGAGGACCTGAGGTTCGTCACCAGCACCTACAGCTGAGCATGGAGGTGTGCACCTGTAACCTCAGCTCTGGAAGGCAAGACACTGGCTGATCCCTGGAGCCTGCTGGCCAGCCAGCCTAGGCAAGTCAGGGAGAGGTCCAGTCTTGGAAAAAGAAGGTTGAGAGTGATTATGGAATTCACCCATATTAAACTCTAGCCTCCACATGTACATGAGCATGCATGAATGTGCACACATGAACATACACAAGAGAGAAAATATATGAAATATGATTACTTTTTTTTTGGTTTAGTGTGAATAGATGCATGCATTTAAAACAACAAAGAGCAAAACCATACATAAGAAGTAAGATCTTCGTATCACTCCCAGAAGGGAATGTAAGGACACACAGCATCAGAGACTTGGATCCATTGTGTTCTGACTTTGGGAATGGACTTGGAGTTTATTTTAACATGACCCTGGCTTTTCTAATTATAGTCAGTTCTGTTTAAAAAGACTCAGGGTGGAGTCTGTCTAAAACCGTCTTATCTCAGAACGCACACCTTCTGAATGGTCCAGTATTTCCAGAGGTGCTTTTCTTCTTTGGTTTCCCGTTTTTTTATTTCCTTTAACCCCTTAAGCAATGCTTGTTTTATGTATTTTATTTTATT
>JADRCH010000036.1:7936828-7966945 GCA_019843965.1 Rhynchomys soricoides | reverse complement strand
CCCCCCCCCCCCCAGCTCCAAGGGCTGACAGCTGGTCTAGTTTTGCTTGGGGACTTTTTCACAATGTGGATTAATCAATGTTATGAACTGGGTCC
Organism: Rhynchomys soricoides; assembly: GCA_019843965.1. Taxonomy (NCBI): domain Eukaryota; kingdom Metazoa; phylum Chordata; class Mammalia; order Rodentia; family Muridae; genus Rhynchomys; species Rhynchomys soricoides. The sequence continues at coordinate 7,966,850 of JADRCH010000036.1, read as the reverse complement.
ATGGGGTTTTGGGAATGTAATTGGTTTCAGATGACACTTTGCTAGTCAATCTGCCAAGAAGCCGAATGTTGACACAGCTGAACAATTCCAGCTGTTTCCACCCACCCCTTCCTCTTTCCCTGGACCCTGCATCCTTTGCCTCTATTTGCCTCTGCCCTCTCTCATTGTGACTTTGCTAAACTAATGTGTTACTCTTCCTGACATCCCTTCTTGCTTTTCTCTGGACTGGAATGCACTACTTCCGCTGTGTCTTGGATCCTCCACCCAGTTTTATTTTGTGAAACCCTTTTCTTGACTACTGCAGTTTGGAGAAGAGCTGACACTTTTGCCATTTGACTTTCTTGTATAATCCTCTAGGTTGTTTCTTTAAGAGTGCACAGCTACAAATTGAGCCTTTGGATTCGTGCTGGGATTCTGTGAATGTTTGGTTTGGCTGATTAATCTCTCTCTCTCTCTCTCTCTCTCTCTCTCTCTAGCTTTTAATTACTCAAGGCATACCATGAATAAACAAGGCAGTGGGTGACAGATTGCTTACAGTGGTTCATCACTATCAGACAGATTTCAATTTCACCTTGTTATAAAGAGTTCTCGCTTCTGTTTCTTACCTGTGGAGGGACAGCTTGAACTATCCATGCACCTAATACAGTATTTGTTGCTTTATTGGGTGACTTTCAGGTCTTGGGTTAAAGGCCAACAATAGAGTTCTGCTTACTCATGTGAATGCAGTCATCTCCCCCATAGCTGAGACTCTCGATGAGGGCATAGGAATCCCAATCTTCCACGACTAATCTAAGTTCACTAAACGGATGGCCCATATTTGTAGAATAACAGCACAGCCACCCCCTCTGCCTCACTGTGTAGACTTAGATGTGCAAAGTATGGATGGGTTTTCAAGTCAAGCCTAAAATGTCAAAGAGCATAAAACATCCGAGATGCATCAAGAGAATTGGAAAAATAAATGCAATCGTCATAGTGAAACTTTCCAGATTCTTCCTTCAAGTACAAATGCTGGAGAATGCTGTCAAAAAAATGGTACATGCTATCAGTCTCCACTGGGTGGAGACTGACTCAGAGGCAGGAAACAGTAGTCAGATAGGCAGTGTTCTATAAACAGTGTAGACCTTTCGGCTTCATTAGGGCTGGTCTAAAGTAATACATTTATGTAATGATTTAGGTAGTGAAAAGTTAGGATCTTTCTAAAAGTGGATATAGTATGCTAAACACAAGAGAGAGAGAGAGAGAGAGAGAGAGAGAGAGAGAGAGAGACAGAAAGCGCACACCTATGGACAAAACAATTCAAATTGCCTTTGGAGACGAGCAGCCAGACTTACAGATGACAACCCAGTATTTGTGCCTATAAGTCACCTCAGGCATTTTGCACAGAGCTTTGACTAAGACATTGATTTGGTCAAAAAGGAAGACCAAATGCTGAGTGTAAGTGGATGATATTGGAATCACAACCAAAAGCACCTGTCTGCCCATCTGTCATATAGACTACACACAGACCAGCACATATGAACAGCCTGAAAACCAAAGAAGTGTCTGATGGATAATTAAATTACCCAGCAGATTTGAGATCTCGCCAGATTGGGGCAAAGAAATGTATTTGTGCCTCTTAAAATAAGTTGAAACCAGGTAGATTGAGAATCTATATAATTATAGAGAGGCATGGACTTTTTGTCCCCCATAGGGCAGCAGGAGCTCCTCGTAAGTTTTGAGGGAGGTGCCACAATGAACCGAGTAAGAACATCTGTGTCCAACTGCCTGCTCCTCTGAGTTTGCCTGACTGTAGACATTCTCCTATTCACCATAGTTCTTGATTTTATCACCTGAAAATCTGACAGTGACTTCAGAAAACATGAAGTGAGATGCCCACACAAGACACCACACTTCTGAGAATGTATAATAGTCCTTCATGGATGACAATTGTCACCATCACCATTTCCTTTTGTGGCTATAATGATACAGTGTGACTGGAGCACTTTGAATCAAATGATACAGGTTAAAATTAAAATGAGTTTATAAGTTTAGACAAATGTAAAAATCAATTGTCCACGATACTTATACCTAGAGATGTAGGGCATCAGTCTTTAACCATAGACACAGAAATCAGAGCAGTGCCACCCCTTCCCACAATGCTTCCTTTAATATGGCTACCAAAATTAACAGTGATGACAGGTCTAAACCTACTCAACATTTATGCATGTATATATTGTTGAGACAGTGTCTCATCTAGCCCAGGCCTAGGGCTCATGCCCTACCCAGCCATAGGCTTTTAACAATACTTAAACTATCAGGCATGGACTCCCTCATGTGCAGCAGACTTCCAACCAATCAGAAAGCAGTTGGTTACTCTCCTACCAGCCATGCCAATCTTGCACCAATGGGCACATCTTGCCTGGTGTGTCCATTGAGTCAACTTTTCAATTACAACATTACAGATACTTTGTAAACTGTACTGAGACCTGATGTATGCTTTTATTTAAACTCTATTCATTTTTGTTATGTTTTATGTACTGGGAAAACTGAGTGATCTGTGCTAGATGCTGTTAGGGGAGGAACTGGGGAAGACTGAGCAACTCAGGTAAGCAGTGAGATGATATTAGATTCAGTGAGATGGGCTGGGATGGGATACCTTGTAGAATGTTACTTCTTGATTGGCTGTTTCCTATCACAGACATTCTAGAATTCTATTCTAGGCCACTAAAGGAATTAGGAATCTTGGTTAGTGCTTCTTTTGCTGCTAGATGCTGAGGGGAAGCAGAAGTATCTCAATTCATGGCATGGGGCTCTCTCAACCACCTGCATGCTTTCCATGTTGATTTTCAAAGATTATTTTTTACATGGTGGACCACAGATGTTAGAGAAAATTGGAGAGGTTGTGAAAAACAGCACATCTTTCTTCTTCAGAAACTCACAGAATCAATATGGAGAGGCTAGACCTATGTATTTAACAAGCCTTCCAATTGTGTTCATAGTGAACCTGAGTTACTTACAGCTTTGAAATGTGGCCTCTGGGGCTCCTGTAAGGTTAATGAGAATGGGCCTCATAAAGATGTCTTTGCATTGCAGGGCACTGCAAAAATGAAGAAGTGCTGAAATATTTGGCCCTGAGGAGGTACATACTAAAAATCACTTTACATATATCTTGGATGGAGACTGACTAAATGAATTGTAACTATTCTTCTTCACGATGATGTGAAAGGAGTTGGAATCTTCCCCTCCAAAATGAGATGAGATTGTGTTTGGTGCCCACTGATGCTCCCTCCCCAGAGGCTCAGGACTAATTACATAATGTGGTAAACACAGCCTGTCTCCCTATCCTCTATGGTTTATAAAACGTGCTGTGTTGACTTTTGCCACCATTGCTGCCCTTGGCAGTGACTCCAGAGTGTCATGACTGGAAGGAGCTGAAACGTCAGCTGGGACATATGATTGTGCTTTCTTCTGAAGTGAAAGAGAGGCCTTGCAGGCAGCAGATATCACAGAACACAGAGAGGTATCTGAGATTCGGGTTTGGATTCCCTAGCATTTACAATTATTGGGTTGTGCTTGCTCACATTTTATGCTATAATTCCAGTTCATTTTCCTGGGAAACCAGATTTGGGTTTGTGAGGTTAAAAAGCTAGGAACTGAGGATGTAGTCCAGTTGGTGGAGTGATTTCCCAGTGTATTTATGAAGCCCTGGGTTCTGTCCTTCCTACAGTGTAGCCCCAGCACTTGGGAGGTAAACACAGCTGCATTCCTTGTCATTCTCAGCTACCAAGTAAGTTTAAAACTGGCCTGGGCTGTGTGAGACCTTGTCTCAAAAAAAATCAAATTGAAATGCTATCATTTAGTATTTGTATTTGGTTCTGATAGCAGTGGTGACTCTTGATTGAGTGCACACTGTGTGCAGGGTCAGTTCCCTCAATACTTTGTACGTTTTTGTGATCCATGTGTTCCCATGGTTCCCATCATCACTTCCACTTAAAGTGGAAACAGGGGAGGCTCTAGAAACCTTCAAGGATGTTTCTAAGTATATCCCACTAGTGAACAGGAGACCCAAGATCCCTCCCAGATCTTTCCAGGATGTTACTTCATCCTTCATTGCACGGTTGACCATGCTGATGTGCAAAAAACCCTTTGTATAGCTACAAGGTCAGATAACCGTGAGGCACTCTCCACTTAGAAAGTAGGAGATAACAGTTTCACTAAGTTCAGGAGAACTTTATGATTTAGGTTACCTTTTAATCTTTTAGCATGTTTTCAACAGGCCTCATCAAAGTGTCCATGTAAATGGATCCAACAGCTTTGTATAGGTTTGCTTCATAGAAAGTAAGCTGCCTCCATTGAAGAAGAGTCCATGTTTTCTGTAGGCCCTGGCCTCTTAGTCACCAGAAGCCCCACAGAGAGAAGAAATGAATTCCTCTTCAGTCTTTAAGTTGAGGAGGTTATGTAGCTGGGGGTACCATAAAGATTCCTGCTTTGATTGGTGGGTATTGCAAGGCTAGCCAAGTACTTGTGGCTATGCCCTGCAGATTGATAGGCACCAGGGAAAGCATGTGGATTTTTTTTTATGATTCCCTAATTATTCCTAATGTATTATATTACCATCATTTTAAAATTGCACGAACAGCCTCGGGTACCCTCCTCAGAAATATCCCTACCTCCTTTAAGGCAAGGCCTCTCTTTGTCCTGAAGCTCACAGTAATGCTAGGATGGCTGGTCAAGAGCCCCAGAAATCCCCTGACTCTGCCTCCCCAAGACTGAGGTCATACACACCTAGCTTTTTACACCAGTACTGAGAATGGACATGGGTCTTCAGGCTTATGTTTCCAAGACTTTACTAAACAAGCTGTGTCCTCAGCTATTAAAGTTGGTCATCATTTTTCATTTTTTTCAAGGTGATGGGTCATAATCTCAAGTGATACATCCAATTTGTAAATTTTATCATATTCAAGTTAGCTTAACAGACTAGAGAAGGTACTCATGCAAAATGGATGTCTCTCCCACCACATCGTTCATCTGCTCTGGTGAGGAGTGTTGAGGGTCCATAAGCACTCACACTTCAGAGTGGAGGTGATTTTCCCACATGGATACAGTTCATGGAAGCTGTGTCTCTGTGCACCTGGGAGAGAAGCGTCTCTACCGTCAGTCACTGTACCTAGGATGCCCTGCACTGAATATATACATTAATAAGCACACAGCAGCCAAGTGTTGCTGGGACTTCCTGAAGCTGGGACCCCAGAAGCAGTGAACACAAACTCTCCAACAAGTTATCTAATCTGTCCCCTCTTCCTGAACTACACACTGTCCCTTGTTCTCCCTAGATGGCTTCATAGCCTGCATCCTGGAAGACTTCCGTAAGGCTCCTCTTCTGGGATATCTTAGTCCAATGGGTTCAGCTAGACCCAGTGTACAAAACTCTGGGCTTGGTCACAAGCGTTGGTCACTGTGAAAGCAATGGCTTGTCTTCAGATTAAAGAAAGCTTGGGAACACTGGCAGTGGAGTAGAAGAGAAGGCTCAGAGGATATAACACTTGCCATGCAAGCCTGAGGACCAGAGGAATTCAGACCCTTTGAATCCACATAAAATCACATGTAATAGTGTGTATGCATAATTGCAGCATACCTAAGACAACATGAGACGCAGGGACAGCAGAATTCTTAGATGCTGTCCAGGCAGCTAGCCTAGCATACAGTGTGATGTACAGTGAAAGATCCTGCCTTAATTAAGTCTGATGCCCAAGATTGTCTTCTTAGGTCCATACACATGCCTTGGTTCCCATCCTCATACACTCATACATGAACACACACACACACACACACACACCACACACACACACACACACACACACACACACAGTGGCCCTGGGGTCAGCCACTGCCTTCATCATTATTGTTTCTTTTTAGTTTTTAGTTTGGTAACATTTATCCAGTATCTACTCTATACCAGGTGTTGATAAAAAGATGCATAGTACCCCACACGTTTGCAGCTGTGTGCTCAGCAACCAACACACTAGTTTAAATGTCCTCTTATCTCTTGCAATTGAAACAAGACTATGTTAGCCTGAATTCATTTTAATTTACCCAAGGAAGAGTCACATGTAAAATGTTTTAGGGCCAGTGTCTAAGAATACTTCATGCTTTGGAATTAAACTTTAGGAAGACGGGAAAGCCAGAATCTGTTGGGTCCTCTTGTTCGGCTGCCGACTCAAGCCATTCCTACTTTGTGCCAGCACATGGCAGATATGAGTTTCACCTGTAGGTAAGCACCGCCCACCCACTCTATGATGCCAGCCAGATTCCATGGGGAAGGAACAGAACCCTTCCTCCTCAAGTCCTTCAGGATGGCTGCTTTCAGATCCAGGCATGCCATTTTCATTGGTTTGGAGGCTGGTTTCTAGCTTCCATCAATAAAAAGAACGTGGTGGTGGTCTGGCCACTGAAGCATCCCAAGCTACTTTCCCCATGTGCTCCTTGGCATGAGGAAACAGAAAACCCAGTGGGGAGTCCACAGCATCCTGAGAAACTGACAGGAAAGGTGTCCCCAGGGGTGGCTGGGGTCTTCTCCATCTCTCCTGCTTTGGGCCTCAGGGTCACCCATACTCCCTCCTTTCTGGAGGTGTGCTAGAGAAGGGCTGCATTCTAGGGCCTAATCTGAGGGGGTGTTGTCATGGCAACCACTGGGGACCAGGCCAGGGAGAAGCAAGCTCCTGTGGTGTACTGACTTAAGCTGGAACCAAATGAAGAGGGGAAGAGAGGTGAGCCAAGAGGAACATGTGAAACGGGAGCCTGGATGCCAGGGTGCTGGGGGTGTTATCAGGTGCTCACTCTTGCCTGACATGATGCCGGGTGCCAGGGAAGCCTGGTGAATCTGTCATTCCCTCTGAAGGCTCAGCTTGCCATTTCACTCACCAAGTATTTCCTGAGACCCAAGACTGCCTCTTGGACTAGGGAGCAAGGATGTCAAACCTCAGAGATACCGCCACACTCCTGAAAACCAGAGGCACTTCTCCTGAAGAACTACTTTACTTAGTTTTTAATAAAATACTGTAGTGTTTTAATCCACATGCAGGAATTGCTTTATTGTCCAAAGTAGCTTTCTTTTTTCTTGAGTAGAGTTGTTGGCTGTCCAAACAATGGCTTTGAATTTCATTTATTCATTTTTTTATCTCTTGGTTACTATATGTCTTATTCCAGTGTTCAGGAGGATCCCCTTGTCAGGGGACAGGAAGGTAAAGAAAATCAAAGGGAAGTCTCTTCTATTGTAGCACATAAGTAGGGCACCATAAGCTTAGATTTCCCAGTAGGAGGGAAGGTCCATGTGGATAGAAATTGTGGAAGTGTACCTCACAACCCAAAGCTGATCATGGATGAAGAGAAGATGATGCTTTTGAACCCGTGTACTTTCAGACACAGATATACTTACTTAGATAATGGTTTTGTACTAAGTGTAGCTGAAGGACTCTTTGCTTGGCAGGGAAAAGAAAATGGAGGACCACAATTCAATAATGTGATCTTAGCTGGGTGAGTCATACTGGAAGCTGCTCAGGGAACATCTTGTCGGGAGGGTGCGCTGCAGAGGGCCCAGCTGGCCTGCTTCTTAGGGGTTTTTATTCTGGAGGCAGGAGTCTTGGTTGTGCAGGGGGTCTGTTGGCATAACTTGGAAATAAAATAATCTCCCTCATTCACTCCCTTCTCCTCCCCTTCTACCCTTCTCTTTTCCTCTTTTACTCCTTCCTGTCTGCCCCCTTCCAATGGGCAATTGTATGTTCTCCATTTCTCTTGGGACCCCCTTTTCCCCAGAGCTTCAGTGTTCTGTTCATTAGAGAGGAGTCAAATCACTAAGATATATTAGAAGGAAGACACTGTGATAATAACTATGCATTATCAGGGCATGGTGGTGGCTCATCATGGAAAAAAAAAAAGACCTTTTCCTGGACCAGTAAAATTGCTCAGTGAGTTAAGAGGCTTGTTGCCAAGCTTGACAACTCAAGTTCAATGCCTGGGTCCCATGTAGTAGAAGAGGAGAGCTGATTCCTTCAAGCTGTTCTCTGACCTCTATGTGCATATCTGAGGATGACCCTAAACTCATGATCCTCCCATTCCCACCTCCCAGGTGCTGGAGTATGAGGATTCGAGGTTGGAGATAGAGTATTATGTCTTGGTTTGAATCTCAGATCCTTCAGACCTGATGCCTCTCATCAAGCTTCTTTACCCATGGTGTTCTGTTGCAGGAATTGTATTTATTTATGCTTGGGAAGGATGGATTTTTGACAAAACAGGCTTCTCTCTCTCTCTCTCTCTCTCTCTCTCTCTCTCTCTCTGATTATGATTACTGCTCTTCCTTCAGTAAACCTGGGTGAGATACTCAGAAAGCTGATTTTTTTTTAAATTGGGTTCCTCCACCCCTAAGCTTTCTAATAAGTAAAGTAGGATACACACACACACACACACACACACACACACACACACACACACGCACAGACACCCTGGACTTTGAAGGTATCCATCTTATGCTTCCTGTGGGGGCACCCTGCATTGCTTTCCATTGTTAGTCTATGGCAGAATTACCTACAGACTCTGACTTTCCCTTATTTTTCAGCATAACAATGCTCCATGGCATCTAAAGATATGTTCAAGGCACTTGCCTTCCCAAAAAAAAATCTCTGATGTGATTCCTGTGAGAAATGCTGGCAGGAAGATCACATTGGGGTGGGGCTAGAAGTCAGATGTCCGTGTGTGTGCATCTGAAGGCTTGATTGTCAGAAATAACAAGTCCCTTTTCCTGTTTTTTTTATCTCCTCTTTGTTGCCTGCATAATGGGGTGTTCAAGATTGAGTGTGAAGTGTGCTGGAATACCTTCATTTTGTGCAGACCATCTTGAGTTTGTTGAGGCTCCCTGCTCTCTCTTCCTCTGCCTGTCGTGTCTAAGGAGACCTGGCAGGCTGAGATACCCTTGGGTGTTTGCGGAAGAATGCAGAAGCCAGGCTTCTTCGATGAGTTCACCCACCCAAAATGTCACATCATCGCTGTTCTGTTGTCTCACAGTGACGGTGAGAGACACACTCAAAGGTTAATTTCAAATCTTGTCAAACATAGATCATTAAAGGTGCACACCTTCAAAGCTAACAGGAGCCAAGAGGGACCACAAATGCAAAGGCGGTGTGGGCCAAGCACTGTCAGAAATAAGATTCTTGAACAGTCCAATCTGGGTATTATGTCTCCATTCAGCAGTAGTGACTAATTGCAGAAGAGATGGATGTCTGTCTTTTCTTTTTTATTATCTTCTTTGGAGGCAGGTTTTGGTATCTCTTCCATTCTTTGCTGCTTATTCTAGGCTAGAGATTGATATCTATTAGTGTGTGTGTGTGTGTGTGTGTGTGTGTGTGTGTGTGTATCCTACTTTACTTATTAGAAAGCTTAGGGGTGGAGGAACCCACCCATACACAGCACAGACACCAAAACACACACATACACACACACACACACACACACACACACACACACACACTGGCTTTTGTGTTTCTGTTTGTTTTGATTCCTGGAACTGTTTAGATGAGGAATACACCAGATTGAAAGATGATCCATCTGGTGTCTTTGGCTTTGAGGAAAGCCAGTTTCATCACATCGTGGTGGAACTGATGGCTGAAAAACACATGTTTACCCAAAGTTTGGTGAATTCCATGCCTCAGAAGAGTCCTGGGTTTTGTTTCCTTGGGAGTCAGGCATGGTCAGTTATTGTCAACTTCCTTCAGCTTGAGACGCTGACAGTGGAGGGAAGGTGGGTCCAGAACATCTCAGATCAGAGTTTTGATATTTCTGCTCAGGGGATTTTGTTGCTGTTGCTGTGGAAGTTTCCTTTTGAACATGATATTTACCCTCTCCATCTCCATTTCTTCCTGTGTTACTAGAATTTTCCTGGCTAGGGAAATGATTCCTTGGTAAAGTGCCTTCTGTGCATTGTGAGAACTTAAGTTTAGAACCCTAGCATGCACCCATGTTTTTGTTTTTTTTTTTTTTTAAAAACCCTACTAAGTGGAACATCTGTAAACCAAATATCTGTCAGGATGAGTGTCTTAGTTAGGGTTTCATTGCTGTGAATAGACACCACGACCAGCACAGTTCTTATAAAGGAAAACATTTAATTGGGGCAGGCTTAAGGTTTCAGAGGTTTAGTCCATTAACATCATGGCAGGAAGCATGGTGGCATGCAGGCAGACAAGGTGGTGGACAAGGAACTGTACAGTTCTACATCTCTCAGGCAGCAGGAAGAGAATGCCACACTGGGCAAAGCTTGAGTATCTGAGATCTCAAACCTGCTCCATCTTCTTCCAACAAGGCCACCCCTCCTGATAGTGCCATTCCCTATGGGCCTATGGGGACCATTTTTCTTCAAACCACCACTGTGTGATTGATAGATTCCTAGAGCTCATGGTCAGCCATCCTAGCTGAAGCAACAAGCTCTAGGTCCAGTGAGATAACCGGCCTCAAAAAGTGAGGAGGAAAGAATTGAAGGTGACAGTTAGCATTGACCCTGACCTCCACGTGCACCTGCACACAGGAGAGCCCTTCCCTTCCACAGGCACACACGCAGGCACACATTTATACCCCCACAGAAAATCAAATCAAGCAAAAATAATTTAAAGTATGTGAACACCTAGAGCTAGACACATACCTCAGCTGGCAAGGTGCTTCCTGAGCAAGTACAATAACCCGTGTTCAGTCCTTAAAAATCCACATGAAAGCGGGCAAGGTGATGCCTACTTGTAATCCAAGAGGTGGTATAGACAAGTGGATTCCTGGGGCTCACTGGCTAGCCAGTCTGCCTGGTGAGTTCCAAGCTAATGAGAGACCCTGTCTAAAAGTAAAAGCGAGGAACGATACCAGAGACCGTGTTTTGTCACACACACACACACACACACACACACACACACACACGCCTGCCACATAAGCTTATTGATGGTTCCAGCTAAGCACTGATGTCCGTCCTTAACTCCTTCATTTTTTTTTTAACTTTCTCGATTAGTTTATTTTAAACCTAACTTTTTTTTTTTTTCATTTAAATGAGCTGAAAATTGCTGACTACTTGTGGTGGGTTTGTTTCTTACAAAAAGCAAGGGTTTCTAAGGTGCTGTGTTTAATGAAAACCTGCTTTTCAATAGCAGCAGTTACCTTGAACAAACAGGAGCTGAAGCCTCCCATGAAGGAATCTCACCTGTCAAGAGACATTAATCTGCCGGTGAGGAGTGGAGGCAAGGCGCTGTGGTTAATTATTTAAAACTATTTTTTTTTTCTGAAAACATTTCTCAGACCATGCTGGCTCCTTTTGTTGCCTATGGACATTGGCAGTGACAGTTTGTGCTTTTGCTGAGATGGTTCTAAAAATACAGGAGAGGAATATGGGTGTGTGATCAAAGCTCAGGGGTATTGTGATGTTCTGCCTGTATGTTTTGTGGAAAATAGTTGCTTGAAAATTCAGATGAAGGTGTGTGTGTGTGTGTGTGTGTGTGTGTGTGTGTGTGTAGGCATGTATGTTCATGGATATAAGGGTATGTGCTCCCTTGGCATGTATTTGTGAAGGCCAGAAGTCAAAGTGAGGTATTTTTCTCTATTGATTTCCACCTTGTGTTTTGGGAGGGGGTCTCTCACAGAACTTGAAGCTTATGGATTCAGTTTGACTGGGCAGCCAATGAGCTCCAGAGATCTGTCTGTTCCCCCTCCCCAGCTTCCCAGCACTACGGTTATCAACTCATGTCACCATACTTGGCAGTTTTATTTGGTTGCTGCCAATCCAAACTCAGGTCCTGATAGTTTTGTAGCAAAGAATGTAATCAATTCGGCCATCTCTGTGGTTTCCAGATGAACCTTGTTCTTTCTATGGTTGAGTTTATATAGTGGACCTAAACTTGACCAGGAGAGGAGCTCAACACCTGGAACACCTTTACTAGCCAACATCTGCAAGGTATGGCCAGTGAGCTGATAAGGCAAGCACGGCAAGTATGTTTTCTTAGGAAGGCAAGGTGCTCTGTAAATATTAGCCACAGAAGGAATATCAATTCGTTCACATTTACCTCATAAACTGCTGATAGGGAAGGGGCTCATGAAAACTGACCCTTAAACCATATTAACGCCAAACTTCCCTAGAGAAAGGGTGGATTCAGACTTCCAGTCCAGAAAGAGGCAACTGAGGGAGAAGGCCAGGCAGTGTTGTTAGCCACCTTGTGGGTAAGCTCAGGTATGTGCAAGACTACTGTAGGCACTGAGAGTTAAGGGGTGTGACAGAGGCAGCTGCTGTTGTACTAAAGGAGCCCAGGGTATTTGCTGCTTATAAAGACTGTCTTGTTTGATGGAGTTAAATCTACACTGCTCATCTGACCCAACTGCTCAAAAGCCATTAGAGTGTTTAAAATAATATGCTCACCGATAGGAAAGAAAATCCACTCATCTAAAAGGCATAATCGGTCACTGGGTTCTCTTCCTCAGTTTCAAAGTGAGAAAGCCCAGTATTTTCCATTCTCTGTGAGTATGTGAGCTACAAGGTCTGTGGAGTGTATTATTAATGTCCTGATGCTGAAGATTTAGCCTAGGGTCTCGCACATGCTAGACAATTACTCCACCACTGAAGCATACCCCTAGCTCTCTGGTGGTTTGTTTTCTCTCTTTGATACTAAGTTGTGCAGGCTGGCCTTGAGCTTTAGATTCATCTACCTCAGCCTCTGGAGAAGGTGGGATGACACACCTGCTTTGGACATGCCAGGCTGGGTTGTGAGTTCCAACCCTGACCCTTACCCCTCCCCCCCTCTCTCTTTTGTTCTCTGGTCTCCAACTCTCTAAGAGAAGACATCAGATCTGTTTGCTTCTTGGGATGTGACACCTGTCTGTGCCAATGCATGTTGCTGTGTATCTGTGAGAATGCTTGTGCAGAAAACAGAAGTTCTTAACAAAATGCTTCCCTCTCTGCCCTTTTCTCTCTTCAAACATAGCCTGGGTGTGCGTAAAAGCAGCCACTCAGGATGAAGATGTTGACGGCCTCCAACCATCCCTCTGCAGGTTTGTGTCTCCCTCCCTTCTTCATCCTCCATCCAAATTCTAGAGACAAAGTACAGTTTTCCAATCCTACCCACAAACCAGCAGCTCTGGGATAAAACTGAAATGGGGCCTATTTGATTTTGAAAAGTTTCCATTTAAAGAAAAGGACAGATTCAGCTTTGCTGAAAATGACCGAAATAAAATGTCTCCAACTCTGTTTTTCATGAGGACTGAATTTTTCTAAAGGAAACCATCCCTAAGAAATGCCACAACACATATATTCTGCTAAAGGGACAATTGCTGAGAGGACAAATGAAGTCTAAGTCATCTTCACTCTACTGGCAACAAAAATAACCGTCAGCTGTGTTGTCTGTCTGTGGCTCCTTGCAAAGGGAGAAGAATTTGCTTTTCAGGAGACATTCTGGAAGACTATGCATCCCTGGCTGATGCTCTGTCTCTCCCTTGGGATATACAGTCAGAGGTGACAAGACCATCATGAGAGTCGGCAAGGAATCATGCATGAGTGAGCCATCAGAGCTGCATGGTGGCTACAGAGAACTGAACATGGCTTTCTCCCTGAGCTTCTTCTGCACCAGAGTGTTACCTGGGCTGGGCCTAATTATATCTGAATGGGATGGGGTGAGAGAAGAGAATCTAGAGTCTGTAGTCAGAATGAATCACTAGGCCACTCTCCAGCCTCACAGGGAGGAGGACCAAAGCCAGATTTTTGTATTTTAAAAAAAAAATGTTTTTGCAGCTGACAGCTGTATGTGAACAGTCAGAATTCTTTGCAGTGAACATCTTAAAATATGGGAATCAAGATTATTGGTTTTGGGTGAAAACCAAGTGGTTTGGAACTACAGGATTGGTTGTTTCAAAGGCAGAAGTGGGAGGGGTGGATTTGGCTGAAACTTTGAGCATAGAAAGAAATTAAGGATTGTGAAATGAGGAGTCTTTCCCTGCTTAGGGGACTATTTATATAGTCCCCTACAGCTTAGGCCCAGAGGCACTTGTAGGGCATCAGAGTGATGATGTCCCTTCCATCTCCACAGGGAAGAAGAACGCGGAATGTAGCTTCTGCAATTCTCAAGCTGGTCCCCAGATACGTGGGTGGGGTAGAAGCTGGAGGCTTTAGTAAACAGTACCACCTTGATTTGCTCTTGTTCTATGGATATACTCTAGAAAATCAGTCCAAAAAATGATGGCAGGGCTGGGGAGGTGGCAGAGCCAGGAAAGTGCTTGTTAAACAGGCATGGGGTCCTGAGTTCACACCCCTAGGATTCATGTCAGAAGCCATACCCTGCTGCTTGTACATGTAATCCCACAGCTAGGGACCCAGAGACAGGTGGATTCCCATAGCTCATTGGCTGGCCAGCCTAGTCAGTCAGTGAGCTCCGGATTCAGTGTGAGACTCTGTTTCACTACACAGGAGGCAGAGGAAGACAGGTTTGAGGCCATCTTGGCTTACATAATGAATTTTGGGCCAGTGATGCCCTGCCTCGAATTAATTAATTAATTAATTAATTAACTAATTAATTAATTAATTAAAAGGTGGAGAGAGATAGAGGAAGACCCTGGATACATGTGAACCCTTACATACACACATGACCACACACACACACACACACACACACACACACACACACGACCACACACAGGTATAGAAATACAACATTCTCAAACAGACATAACCAACCAAGGAACTCATGATCTGCCCCCACCCCATACACACAAAAATATTAAACAAAACAAGAAAGTATGCTCTGCAATCTGGAGTGCTTCCCACAGAGCAAGTACTGTCATGTCCAAACAAGCTATCTTTGATCTGGTGGAACAAATCCACTTTCTGAAACTACAGTCTGATACATGTCGCTTCTCCTCCAATTTCCCCCTGGCCCCAGGCTTTCTGTCCTAAGAGAAACCCCAGAGTCACCACTCACTTCAGGAGCTTGGATAGAGCAGGGTTGGAGGGTCAAGGAGCTGGCTCAGTGAGTTAAAGTACATACATGAAGAGCCCTGAGTTCAAATCGCCAGCACCCGCAGACGCCCAGGGTGGGTGCAGAGTCAGGAGGATTGCTGGGACTTGCAGGCCACCAGCCTAGCTGCAGATTGAATGAGAGACCCTGTTTCAAGGAAGTATGGCAGAGAGTGACAGAGCAGGACACCTGATGCCTTCATCTTACTTCTGTGCATCACACACACACATACACACACACACACACACACACACACACACGCTCACACACACACTCGTTAGTGTAACTCCTATAATCTCCATGATACTTAGATAAAAAGCGGCACCTTCATGGCATTGCTGTCCCAGCTTTTGGAATTCAAGTCACTTCTCCTAATGAATCTGAAATGGGGAGAGGGAGAGAGGGAGGGAGAAATGGAGGGAGGGAGAGAGAAAAGGAGGGATGAAGGGAGGGAGAGCTGGAGGGAAGGAAGGAGGGAGAGAGCGAGCTAATAAAATGAGCAAAAAGGCTTCCTGCCTTTATCAGTCCCCTCTCAACATTACTTGAGGCTTACAATCCCCTTCTGCTCCTCACTCTATTCTAGTCAATGACTAGTAGATCAGGGTCTGGGCTCAAGAGCTACATTTGTTAATGTCCACCATGGGGCTGGAGGACAAACTCTTCCTAGCCATGCTGTAACAGCTGCTTGCTGAGTGCCAGTAAGCAAGCACTTCTGTTTGGTGAGGGAAGGAGACAACAGATGCCAAAGGCCCAGGACTTCAGGTTACATGATAAACAGGGCTATGAAACTACTAATATGCTTGCCTCACAAGCATGGTGACCCCATGATCCCCAGAACCCAGGTTTTTCAAAGCTTAGTGTGGTGGTACATGTCTTGTAATCCTAGGGCTGGGGAGGTGGAGGTAGGAAGATTCCTGAGGCTCGATGAGTCCCAGGCCAATGAAAGACCCTGACTCAAAAAAATAAGGTGAAAATCACTTAAGGAATGACACTAGAGATGCACACATTACACATGCAGAAAAGAGGAAATAGATAGGAAGGAAATAAAGTAAAAACGACCGGAGGAAGGGAGGAAGGAAGGAAACAACTAATTCACATCATAATAGGATAAGAGCAAAGGTACAAATGCCATCTCATCTTGGCCAGAAGGCAAGCAGAAAACTATGGACTTCATATGTTTTAGCAATTAGGTCTAGAGATTCAGCCTTCTTCCTCTTGGTATGAAGTCATGCTTGTCCTCTACAGCTTGAGGGAATGGTCAGTGCAGCCTCCAGGAATGTTTCAAAGCCAAGTCCAAGATTTCAGACCTGCTCCATAGAAAGGCTGCCCCAGCACAGCAAAGACTAAGCCACCCTGAAGCCTTTGCCACTGTCATCCAGAGAACAGTACAACCAGGCATCACTAGGTGGCATAGCTGCCCTGGTGTATTAGTGTCTTAAAGCACACTCGTAACTGCCACGGGATGCTTTGATCATGTGCCTGAAAGAATCCTGGTGATGACCTAGGCCACGATGGTCAAGAGGAAGATTCTGTTAGCAGAGAGCATCCTGGGATTGTCTCAAAGAAGTGATACAGTCGAATCTACAACAGTAAGCACCTGCCTGTCAACATCCTTCCTGCCCTGGCCACTGCTGAGTACACATCAACCTTTACATTGTAATCAGTATATCCCAAGGGGGTAGGTCTGTTCAGCACCTCCCAGACCACAATTCCCATCCCCCCAATATATGTGACATATTTTAAAATTCCTCAACTATCCTTTGCCAGTTGTAATGATAATACAACTCTGTATTTACAAAGGAACCATACTCCTCCCACCCCTTGGGCATCCTGCCCTTCCCAATTCAGAAGAGCCTTGCTATGAGTGGTCCAGCCTCAATGCCAACTGGGTGATGTGATATTTTGTTGAGTGGTTAGGTGGTATATCAATTAGGGTTCTTGTGAAGAACAGAACTGATACCAATAAATATGCTTTTAAAGGGAATTTACTCGATTGACTTATACAACAAGGTCTTGGTAGCCAACAGTGTCTGCCTTCACACCAGAGAGACTGAAACCCCAGTAGCTGCTTAGTCCAAAAGCCAGGTGCCCCTGTCTCCACTATAGTGTGGCCCTGAAACCTGGAGGGTTCTTGGAGGGCCATTGGTTTTCCATGCATGTTGAATGACCAAGAAACTGAGTTCTAATGTCAGCAAATAATGATGGTAGCAGCAACAGCAGCAGCGGTGGCAGTAACAAGATACCACCAGGGTAGACAGGCTGCCAGCACAACATGAAGGCAAGCAGGCAAAAAAAAGCAACTTTTTTTCTTTCTTTTTATCTGGGCTGCCACCAGAAAGGGCTGCCCACATTTAGGGAGAGTCTTCCCACTTCAATCGAAGGATCAAAAAAATCCCACATAGCTCGCTGAAGGACCTGTCAGTAGCTTAAGGATCCAGTCAAGTTGAACCCAGTTTAATCATCACAGATCAAAAGCATGAACCTAGTGTCCAAAATTAGAGGGTACAACTTTTATTGTCACCTATGTGATGATTGTCACTAGCCACCTGCCACTTGTGGAGACCTGCAGAAGTCATTGAAGCAGGATCCACGGGTAGTCTCCTGTTCATGACTTTACTCAGTTCGTGTTTTATTTTGATAATTTAATCAACTCAAGCCTTGGCTTCATCACTATGGCCTGGGATGATAGTGGCAACTATGTCATTTTAGTGAGAATCTATAGGGATTCTTCATATGAAGCAAGTGGGGGTGATGCCTGACACTTAAGAGCTCCATTGAATAGTCAAAAGTCCCTGATGTCTCCACCACAAAAATCATGGCAGCCAAGACTGATCCTGGCTCTCCGGGTCTAAGCCCATACTTGTGTTACTCATCCTGATCTTGATGTTCTTTCTGCTAAGCCTGTTTCTTCCTCTTACTGCTTAAAGCAGGCTTTCTTAAGCTTCTTCACTCATAACCCATTTACAACCATGAAATTTTGTAGTTGACCCTGGATACCGTATAGAATAGGTATGCAGATTGAACATTTACTGATGATAAAATGTAAAGAACTTTATTTTAAAATAATTCTTGGGGGTGCTGCTCCTGTGGCTCAGTTGGTACAGTGATAGCCTAACAGGCACAAAACCCTGGCTTCCATCTCCAGCATTGAGTGAAACCTGGAGATGGTGGTGTGTGTCTGTGATTTGGCACTCTGGAGGTGGAGACAGGAGGATCAGATGTTCCAGGTTATCCTTAGCTGCATAGCAAGTTTGAGGCCAGTCTGGGCTACATAAGACCCTGCCACAAGACAAAACTAGAAAAGAATTATTGGGCATACATACAATTTTACCATTTATTTAAAAGTAAAGCACATTGCATTTGCATAAATTTGCATAGGAATGAGATGGCTGTTCTCTATTTTTACCTAAAGCATTGAGTCTTGGCTGCATGTTTGATACTGCAGGATATGTAACATCTTCAGTGTGTATCATAGTTATTGTGTATTTTGGTTTATAATCATCAGTATGTCACTACTCACATGAAGATGTAGTGCAAAAGTGGGAAAAATTGTATCAGGCTATTTCAGAAATTGTTAAAAATTCTGCTTGAATCCCAAGCCGAAATTCATTGAGTGACTATATTTTAATGAAACTCTGGTCGTCAACTCAAGCTGAAAATTTTAAAATGAAACATTCTAACACTGTATGATATGAAGACTTACTAATTTAATACTCATATGCTGAGGAATGATGAAGAAAATACTGACTCTCTGTTTTCAGTAATGAAACATGATGTTTCTGTAGGAGCAAAAAGCTTTCCATTTATAATAAAAACACTGCTGTTGTAACTTACAGTCGTCTTGAATCTTAGCGCAAGTGTCTAAGGCAGTAAGTAGTAAGGCTGTATAATGTAATATGGGCTAGTACTGGCGGAGACACTATGGATGCGTTACCTGTTGGATTTTGAATTTGTTTTTCATTGGCACACATTCGGAAGCCTTTTGCCATTGCCAAATGTTTCATGACCGGGCATTCATTATGGGACCCCATGTGGAGTCATGGCCCAGAATATTAGAAACCAGGGTTTCCAGGACCTGCTGCCACCCAGCTGCCTGAGCCTTGAGTTCTTTTTCATACATGTAGTTTCAAAGTGGTTCATGAACTCCTTGGAGACATAGATCAGATATATGGAAGTGCCTTTTTGATCTGTTGCTGTCTTAGCCACTTTTCTGGTTAGGACAAAACACATGACAGGAGCAATTTGGGGAAGGAAAGGCTTTTATTGGCTCACAGTGCTAGAGTACAGGCCATCATGGTGAGGAAATCATGGGGGCAGAAACTTGAGTAGAGAGAAGAACCCTGTGCTAGCTCACTTTCCCCTTATACAGTCCAGCACCTAGTTCATGGAATGCTGATACCCACAAAGAAAGGTTTGCAACCTCAATTAATCCAGTCTAGAAATTCTCTTCTAGGCATGCCCAGACCTTTGTCTCCTAGGAGGAGCTATTTCCTGTCAGGTGAATGATATTAACCCTCACAATTGACAACATGCTTTGAGAGATTTCTTTATTTAGCTGTCAAACTAAACACTGTCTACTAACCCAGGGGAGATTCCCATGGCTGGCTTTAGAAATTTGTCAGAAGTATCTTACTGATGGGAACTGCCAGGGCTCACACCCAGGGTTCTGTGCATGGTAAGCACAAGTTCTACCATCTAGCTGCATGGTGACTCCCTCGTGGAAAAACACACACTGAGAACTAGGTAGGTTCCCTAAGCCCTGTTCAGCAATGCAACAACTGCCCATCGCTTCCTGTCAAAGACCCGAGTTCTTTCTAAGCCCTGCACTTACATGTGATGCTTGAGCATACAAAACACACCCTCACGGACATGCACATAATTAAAAATAAATCTTTTTAAAAGTGTCTGCATTAGACCCCACAGACAGAGGTTTTAAACCCCAGCTATGAGAGATGACAAAAGAAACATAGGATTCCTTACTGTGGGTTTTGTGGTCGAATCAGATGGTGCACTCAATGCTGGCTTGGATGTTTTTGACCTCTGAGTACTCATTACCTTATTAAACGCTCTGAGAAGTCCTGCTGCTTAGAGACACTTTTAACTTTATTTAACCTACAATCTCCGAACCACTACCAGCATGGAAATCGGTTTTGAAGCGTGATTAAGAAGCCACCTGTAGACCAGTAGTTAGAAATGCAGGATTTGAGGGTGTGCACTCCATGAAATCTAAGCTTGATGTATTTCTTAATGACATCTTTGAAGTTGTTTTTTAAGGACGTGGCTTTGCATGGAGATTGACGTCTGCAACTTCTTCGTCCGTGATCCTGAAAGCATTCAAGGCTGCATCAGGACCAGCCTTGTGTGTCACACGTGAGCAGGGTGATGTTAAAGGAGATCCTTTCCCAGCCTCAGCTCCGGACTGAGCTTCAACCCCAATGGCATTTGTTTGGAGTTGTGTGGCTTAACATGCCTGTCTCCTCAGCTGCTGTGCCAACCTTCCATGACACCCACTTTAACCATCAGAAACATGCAGTTCTAATGAAAGCAAGAAAATAGTACCAAGGACACTCTCTGTGGTCTCCCCCAAACTCCAACACTGGCATGTCAGGTCTGGCCAGCTTCAGCAGAGTGTTCAGACCTTCAAGGTACCCCCAGAGATAATGCTCAGAAAGGCTGCTTCAGTGGCAAGCTTTTACAAGTAAAGACCAAGGGATGGAAAGTTGTCAGTATGATGGAAAACAGAAGTGAAAGGTGATGTGGAGAGGGTCAAAGGTGGCCCTATGCTCTACCAGATCTGAGGCCAGACCTAGGTTTCACTGCCCATGTGTGCTGTATGATTGAAGAATGGAGGCCTCAGGGAATCCCACACCCTTCACTCTCCAAAAGCTCCTATTCAAGACCTCCATCTGGAGTGCTGAGACAGCTCAGTTGGCAAAGTGCTTGTCATACATGAGTGAAAACCCAAGTTTGATCCCCAGAACCCAAACAGAAGAGCCAGGCTTGGTGCCATATGTTTGTAATCTTGATGCCACAGAGGCAGAAAGGAACAGTCCCCTGGCTGGGGCTTGCTGCCCAGTCAGCCTAACTCACTTAGCAAGTCACAATTGAGTGAGACAACCTGTCTCAAAGAACAAAGTGGGTAGTTCTTGAAAAATTACTCCGGAGGTTGACTTTTGGCTTCTGCAAGCATGAGTGTGCATCCCCCCCCCCCCACGCACAAACACACAGTCCTGGCTTATACACATGTACCCACATGCATGTGAACATATGTGCATATAAAAACATAGGCATGTGTGTATACACCTGTATGTCCACACACACATGAATCTTCTTCTGAGATTCCCACTTTCACTAAAATTGGTCAAGGGCACTGGATAGATCTTGTTCTGATTGACATCTGAGTCAACTTTAGTCCTGAATGTAAGGAATTTTGAAAGTTGTGCATGCCAGCAGGTGCTCCTGTGAGCTGAATAATCAAATTAGGTTGGCTGTGAGACCCAGGATGGATGCTCGTAGGCTTCTAGGACAGAGGTTACAGTGAGGAGACCAATGGACAAGGGTCTTCTTTCTTTATGGGTCTTCACCAATGGCAGACAATCTGCTTTCAAAAGGACCTCTGTGGCCTTGTGAAGCTACTTGTCTCTGTGTCCCAGCTACACAGAAACAAGAAACCAGGACACAGTGTTCAGCTCCCATTTCCTGAGCTAAAGTGGCCACTGGGGTAAGTGAAATTGGATAAGCGAGGGACTAGCTATCACAGGCTTCTGGCTCTGAACGTACTGGGGGGATCTGTTTAGAAGTTAACCAGCAAGATGGCTTAATCTCACTGTCTCACTTTATTGTCTGAGTTACTGAGTTTCCAGTGGGAGCTGCCCATGAGAAGATGAATGTGGTTCAGTCTCAAGCACGCAGTTTAGCCTCTTTTAGGTGTGTATACATTTCCCAAAGCCCTGTCTAAATGACGGCTAAATAAACATTGGAATCTCCTGCCTCTGGAGAAGTTTTGAAGTTGCTCATTCCAAATACTGTATGAACAAGAATCCTGATAGGCTGGTTCCATTCTGGAAAAGGAAACAGAGGCATTGGATTTCTCATTGGCTTGTGTGCTTGTATTTTGGAGTACTCTCGGTACCCTTATTCTGATTTATTTCTCTGGAATGAGATGTTGAGGAAGAGAATGCATAGAAGCTGCAGGTACCAAGCCCTCTAGGGGCATCTCTCTCGTCTTGATGCGTTTCACTCTATACTTACAGAAACCCAAGCTTCTTGTTTTCCCTTATCAGGAAAAAAATACAAGCAGAGAAAGAGCAGATCAGTCTTCCTTTGAAACATTTCAAAAGTCAGGAGACGGGCTGAGGCGGCATAGGCATGAGGACCGGAGTTCAAATCCCCATGAGCAGTGTAAAGAGCCAGGTATGGTGGTGTGTATGTAATCCATATGCTAGGAGGCACAGGCAGGAGGATCCCTGAGACTCATCATCAGCCAATCTATCCAAGTTGGTGAGGCCCAGATTCTGTGAGAGATCAAAACAGGCAGAATGATAGAGGAAGATACCGAAGTTGACTCTAGGTCTCCAAATATACGTACGTACGTACATACATACATACATATGTGCTTGTTCTCTCTCTCTCTCTCTCTCTCTCTCACACACACACACACACACACACACACACACACACAAGCGAGAAAAATAAAAATGAGGATACAAATCTGTCCCCCAGTAATCCTGTGTTGTCACATAGTACTTTGCTGGAAAGTCTTCTTTGGGGTACCTACACCATGTGTCAGGAAACTAGAAGTTCAGGTCCCTGAGTGTCAGACCTGATGACCTTCAAAGCCCCTGTGTGATAACATCGTAGAAGACCCTCAGTGCCACTCAGGTCAAGTCTGTGGTACTTCTCAACCTCATACCTTATAGAACAAATGGAAAATATCACCACAGGGCTCACATTAGAGGTATCCAGAGTATGTCTGGTGGCCCTTGAGTTTAAGAGCTGAAGAGTTAGCTGGGGAGCTAGCTCAGTCAATCAGTGCTTGCTGTGTACGCATGGAGATCTGAGTTTGATCTTCAGAATCCATGTGTTTTTTGTTTTTTTGTTTTTTGTTTTTGTTTGATTGATTGTTTTTTTTTTTTTTTTTTAAGCGCAGTGCTGGGGAAGGGGGAGATAGGAGGACCCTTAAAGCTTGCTGGCTAGGCAGCCTAGTGGTATCAGTGTGCCTCAGGCCATTGAAAGACCGTGTCTTACAGTGGGAGCACAGAGCCATCTTGAGCAACAGATACTCTGAGAGAAGAGTCTGAAGCTTGAAAATATCACTTCCACTTGACAAAACACTCTACTTGCCAGGGGACTGGCTCTGAATTCCTATGAGAGTCCTTGTTTTTCACTCAAACAGTATCCAAGTCAGAAGAACCTGACCTGGAGTTCACAGGAGGAGAAGCTGTTCTTTGTGCTCTGTTGAGGGCTTGTTTGGAATCCATATGACCATGTTGCTGGCTCGGTTCCCTTTGGTCCTGTGTACTACTCACTCATGGCTTTGTTGATTATTTTTAATTGCATTGAGCAGAATCAGGAGAAGTTCTCTGAGCACTCCTACCTCCAGGACTCCCTGGAGAATCCCTCTGCAGCTCATGCAGGTAGAATGCTAGTCTTCTCCAACATGGCAGCAACGCTGGTGATAGGGGCACATTGTTCCTTATGACCAGTCCCTCTCAATTCACCAGAGGATCATCAGCTAACTAAAACTTGCTGGCTTTCTCTCTAAGCTATCTGGGAAGGCCAGTCCCTTGGTCACTTGTTTTGGGATGCTGACAGCATTTTGCCAAAATGGGAAAGCATCAGGAAGTTGATCTAGCCCCACAGCCACTCTTCTCCTTCCTCCTGTTAATTGAAAGAGTAAAGAATCCAAGATGGTTCTTCCATGCTCCTGGACTCCTCCCGCTTTTCCATAGACACCCAGATTCTGGACCAAGATTCTCTCTCAGGTCCCATCTCCTCTGGCTCCTTGATTCCTCCAGGTCAACTGTTTTTCCTGCCTGTTCCCACCATCCCTCCAACTCTCCCTGGGCTATAATGGCGGATGGTGGAGGCCGATGTGGGAATCCATTGCCAGGAGACAGTTTCCAGGACCGTTCTCCACATCTCCCATCATCTTTTCCCCAGATCTTTGCTTATATGAACACATCAGAGCAATGGCCAGACATTCTGTTTCTGCTGAGGATTTTCAGTGTAGGAAGGAGTGGCATGGAGTGTTGATGCAGACCAATCCCTGTCAGATATTTAATAGGTCAGAGCCTTCAATATGCCTACGGCTCAGCCTTCCCTTAGCCTGGCATTTATCTCTGCTGTCTTCCCTGCTCTGACATCTTCTGTATACTCCTTGCTCCTCCTCAGATGCTTTGGGCACCGAGAATCCCAAGAGAAACCACTGGTCCATTGTATCCTCCTTTCTGCTTCTATTCTGGTCTCAGCCTGTTTTTGCCCCTGTAACCTTGAGAGACTTCATCCTCTCCACTCTGACGTCATAAACATTGCTTATAGTAAACCTGTGTTTGTAGCTGGATATTTATAACCAGTGGGTGTGGGAGAGTCCTAGGATTCTAGGTTCTGAGTTCTAACCTGCTCTCATACATTTCAAGGACTGCGTTGTCCCAAGGACTGATCTAATGACTGATTCTGTGGGCTGCTAAAATAAAAGGTGATTCATCTGGCAAGAACATCAATATTAATGACCTGAAGAGAGCCAGGATGGGTTCGAACCTTTTCCCAAGGGCCTTGTGTATAGCAACTTTCTAGACACAACTGATTTATTCATTGGACAAATATTTATCGGGTGTCTCCTGCACACAAGTGAGGCACCAGAGTTCCTTGGGCAGTGTTTCTAGCCGTGACTATGCAGGCAAGACACTAGGGGGCTGTTAAAGGCTGATGCTGGTGCAGTCTGTTTGGGTGGACCTGAGATTCTGCATTCCTGTCAGGTTCCCCATAAACAGCAGTTCCCCACAGATCACATCACAGCTGGCAAGAGTGACGACCAGTGCTACCCGGGCGAAAGAATGGCCTAGGTCACTCATCACGGACACATACGTGGTTTTAAATATCTGAAAGGCCATATTTAAAGGAACAGTGGCCAGAGAAATAACTCTGTGGATAAATTGTTTGCTATGTAAGTATGAAGATCAGAGTTCAAGTCCCCACCCACCATGTTGTTGTTTGTTTGTTTTGTTTAAAAAGAAAAGCCAGGCAGGCATGGTATCCTGCCTGTAATCCCAGTACTGTGGAGGTAGAGGTGAGGGATCCCAGGGCAAGAACTAGCTCGACTAGCATGCTCTAGGTTTAGCAGGGCACTGCTTCAGTAAATACGGTGGAAGGTGGTAGACAAAAAAACTGATGTTAACCCCAGGCCTTCACACATACACATATATGTTGCATATGGGCACTCACATACCTGGGCTCCCACACATACACACACATACACACAGGCATGCACACATGCATGCACACAGTCCAAAATCAAATTAAAAACATAAAAGGAAATAGGTGGAGAAGATTTTGAAGATCTATTGTACGCTAGTATGTCCAAAACACAGCATTAACTCGCCATCAGAAGGAACACGTTCAGATTCTCACCACCTGGCATCACTTTGCATGTACCTGCTTCTTGCTTTGGATGTGGACACATCTAAGAGGTCAGTGACCTCACATAGCCGTGTGCTCACAGATTCCATGTTACTGACTCATGGTAGAGGAGCATCTTCAGACTCACAAATGTGAGGCCAGATAATTTCCCACACTCCTGTGAACACTGACATGAAATTCTCAGCTCTAAGCCAGTGGCTTGGAAGTGGGTCATATTTTCTTCTCCATCCCATTCTAATCTTCAAATTGCTTGAAAATGCATACGTATGTTAGGAAGGTATCTTGGAGGACACCTGCCCAAATGTGTAGTTCCCTTTCATAGTTCTTTCTGAGATTAAGGCCTTTGAGCACAACCTGGCTGTTGGCATCATGTTCCGGCTTGGGTGTGGCAGTGTACACTCTGCAGTTCTTTTTCACTTGATGGATGGGAGAGGAGAGGAGGGAAGAGGCATCAGAGAAAGGGGACCAGGTTATATGACTTAGGGTGGAGATGCACAATAATCAGATTCTTCTTCCTTTTTGTCTCCTGTCTTCTTTTTCCTTCCCCACTATTGGTCTTTGGTGCTTCTATACCACTTTAGAAGGTTCTCTGTCTGTACGGATGGGACTTTGGAAGCCATCACACAAAGCAGCCCTGGAAAGTCAAGGAGAGGCATAAACATCGGCCATGTTTCCATGGTTGTCTGGAATTGGCTGTGATGCTGGTCCTGGGATCTCAGTGTTGGGTTGTTCTCTGAGAGTTGCTGCATTCTGAATCTCTGTGGAGCTGCCATGGTGATGGCAGTTAATGTTTACTGGGCACCTCTTTGAGTATGTACAGTTTAATCCAAGTTTCATTTTCACTAAGTTCTTAGTGGGACAGCATCTTCTCCAGGAGGATCAGGACTGAGTTGCGGCCCTCTTCTATGATGTAAAGAAGGAGATGTGTATCACACCAGCCTCCTCTGCTCTGCACCCTGTTGCTTGGGGGTTGATTTGCACCTTGAGTGTTTAGGACCATGGATGAGTGTTGGCTCTGGGGTCTTCACCACCACCACCATCATCATCATCACCAACACTGTCTTAGTCAGAGTTTCTATTCCTGCACAAACATCATGACCAAGAAGAAAGTTGGGGAGGAAAGGGTTTATTCTGCTTATACTTCCATGCTGCTGTTCCTCACCAAAGGAATTCAGGACTGGAACTCAAGCAAGTCAGAAAACAGGAGCTGATGCAGAGGCCATGGAGGGATGCTGCTTACTGGCTTGCTTGCTTCTCCTGCCTTGCTCAGTCTGCTTTCTTTTAGAACCCAAGACTACCAGCCCACAGATGGTACCACCCACAAGGGACCCTCTCCCCTTGATCACTAATTGAGAAAATGCCTTACCGCTGGATCTCATGGAGGCATTTTCTTAGCTGAAACTCCTTTCTCTGTGATAACTCCAACTTGGGAGTTTGTTCAAGTTGACACAAAACCAGCCAGTACACACACCATCACTGTCAACCACCTCTGTTATCATCACCAGCACCATCATCCTTTCCACCCCCTCAGCTGGTCCCCTTAGCCTGACTATAGCTAGAAACGGTATGTGTAACAGATAAAGGTGATGGGTAGTGATGATTGTCAATCTGAATCAAACTAAAAATCACTTAGGAGACAGTTACCTGGACATGTCTGTAAGGTATTTCTAGATTATGTTAATTAAGATAGGGAGCATCATGCCATGGGCTGGGATTCAAGACTGAATTTAAAAACAAAAGACGAGTGCCAGAATTGATTAACGGAATGTGCTCTTGACTGTGGATGCAATGAGGCCAGCTGCTGCCCATGCCTGCTTCCATGCCTTTCCCACTATGAGGGACTGTACCATTAAATGATGAGCCATAATCAACTCTTCTTTCCTTAGGTTGCTTTTATCTGGTATTTTTTTAACAGCAATGAAAAATGTAACGAATATCAAAGTTCTAGATATCTGGCCCCACTCACTTCCCTGCCCTGTCGACCCTGATAATCCTCTTTCCTGAACTGATGAATAGGAGACTGACTGGATCTTTTTGTTACTTTTTTTTCATTCCCCAAATAACAATGTTTCTGGAAAAGCTTGCAAACACAGTTCCGACTCCTTCAGGCAAGCACAAATGAAATACATGAAGAGTATGGCTAGCGTCTCCCCAAGGAGCAGGCTAGGGTGGAAGGATGGCAAGCCAGGGTGGGAAGACTCAGGAGAGAAGCTGCTGGTCCAGCGCCATCCGCTATTGAGTTATCACGCGGCTGCTCAGCCAGCTAAGTACAAATTAATCTCTCGTGGCTGACCAATTATGCATAGTCTTTAGGGAGAAAACAAGTTAAAGAAAATGTGTTAGGTAAAGCAAGGGCCAGCCGCTCTTGAATTGGGAGGAGGGGCAGGCTCACTCTGTGTCAGGGCTTATTTTTACAACTCTAGTCCAGCAAATTTACCAGCGTGCATAATACAAGAACCACATCTAATGGTGTGTGTGTGTGTGTGTGTGTGTGTGTGTGTAGTGAGGCAGGCAGGCATCTGCTTTTCAACAGATGCTCGGCCCGTGTTCATTTCTCCGCTCTCCCTCCCTGGCTCACTTCTCCCTCACCCGTCCCTCTAACATACAGAGAACATCCCCAGGATCCCCTGAGCTCCACTCTCCTCTGCTGCTCTTGCCTCCTAGAAATTGTAAAGTTGGTTTCTTCAACCCCACCTGTGAGATTGACACTTCCTAGGGCTGTTGCTGCCTCACTGAGTAATCTTTGGGGCTGGGACAATGCTGGTTGTGACAGCAAAGAAGAAATTTCAAATTGTCTCAGTTTATTTGTAAATGTGTGTGTACGCTTGTGTGCGCAGGCATACATGTATGTGTGAGTATGTGAATGCGGAAAAGACACACTTGAACATGCTAGATGACAAAGATGGCTTCCCTGGGTGCTACCTACCTTGATTTTTGAGCCTGGGGCTCACTGATTGGGCTAGATTGGCTAACCAGGGGAGCCCCA
Source organism: Rhynchomys soricoides (assembly GCA_019843965.1). Taxonomy (NCBI): domain Eukaryota; kingdom Metazoa; phylum Chordata; class Mammalia; order Rodentia; family Muridae; genus Rhynchomys; species Rhynchomys soricoides. The sequence goes on along the minus strand of JADRCH010000036.1, from coordinate 7,938,233 downwards.
GATAGCTGCCTGTCTCTGTCTCCCTTGAAGAGGTTGCATGCATGTACCATGTACCTGGGTTTTCACATGGGGCTCAAACTACAGTACCTATGCAGCAAATGTTTTACTGAGTACCTCGCCCAAGTTGTCTCGGTTTTTATAGGCATCCGGGGATCTGTTGGTGGATGTCTTTACCAGGCTTATTGCTCTTCCTCCCTATCATGTTCTCCTCCAATGCCTTCCACTCACCCATTCTTCTCCATTGCATTCCTCTTCCCTCTGTGAGGTCGCTTAGCATCTAGTAACATTTCCACATATGCCCCATCAACAATGGATTGAACCCAGGACATCGATGATACAATGACAGCTGGTACTACAGAGCAGTCTCTTTTTGCTTTTGGGTTTTGTGGAATAAACAATACCTAGCAGTGAGGTTTATCAGGAAGAAGAAGCATTGTAAGAATGAGTATTTGTCAGTTCACAAATACGCAAAGGCTCTTGAGATTTACATTCATTCATTCATTTAGACAATATCCGGAGTAGGAATTTTTACTCCTTCAGTATCTAGACTTCATCTACTCCACAAATCCGCACTGAGGCCTTAGTCAGTGCTAGGGGCAGTGCCGTGATCTTGAGATATTGTGGTGAAAACACTCCTATGTCTATTCTCATCCAGCGTATGAGTTAGTGTACACAGCGTGCGTGTCATCACAACACCGCAAGGCTTACCAGATGTCCTGCATCATGCACACGAGAGACTTTAATGCAGCTAAGAAGGCAAGATGAGGAGTGACCAGTAGACAGAAACAGAAGGCATGATAATAATAATCACTGAGCCATGGTCACAGGAATAGAGAGGAGAAATGAAGCCACAGGTGAAAGTTCAAGCTGCCAGGGCAATCCCATGGCCCCATGGCTCAAGTTCATATTCATCTCCTTGCACGGGGTATCTTTTGGAGATACCGATGTTGGAATATGCATTGTAACCATTTTCAAGGATCTCACTCACATTGAGGCCTGAACATGCCTAAGCTATTAATCTCAACTGTTTACCAGGAAAGGATAGACACTTAGAAAATCATGTCTCTGAGTAATGGGCAAAACACTAGTCTAGTAGAAGTGGGCCCTCAAGACTGCTCAGATGTGCGTGTGGTGGCACAAACCTGTAATGTCAGCTCCTCAAAGAGGCTGAGACAGGAGGCTCATGTGCTCATAGCCACAGTGAAAAGCTTAGAAAGACTGCCTCAAAATTCAAAAGAAGGTTGGGCTATAGCTTAACAGTATGCAATTGTGTAGTATGTACCAGGGCCTGTGTTCCATCACACACACACACACACACACACACACACACACACACACACACACACATGCACAAGCACAGGAGAGAGAGAGAGAGAGAGAGAGAGAGAGAGAGAGAGAGAGAGAG
>JADRCH010000036.1:7905858-7936818 GCA_019843965.1 Rhynchomys soricoides | reverse complement strand
GAGAGAGAGAGAGAGAGAGAGAGAGAGAGAGAGAGAGAGAGAGAGGCAGACAAAACACCCCACTGGGAAATGCAGAGCCCCCTGGGATCCCTGGAGCTAAGCCTGTTTTCACCACCTGGAGTCCTCTGCCTGACTCCACAGAACTCAACCTGACTCCTTCCAGAACTCCAAAGTGACTTACCTCCAGGCTGAGGTTGACAAGAGCTTCAAAAGTGTTTTTTAGAAGCAGATCTTTTGTTCCTCCTCAAGTTTCACCTCCGCCCACCATGCATTTTTAGGGAAATCAATCCCTCTGTTTTTGATAATCCTGCCCTCAGCTCATCAAAACTGCCACTTCAGCCCAGGGATCTGGTAGCTGGGTAGAACTAGAAAGTCTTGTTTACCCCTTCAAAATCAGGATTGTTTGGCTGATCAGCAAGAGGGTTGACTTGTCCTCAGAGCACACATCCCATGTGTCCCCAAGATTCCCACAGGCTCTGGAAGTTCCATGCAGGACTTGAACCCACCTTTCACATGCTGTGACTTTTTTCTCAAACAAAACAAACACACATGCCCCAAATGTACTGCCCGGGTACTGCCCGGGAGTGACAGCAGTGGCCTCCTGTGTCTCCACTGGACAAGCAGGAAGGTAGAGCTTGGGGTTAGTTTGGAGTTTTGCTGTGTTAGCTACTGATTTGCTGCATAGCTTTGGGTGGGTATTTTAACCTCTCTATTGCACCTCATTTTTTCTTTCTGGTTAATTGGGGAGATGAAACAACAGGAACCTTTGCACCCAAAGTACACCCCTGTCTTCTGCATCATTAGTAACCACTGAAGTCACCACACAGAATATTCCACTCCCAATGTGTTTTGGTTGGCTTATCTGTTTATTGTCTTTGCAAACACAGTGTGTTGCCCTGTCATTGGCATCTTGCCAGGAATGGAGAGCCAATTTGATCATGTTGCTTCTGGCTGTCAGGACATTCTCATCTGACCACTATATAGAAGAAGTGTGTGGAGAGGGTGGCTGAGTGACATTATGACTGATTGGCTGATAACAGTGGCTGACAGTGATTGATTGAGTGTGAAGTTATCTGCTCTCATTACTCCTGAAATTGAATTCAGATCGGTTCTATTGGAGGGTTTCCATGGAGACCAGAACCTGCTGGGGCAGGTGTCTGTGGGTGTGGTGGTTTATTATGATCAATACCTGTTTCCTGTGCTGGCCTGCAAAAATGATTAGGGATTGGAATCAGGCAGACAGAAGCACACACACACACTAAACAAACAAACAATAAGAAACTTGTGTGTGCACATAGCTGGGGACATATGTGCATGCATATGTGTGTAGAGGTCAAAGTCAGAAGTCAACCTTGAGTGTTATTCCTCAGGAGCTGTCCACTTGGTTCTTTGAGACAGGGCCTTTCAGTATCCTGAGGCTCTCTCACTCAGCTAGGCTGGGCATCAACCAGCAAGCTTCAGGGATTCTCCTATCTCTACCTCCCCAGTGTCAGGCTTTACAGTGTATATTGCCACGTCTGGCTTCTTATATGGCGCTCTAGTTTCATTCTGTTGCTGTGATAAAACACTCTTCACCAAAAGCAACCTGGAGAGGAAAGGGTTAATTGGTCCTAGTCCATCATTGAGGGAAGTCAAGGCAGAAACTTGAAGCAGAATCCATGGAGGAGCATTGTTCTCTCTCTCTCTCTCTCTCCCTCTCTCTCTCTCTCTCTCTCTCTCTCTCTCTCTCTCTCTCACACACACACACACACACACACACACACAGACTCACACTTTCCTACCTTTCTGACATAGCCCAGAACCACCTGCCCCTGGAATCATGCTACCCACAGTGGGCTTGACCCTCCTGCATCAATTAAGAATCAAGACAATCTCACATAGACATGCCCACAGGCCAATCTGATTGGGGAATCCGTAAATTGAGAAGTCCCTTCTCAAGTGACTATAGATTGTGTCAAACTGACAGATAAAGGTAACTGGGACATGGCATATAGGTTCTGAGACTTAGGTCCCCATGCTTGTCTGACAAGCACATTGCCAACTAAGCCATTTCTGCAGCCACAAGAAACCTTCTGATGCTGCCGTATTGCTACTTGAAATGAACGCAAGTCTTCCATGCATTTTGACCCATCAGGAGTTTGCTGTTGTTCCTTTGTTGCTCACTTGGGTAGTGTGCTTTTGTAAAGTGGTCCTGCTTTTGAAAAGCATCCCTTCTCTCTTTGAGGAGAATGGGGATCCCAGACACATGTTCGTCCTTGTTTTTCAAAACACAAAGCATTACCACTACAACCAACACTAATCACGTCTTAAGCATGCGCCTGTTCATGGCAGTCAGGGGTGGTCCCACAGGCATCTCTGGGTTGGTTCTGTGAATGAAAATGCCATTAACCATTTCACAGGCTGGCTTTATTGATCTCTGCCAATGTTTGCTCTGTCACTCTTCAGGAAAGCCTTCTGACTGCCTGCACCAGAATTAAGGACTCCTGCTTACCCTTCCCATGACATCTATTCATCTTTCATCATTGGATTCATCCAGGTGATCTTTCCCTAAAGTTTGTCTCTAAATTATGGCCTTCTTGAGAGCAGGGTCATCTTCTTGTTTCTCTTGGCATCATCCTCAGCATCTCTCAGATCTCCTGATACACCCCAAGAACTCAATAAACGCTTGTTGCAGCCAACGAGTTGGGTTTGGACTGCAGGGTCATCTCTTCCCAGACCAATGTTTAATTGGATCCCTGCAAGGGGAAGTGGCAGGTCTTGTGCCTGGTGGTTCCTTTGCTTTGCCTCTTCTTCCAAAGCTAGCTCTGCACACTGGGATGTTAGGAGGTATCATGCTACAGGTAGCTCATATTGTATAGGACATCATACAGCCTCTAGAACAATGCTGACCAGGTGGATAATGACGAGAGGATTCCTAATAAGGATCCCAGTTGATGCTCATGCTTTGCTGCGTTCACTCACTGGAATCTGTTTCTGCTTACCTTCTTCCCCCTAAATTGGTCATTGAAAGTACTTTTGAATATATCCATGCTTAAATGCAGATAATGTTTTACCCATACCTAGCACTACACCAGGTACATGCCTTCCAATTCTTACCCATCACCACCACAATGTAGACGTATAAAATAAGGGAAAAGATGCACAGAGCAGTTCCATCATTTCCCTTGGTTGCACAGCTAGGGTGTGGTTGAACTGGAATTTGAATGCCTGTAGGATGATGTGCCATCCTACAGCTGAATAATTTATCACATTGCCTCTGGACAAAAACTGGGATTTCATGCAGGTGTGTGTACATGTGTGTGCATATGCACACCTGAGAAAATTGAATTTGAGATCTTATACATGCTATACAAGTGCTCTACCACTGAGCTATAGAAGTATTATCTCAAAGTTTAAGTCCTAAGCCATTTACATCGAAATCACCGAGAACAGTAGTTCTCAACCTGTGGGTCGCGATCCCTTGCGATCTCATGTCAGATATCCGGCAAATCAGACATTTACATTGAAATTCACAACAGTAGCAAAACTACAGTTATGAAGTAGCAATGAAATAAATTTATGGTTGGAGGTCCCCACAACATGAGGAACTGATTAAAGGGCCAAAGCATCAGGAAGGTTGAGAACCACTGACCTAGAAATTATGGTGAATGTAAAAATACCCGGAGACCTACTACTGACTAGAATCTTGTCACATTTTATTTTACATGTATGTGCACTTTTATCTCTATGAGTATATGTACAAGTGTCTGCACAGGTGACTGTGAAGGCCAGAGGAGGGCATCAGATCCCTTGGAGTTGCAGATACAGACATTTGTGAGCTGCCCAATGAGCACTTGGAAACCTAACTCAGATTGTCCTGAGTGTGCAGCAAGTACTTCTAGCTGCTGAGCCATCTCAAGCCCCAAGGATCTTTTTTTAAAGTTAGTCCGTTCCTTTGTTTTGAGAGTAGCATAGACATAGGATTTCAGTCTACATGTTTACAACCTCTTAGATGTCTGCTCTGGTGATGCCCACTCCTTAAGTCTTCTGCATTTAAGTCAATGTCATGGGCCTTTGTTTCTTCTCTGTACTACCCATGATTAGAAAGTACCAGCAATGGTATACATTTTTCAAGGCAATTTCCAGGCCCTTTTTGATAGAATGAAAGGTTGGTGGCAGATCCCAAGGAAGCCTTGAGAGAAGCTCATTTAAAGGCATTGACTTGCTCCCACTGAGGGGCCTGCCCACAGTGTCGGTAAACCCACCACTGAAGGGAGTGTCCAGCAGCCAGTTGCCAGAACTCCCACCTACATTCAGTGTAATTGCCCATGAACTTTATAGACTTGCCCTTGAGCTTCCTGAAGCTCAAAGCCTGCCTTGCATTTTCCTTCCTGAAGTAAATGTAAGCCTGAGAGATGAGAAGCCACCTGAGAGACAGGAGTCATTCACTGTTCCTTCCTCCCTTGTCAGCTAACTTCTGCAGCCCACGTGGTCAGCTCTTCCTCCTCACCTCCCAGACAAAATCCTGGCTCCTCTGGATGCCTTGCTGCAGGAATTTTCTCTGGCTAGCACATTGCAGCCTCCACAGAGAGGCTCCCTGAATGAACTTTCTAAGAGGCTTATATCTCTGGGGTTAACTTGGACCTTGGACTCACCTTGCTCTATCTTTTGAGTTATCTTTCCTTGTTTGCTAAATTGTTCTGAAGGGTATAAGCTGTCTCTTAGAAGCTAGCATCTCTCAGAGGTCAGGACCAGCATCATTTCTTTTCTGGTAGTTTCATTGTCAGCTGATCTCATTTAGCTTAGGCCTCCTCTTGCATCGCTAATAGAAGGAATGAATGCTTGTTAGGAACGAGTTCTTCCCCCATCCCCTTATCTGAACGCTGTTATTACCTCCCAGGCCTCATAGAAATAGATCTGTTCTTCAGTGTTTTCCACTCTTCATGGGAATAGCCACCATTCTGGAAACTATGCCACAAGTGGGGCTGAAGATTAGTATATGGCATAGCACGTATGTGTGCAGGAGCGTGTGTGGTTGTGTGTACAGACATGCATGTGTGCAGGGGAGAGGATCTTGGAAGGTGAGTAGTAGGCCTCTATTTTGTTGTAGAGGCCCATCACAGTTGTACTCTCCCCAAGGTGGGTTAGCCCAGCCTCTCATGACCTCCTTATAGCCTAGGAATGCTTCTGGTGACCTCAGCGGTGTGGCTCAGGTATGATTCTTAGGACTCTTAAATTACATGGCACAACACACTTTGCCTTGAGAAGTCTGTGGCACTGCTTGCTTCTTGGTTTTTTATTCTCTTTCCATTCAGAACTCTTCTAATGAGTGAGTTAGTGAAAAATTCTTCCTCTATTTTTTTTTTTTTGGTAATTTTAATTTATTCTGCTTTTTTAAAAAAAGGAAGGGGAAAAATCCAGGCATTGTCAAAATATTTGCTTAATCTTGCAGATTTGGAAAGTTGTGTAGCCTCTCGCTCTGACAGACCAGAACAATGGTCATTAAATGAGAAGCAGATGTGAGAAAGAGTATGTAATAAAAGCCTTCTATTATGGGCTGTGAGGGGAAACATTCGTTGTTAACAGAACACAGTAAGCGTTATGGAATAAATCAGAAGGAAACCATTCTCAATTACTGTACAAAGATAATTAAAGTCTACCACACTCATTAAGGTCTGTTTATATCTCTTTCTGTTTGTGTACAAACATATGCACATAGTTAAATATTTTCTATTGTTTTTTTTTTTCTGGTGATGCTAACTTCAGAGTCGAATTCTTCCAAATTTAATTTTTGTCTGTGTATCACTAGAAAGTTCAGTCTCTGGGATCTGAAGTCTTGGCTCTCCCCTCTTCCTTGGTTTGACTTTATTGTTCTTGGGTGACTTCTGAATGTCCAAGTATGAAGCCTTATTTCTTCTAGTAGCTTTTTTTCCTCTGGGTCTGTATTGTCAGTAGGCTCCACCAAGACTTTTCTCCTCTGTTTTAAAAGAGAAAAGCTCTGTCATTGAACTTGAAAATATCCCAAATGGTACCTCAGAGCATTCCTGTACCAAATTTACCAAATGGTAGCATTCCTTAGAGGCACAGAATGTCATTTGGATGCAGTTCTAGAGTATGTTCCAACGTGAAGAGTGAGTAGTGGGTGAAGTCCCCCTACCACACGGTATCCTGGTGGTATTCTTCAGGCTGTGAATACCCCAGAAAATCCCTGAGCTAGTGAGCTGTGATTTCTTCGATAGGTATCTATGATTGTTTTTACAGAGGGAACAACAATGAGCTATAAATACCACAGTGATCAGCCAAACAACCAGAAAAACAACAGCCATCCACCATTGCCCACAGGTAACTGCTGCTTGACTCTGCTTAGGGAATCAGGAGCAAACTTGACTGACACCTGCTGTAAAAAGTCTTTCAAAAATTACTTTGTGCAGTCAAGTAAATCCAGACTTCTCATGTGGGGGCTGGAGAGATAGCTCAGTGGTTAAGAATGCATACTGCTCTTTCAGAGAACCGGAGTTTGAATCCCAGCACCCACGTGGGGCCACACACAGATGCCTAAAACCCCCATTCCAAAGGATCTGATACCCCATTTCTGATCTCCATGGCTCCTTGGATACTTGCACATAGACTGTACAAACACACACACACACACACACACACACACACACACAGACTTCAAAAGAATCTGAATATAAAATATAATTTCCAGTACACCTTTCCCCCTCCTTTACTCTGTGTAACTATATATCCTTACTGTCCGATTTTTATCTCTCCCTAAACTTTCTGTTCCCTCCCTGCCTCCCTTCCTTCCATCTTTTACCTGCTTGCTCACCTGTGGCAGGGTCCCAGCCTGGCATCCTCTTGCCTCGGCCTCCTGAGTGCTGGGATTCCAAACACACAGGCTTCATACCCAACATCAGTTTTCCCAAGCAGTCCGGATGGTTTAACACAGTTAGATTTAGCAGAATTGAGCTAGCACATCAGCCGCTGGTATTTGACAGAACTGTAGCAACCTCTCAATAGGCTTGAGAGGTCTTTATTCTGGATGCGAAGTCTTTATTCTGGATCCTCCACAGAACTACAATGCACGTGGCATGGATAATTAATTTTTTCTGTACTATAGTAAGGCTAAGGGAAGTAGATGAACTTTATTTTCATAATATGTTGTAGTTAACCTGATATGTGTAAGCCAGTATTTTCTTTCAACCTGTAACCTACCAAATAGATGCTGGAATACTTTACACTTCTCTTTTAGTAAAAATACAAAGTTTACGCACATTTAATTTCAGGCCAGCCACATGTCACATGGGTTGGAGGTGACTAAACTAGGCAGTGTATCAAGTAATTGATGCTCTGAGAAGATGAAATCTACAGACTGGGGTGCCTCGTTTGCATGGCACTATCTTTGCAAATAAGGTTTCTCCAATAGTCTGTGATGGCTCTAGGCCAGTGGCTCTCAACCTTCCTAATGCCATGACCTTTAACATAGTTTCCCATGCCGTGGTGACCCCCAACCATAAAATTATTTTCATTGCTACTTCATAACTGTAATTGTCTACTGTTATGAATCTAAGTATCTGAGATGTGGGATATCTGATTTGTGACCCCTGTGAAAGGGCCGTTCGATCCCCCAATGGGGTTGTGACTCTCATATGAGAACCACTGCTTTAGAAGAACATGGTGGGTTTTACTATCAGTTGATGGCTAAACCTTAAGACTTCCAGAAATATTTGGGCCTCACTGCTGCACAGTCTCCCAACAGGTGAGACATTTGGGATCCACCCTTGCTTCCTGAGGTCAGCTCCTGCCTCATAGACTAATCAACTTACAGTGTCTCTTCTGGCTTGTGCTGTGACATCATCTCAGAGCCTACATCAATCCGAGGGCAGCCACCATTGAGCACAGACTTCTTGCTGTGGAGCCAGGATGGCAGGGACTACTAATCTGATCTCTCTCAGTTTGAGCAGCTGGGTGACAGGGAATCCAATTGCTGATGTGAATCTTTCCTCCTCTGTGAAGTAAGAAGCCTGATGCCTACCTCATGAAATCAGCTGAGGAAGGAGAATTAAGCTCCTGGAAAATGTCCCAACATGCAGTATATGGTTAATAAGCGATGGCTCATGTCATATGCACTGTTTCAACATGCAGATTTGTACAGATGTGAATGTGTGATGGCAGTTACTTTAGTCCTCCTTACACAGAGGGGACCATTACATCACTCTAGGGTCCATTCATGACAGCTGGGTTCCATAGCCTATGCTCAGATATCAAGATAATTCTGGGGGAAGTTAATATCTGGGCCATTTTGGGAAATGTTTAAGTGTTTGCCAACTTAGTTCTGACCACTTAATTTTTTAACAATATTATATAAATACATAATGTTTTTTAATATCTGTGCTTGGTCTAACCTGGGCTCAGTATTATAGCCTTTTGTCATCACCCAAATAAGCAAAGCATGCATATTTTAGTGTAGTCTGTTTACAGGATATAGCTAACGTACTTGCTGAACACTCCTGCAGGCTCTTCTGGTTTTCTCAGCAATTGACTTCTGATTTTTTCTAATTTCCAAGCTTAAGCAATTCCAGCATAGATTTATTCTCATGCACAGAAGGACATGGAGGCAGTGTGTGTGTGTGTGTGTGTGTGTGTGTGTGTGTGTATGGTGTGTTGGGGAGCACTCTGTGCAACTATACATTGCATTGCTTTTGATACATCTGGCCACATATTTTTAGCCTGGCATCCAAAACAATGGTAGCCACACTGGTTAAACGTGGTATGAACCTCATGGAAGAGTGTCTCTGTCATTCTGAGTGCTTCCTGCATGCTGTCTGCAATGTTGCTAACTACTAAGTTAACTGGACCATTCTTTGTGGATAGATAGACCATTGTCGAACCATTTGAATACAGCTTATATGAAGTCTGTCTTTTCCCAGCACGCTCCCCCATGACACAAAAAGATACTGTTTCAGAGACAAATCTTGCCAGATAATAAGGGATTAAAGGACTATTCTCAGCAGGGCATGGGAGGAAAACTTCTTTCGGTTATTCAGAAGGGAGGTAAGCACTACTGAGCAGCGCCCTGAACATCTCTGCATCATACACAACCATCTGTGTACAATCTTCTACATGGGGATGCCATCGAGGTCTGCCAGATGGCTCAGTCTGTAAAGTGCTTGCAGTGTGAGCATAAGGACCCCAAATTTCATCCCCACAATGCACATAAAGATTGAGTGTAGTGCTGTGCACTTGTGATCCCCACACTGGAGAGAAAGGCCAGTCTGAAAGACGTAGACAATGAGAAACTCTGTCTCAAAAAAACAAGGTCAATGGCTCTCTAGGAACAGACTTGAGATTGACCTCTGGCCTCCACATGTGCACACACAGAGGGACATACACATACATACATACATACATACATACATACACACACACATACATATAGTCAGACACATTCTCATACTAATATGCATTCAAACACTCGCGCGTGTGCGCGCGCGCACACACACACACACACACATGCAGACACACATTGGCTTCTAATCATTTCTGAGGCTCATCTTCTTTCTCTCACTCACTCACTGCCATGAAGGACCAAGGAGTAACTGATTTACCCTTTCATGCATTTCTCCTGATGATCACTTGCATGGCCCAGGTACACATTTATAGGCTTCCCTCCTTTTATGTGGAGACAGAATCATACTATATCACATACTTGCATTACTTCATATTAACAATGCATCATGGCACCTATGCAGGAGTAGCTGGAGCTCTAAACCTGACCCCCATCTAAACTTACTGAGATTTTGTGTGTATAATATGTGTGTGTGTGTGTGTGTGTGTTGTATGGGTGATGTGTATATGGTATGTATTTATTTGATGCATATGTGATATGTGTGTTAAATGTCTGCGACACATTTGTATGATGTGTGTGCAGTGAATGCATATATGATGTGGGTGTAAGTTATATGTGTGTAGTCTGTGTTTGTGTATGTCCGTGCATGTAGGCACACATGTGCCACAACATGTATGTGGAGGTCGGAGGACAACCTGCTGTGCCAATCCTTGCCCCCCCCCCCCCCGTTTGGGTCAGAGTCTCTTGTGACTCATTGCTGCACACACCCAGCTAGCTTCCATGAGCTTCTTCCTACTCTCTTGTCTCTGACTCCCCTCCCCCAACCATGACATTGAACCAAGGATCACAGATATAAGCTGCTGTGCCTGTATTTTACATAAGTTCTGGGGACTCCAACTCAAGTTGTGAGGCTTGAACAGCAAGCACTTCACCCACTGAACCATCGTCCCAGCCCTGCGGAGAAGAGAGTTAATGCCTCATATGTAAAAATCTAGACTCCATGCATAGCCACAATGCATTTCATGACTTTAGCGACACTATTCCAGGACATTGGTTTCTTGCTGAGCTAAGTCATCTGTCAGTTCAAATATATATCTGAGTTAAAACCAGAGCACAGAAAGGTCCCCACTGGGTGTAGAGCATAATAGAACCAACTCAAATAAATGAATTAGAGGCATTATCTGTAGTGGGCACCGGAGTGCCTTGATGGGGATGAAGAGATAGGGCATCCTTCACCTGCATGTTGATGGGGATGAGGAGATAGGGCATCCTTCACCCGGACGTTGAAATGAGAAAGATGGAGAATCACCCTGTTAGACAAACCTTATCGTTCCCCTGAGCTGGGTTTCAGAAAGAGTCTTTCTGGTTTCAGCTAGCTAATACTACTTTGGTTTTCATATTATTGTATGATTGCTTTTCTTATCCTTTCCCATTGCTTAAAGGCTGTCAAGAGGCTAAAAAGGAGGAAATAAATTTAATTTAGTTTAGTAGTTATGTATTAAAGAGCCACTTAGTCCCATGACATTTTATGCAGTGTGTTTTAAATTATAGTGAGACTTATGTGTGTGCATGCATGTGTGTGTGTGTGTGTGTGTGCCTGTGCATGTATGAGTGTGTGTATGTCACAGAGGAATACCCATTATCCAAAGTGCTTACAGCCAGAACCATTTCGGACTTGAGATTTGCTTTTGGATTTGGGGAATTCTGCGTTATATAATGAGCTATCTTGAGGATAGGAGCCAAACCTAAACAAAATTCATTTACATTTTGTATATACCTTATACACACAGCCTAAAGGCAATTTAATATATTTTTAGTATGCATACATTTTTACTGTGACCTGTCACATGAGATAAACCATGAAATATCCACTTGTAGCTGATGACATGTTGGGACTCAAAAAATATGTATTGTTAACATACATATGCTCAACTGGGCACTTTTATACGCTTAAGGGTATATCTTTAAATGTTCAGTAATTGTCATTAAGGGTTTGAAAAAAATGTACAGATGACAAGATAGTATAAAGCAGTGGTTCTCAGCCTGTGGGTCTGACCCTTTTGGGGTTGCATATCAGATAATTACATTACAATTCACAACAATAGCAAGATTAGTTATTAAGTATCATTTGGAATAATTTTATGTTTGGGAAATGCCACAATCTGAGGAACTGTAGCAAAGGGTCACAGCATTAGGAAGGAGGAGAACCACTGCTATAAAGCAAAGGCTGTCAGTTACATAAATGAAAAAATTTCATTTTTGAGACAGAGTCACTAGCCTGGAGCCCACCAGTTTGGTTGGGCTGCCTGACCAGCAAGTCCCAGAGACCCAATAATCTGTATCTCTCCAGCAATGGAATTACAAGTGAGTTCTGCTTCTGGGTATTTTGGGTTGTTTGGTTGTTTGTTTTTTGAACATGGGTTCTAGGGATTGAACTCAGGTGCTCACACTTGCATGGCCAGCATTGTACCAACTGCCCATGGTGACGAGCTTCTCACCCTGATTCCTGTTCCTCTTCCAGACACCTCCTTAAAACTTTCACTGGCATCTATCTGTGCTTAGGACAGGCAATGCATTATCACAGACATATGATCCTGTGGAGCTTCTTTTTGCTCTCCTGCTCTTAGCCTTATCTCATGTGACGTACTCCCTTGTTCATGGCCCTCTGATATGCTCCCACTAAGGACATGACCTAGGCCCCTCAACTCATAACCTCCCTGGTGTTGTTCTCTAGCTTTATAGATTATGATGTTCACTTCAGACAATTTATTAAAGTACATAACTCACTGTTCCCAGTGTGTTCACAATGGTATATTACCATAGCCATGATCCCACTTGAGAATATTATTATTGCTGCACAGAAGTGATGACATCCCTCAGCAGTCCCCCTTCATGCCTGCCCCTTAGCTCTTACTTTTTATCTTTGGCTTTCACCACCACTAATCCCCATACCCTGCCCTAAATAATCACCAGGCTACTAAGTGTCCCTATAGACCTCTCTGACTGGGATGTTTCATATGAGTGAATCACACAGCTGCACCTAGCCTTTCATCTGTGTGGCAATATGAACCCACAGCCCATTTCTCTTTGGGGTTGATTGTACTTCACTGTATATTTGTACCCCCTATTTATCTACCTGTTTGTCAGAGGATAGATACTTGGACCAGTCCTCCAACCTTGAATCAGGTATCCCTTTCTCAGACACATTCCCGTATTCCTCTGCATCTTCCTTGTTCTGGGTCTCTCTCCTTGGTCATCTATGGGCTCAGCATTACCTTTATGTGCAGGATTCTTGGGCTAGCTTAATGTTGGTGTCTTCTGGCAGACTATGAAGTAGAGTGTAGAAAGACTGTGTCTGTTTTGAATCACACCATGGTATCCCAGCATCTACCACAGGACACTGCATACAATGGGGCTCTAGATATTTTTGAACAAATTCATCTTAATTCCACTCATTAAAGTGAGACTGGCTTTAGCAGGCTGGATATCGAGACCATTTGTCTAACTTCCCTTGGCATGCGACCTACTCACTGTGGATGGGAAAGGTATTCCACAAGCAACGTAGCTCTCTGTTCCTCTTGCCTCCAGCAAGTCTTAACCCATATATTGTCTAATAAAATCCAGTATTTCTTATATATATATATTATTCGAGTTAGGTTACCACAAATGCGGACATAACCACAGAGGCAAAAGTGGAGGACCATGCTGAAATGAAACTCACTGGCACAGCTGAGAAGAAAAGAGAAATCAGATTCCTCTGGCCTATGTCCATCAGTAATGGGAAACAAGCAAAAAGATTAAAAGGAGTTTCCTCTTTGCCATTAGTGTGTTTTTGCTTCGGTTGTGGCTTTTTATAATTACCCTTTCCAGAATGCTCACTGTAGGCCTTTCTGGTGGGCTTCAGGTTGGTGGAGTTGTGGATTCTCCCATCTACCTGCCAGGTGTCACTTGTTGCTAGTTTGCCGCTGAGCTCCACTGAGGCTCAGGAAGAGAATGGCTTGGCCTTTGTGCCTAGTACTCTCTAGTGACCAATCCCATGTTAACTACCATTGCAGAGGTCCCGCCTGTCTGTTTTGATAGATCTGAGTCTCCATTTAGCTCAGAAGTGTAAAGTCTGAGTGGAAGAGTAAAACTCTGTTAGAAACATTGCTTGAATTAAAAACAAAACCAAAGACCAAAAACCAAAAACTTTTGCTGTACCAGCAGAGTGTAAAAGTACTCAGCCTTGGAAACTCTGCCATTGATTGATTTAACATGTTTCTTTTTCTGAACCCTTACTTTTTGTTTTTAAAATCAGAGTAATCCTATCAACTCTCACTAATATAGTTAGGGATCAAATGAAGCAAAATAAATGAAACTTGAAGCCAATTCTTGACAGGAAGTAGTAGCAATAAATAAATGAAACCACTTCCTCTTTTATTTCTTCGGCTTCTTCTAAATTCCCCTGTGAATAAACGGCTTCAGTAAGAAGTTTTGCCCCGCCGGGCAGTGGTGGCGCACACCTTTAATTCCAGCACTCGGGAGGCAGAGGCAGGCGGATTTCTGAGTTCGAGGCCAGCCTGGTGTACAGAGTGAGTTCCAGGACAGCCAGGGCTACAGAGAAACCCTGTCTCGGAAAAAAAAAAAAGAAGAAGTTTTGCCACCCCCCCCCCCCGGACTTCTTTTGGCCAAGACAAGAGAAAAACTGAGTACCAGGAAGTTAAAATATTTATCAGAAATAGGAACTTCACTCTCTCCTAGAAGATTCTTTCATTGGGAGAATGTGGAATCAGGGAATACTCTCGGAGAACAGACATGGATACTAATGACAAATGATAGACACTTGCCCACACTGGACTCCTAGTCAATGGAAAAGACAAACAAGCATCTTTAGTACAGGTTAACTCACTGCCAACCAGATATACTGATGCAATTGAATGGAGGGAATTTGATGTGTCTGCAGGCCTGAGGCTTTCTAACTTCCTTCTTGTGATGCAGGAAGTCAAAGACTTCTAGCAGTCAGCAAACACTCTCACTCTTAGCTGCAGTTTAATTTCTAGGGTGACAGATCACTACAGTTGATGAGGCCAAGTCTCCATTTAAATGTTTAAGTCATTATTCTAATGTACAATGTGTAGTTGTCCTCATAACTGTCCCCATGCATGAGAGTTTGCCTGTCACTGGTACCTGCTTTGTCTGGTTTTTTGTTTGTTTGTTTTAGATTCATTCTCATTCTCATAAGTTTGTGTGCATGGCATGTGTGTGCAGGTGAGTCTAGGAGCCAGAAGAGACTGTTGGCTACCCTGGCGCTGAAGTTACAGGTTGGTTGTGAGCTATTTGATATTGATGCTGGAAGCCAAACTCAAGCCAACACTCCCCTCCTCTCCAGGCTTCTAAAGCGCTTACAACAGCATACCACAGACACTCTGACAGTTGCTATCCCAGATGAGTTTTGCCTTCTGGACAAACCCTTCTCATTATTTTGTAGTAAGAATTTGTAAGACCCACAATTACCTGATTTCACTTCTTATGAGGTAATACATTAAACAGGACAGCCAGCCACTGGCCTCAAGGCTGCTTCATGCAGGCGTGTCAAATGCTAGGTACAAGGAACATGGGAAAGGGCAAGTATATGTGAGAGCCACTTTACTCCAAGATACCCACGTCCCCAAGGCTGAAACACATTTTCATAATTCCTCTGTACGGAGAGCAAACAGAACAGCCATTGTAATTCCGCTTCTAGCAATTCTCCAGAATACCATGTTCAAAGCAACATCCACTTTGGCAAATCTAGTAATCTCATGAACTCCTTGGCTGCTGGGTTAGTCATCTCCATCACTGGAACAATGAACCTGATACAATTTGGTGCCTCCTCGATCCTAAGGTAGGATGGAGGAGGGGAGCCTGAAAGTGAATGGTTTCTAACCATGATGGATGGGTTGCTCGGGAGTAAAATTAAATGGTCGGTAATGATTGTGGTAGCTCACAAAGACGGATGCTATTTACGAAAGCTCCGTTTTGCATGTAATCAAACGTCTATTCCCATGAGCTGGGTCATAACTCATATTCTACTTTAATGTTGGTGGGAAATGCGCTTCTCTCTGTGTGTATTATTTTTAGGATGTGTTGTGTTTCCTTGGTGCATACACAATGAGCCTGGAATCCTTAAGGAATGTGTTTAATTTGAAAGTTTCTTCCTCTGGGTCTGGTTAATTCAAATACATGGCAAGGAACATTGCTGTGGGCCCTGAAAGAATTCCACACCTAGTTCCACACACAGAGGCCGCCCCAGGCAGGGTCTCCCACACCAACTTAATAAAAGGTAGCGGAAAAGATTCTTCCTGTCTGAACTGTTTTCTTCACTTAATTTTCTACAGCCATTCTTGACCTTAGTAAGTTTGACTTACATAGAACCAGATTTTTTTATTTTAGACTCTGATGGTTCTTTGGGATACTACCAGTCAACCTAGGGACCTTTCAGAGCCTGAGATCTTCACCCCAGTGGCTCCAGGATGCCCTCACCCCTATGTATTCTCCCTCCTATTTTGTGCACTTTTTTTTTTTTTTTTAAGGTCCTACAAGTTGGAGGGAAAGGCTCAAACACGGCAGCCTTTGGAAGTGAGCAGGGCTTGCTGTACTATTTAAGAAGAGGTATCTTACAGTTGCATGGATTCACAACCAGGGTCTGGGAACTGGACCCAGTAGTCCCTTAAGGGACAGAAAACTCTGGACCCTGCAATGTCTTTCAGAAGAAACATTCTGCTGGTCATGGGAGAAGAAGCTTTCTTCATAAATAACACTGGTTAATTTTTCCTCGTGGCTCTTCTGCCTGGTCATTTATTTCTTCCTTTAGTAGACTCTGTGGAGACCCATAATTCCATAGTCCTCTGGGCAGGGTAAATGGGTGTTCTGATCAAAGCTCATCCAAGTCAGTAGAAGAGTACCGGGCTAGTGCCGTGCTTGAGTGTATCAGTGTTTACAGATTGAACCTTGGGTGCTGTTGCTGTTTTGTTTTAGGCCACTGGGAGCTCTCAGCTGATGAGGGAGGTGCAGTGAGAGTCATCACCTCATGTAAAATCACAAAGAGGGAGGAGTCGGTGTTGGACTTATCCTGAATGAAGGCGCATCTGACTCTGTTCAAGGCTTACAATATATTTACACTTGTTTAATATGCACAAATGCCATGGCAAATTGAAATCTCAGCTTGGCTTTCTAGCAAACTCTAAGATAAGCATAAGTGCATAGCAGGGAAAAATAAGTGGACATTAAAAATTACATCAGTGACTCTCAAGGGTTACAGTTTCACCTAACTTTGATATGAGGAAACACAGACATTGTGCAGGGTGTCTTGTCTTTAGTGGCAGGATTTTAAGTAAAATCTTATCTACCCTTTTTTTTTTCACTAAGTTCAGTTTATCACTAAGGCTTGTTACTAAGAAATGGGATACCCTGATAGCACGTGTGTTTCTGCCTTGCTGGCTCAATAACAGATTCTTCAACACTCTGTTGATAGACAGTGCCATCAACAGCACTGGCAGGAAGATCTAAGTGGCATGGAAAGCTGAGCTTTGTCTCTGAAAGCAGGAGAGCAATGCTAATACCATTAGGTGAGTCCCAGCAGCCCCACTCAGAGCCCAAATGTATCTTTCTACACCATCTTCACAAATTCCATGGCTATGTGTACTTCTCCACACACGTTTATTAATCTGCATGCTTAAACAGCAATGCATTCACTGAGGGCTGCCAGTTTGCTTCATCTTTCTGTCAAACATGGCTCACTCTGTGGTTCCAACCATCCCTTAAGATGATGATTATTGTTATGATAATTGTTATGATACTTATAGATAGGGTAACTAAAGTAAAGTGCTTTGCCCCAGGACAAAGAGACCTCAAGGAACTGACTTGATATTTGAATATGGCTGATACAATGAAGACCTGGGATCTTCTGATTCCTCACATATGCTAGCTAAGCAAGCCCCTGCCTACCTCCCAAGGCTACCTCGGGTTTAGCACATTACTACCACATCAAGGTTGGTACCTACACTGTGCACAGTACCATGTGAATTAACACACAAAGGGCTGTATACATCACTGTCTACATCCCATACAACCCTCATAGTATTATGTCATGTGACTCATACACAGGCACCTTCCGGGGGCTAAGCCACAGGCACCATGTTCATATTTACAGGTTTGCCCAGCACAGCATATTTTCCTGATGTGTTTATTAATTGTGTTTCTATGTCCTGCTCTATCACTTCTCACCAAGGACAATTTTATGACAGATTCTCTTACTGAACCTGGAGCTAGGATAGCAACTAGAAAAACTCAGTAATCCTGTCTCCACCTGCCACTGTCCTGGGATTATAGACATGTTTGTTACCATGTCTGGCTTCTTTTTACTTCCTATGAGTGCTGGAGATTCAAACTCAGGTCCACATGCTTACGTTACCAGTAATCTCACCTATTAAGCCATCCTTTTGGGGGGATGAAGACCAAGACATGATCTACTATGACTCAGGATCCTCATTATTTTTATAGCCACAAATGAAGCCACCTACTTCCAGAGTTCTGAGATGCCTACAGATTAGACCAGTACCTGGTAAATTTCTGATCTTCACAGTGAACCTCATCCTAACTTCTAGGCACCAAATGACCTTATTAGTGCAAGAGTTTGTTACTTGGGAGGCTGTAAAGTTAGGTGAGGGAGTCTAAAATGTCCTCAGAACCATCTGGGGTGCCCTTGAAGCTTCCTTAGCTTGGGGCTAATGTGGTTTGAGTTATTCTTTAGGGAAAAACTCTGGCTCTGTGGTCTGTGATGGATTAGAGCAGTCTCCACAATCTAATTGCTGTAGCATGAAGCTTTGAATCAAGATGTGAAGGGCCTTTGGTCAATATTTTGTCTCAACAGCTCTGAATGCAGAGTCTTAAAGTGCTTCTGAGTTGTAGTGGGGTGGAGCTTGGTGGCTGTCACCATATATAGGCAGTATTATTATTAATAAAACTCACCTCATTCATGGCTCAGAGGTATAAATTTAGGGCCTGGCTCATCAGTCCCAGGCTGTGCCTTATTTGCCATGACAAGATGCTGTTGCTGTGGAAAGGCGGCTCTTTCACCCTGAGGTTCAGGTGGGAGGCCCTGAACTTTAGTGGTTGGAGACAGGGTGAGCTGCAAGGGACAGATGGGAAAAGCTATGTGTAGGTGACCCTTGGACAATAACTTCAGTTAGGAGCCAAAGAGGGGGAAAGAAATGAGACATGTTGGCATTATAGAACTCTAATACTGATTTTGGGGGGACTTGAAGGGAAAATGTAGTATTCAAAGCTGGTTTCACAGACACATTACAGAGGACTTCTGGTGGTGTTACACAGCAGCTCCTCGGAGTGCAAACATGGGGCTTCTGAGAAGTTACCCCTTCTTTCAGTAGTTGAGCAAGACAAATGGCAGTGCTAGATAGAGGGAAGAAAGGTCAGGAAACTGTACGTTGGACGTGGACCACACTAAACGCCAGCATCAGAGAAATGCTTTGTGGACTGGAAAAAAGAGTCAGGAGTGAGCTATGATGGGGAGAGAATGAAGGTACAGAGTGATTGACAGCCCTCAGAAAAGATTATCAGACTGCTCTGTGAATCGTATCGAAGGGGTGAGATGTCCTCGGGACAATGGGAAAGAGAAGAAGCAAGTGCACAACATTATAAATGGTGCTGTCAGGGACTTGAAGTTGACCTGATGCCTTTTATTTTGAGTGGTATGCTGGTAAAATCAGTCCTGTCCAAAATAACCTTCCCTCTCTGTAGCATCTCTGCCAGTTATCATTGGCACTCAACAATCTAGAGCTAAGACTAAGTTTCCTCTAACAGTCCCATCTGTCTTATTTCCTTTGTATGTGCGTGTACATGTGTGTTGTGTATGTGTGTGTGCACATGCAGCACGTATGTGTGGTAGTTCTTTCACTCACATGTATATGTGTAGAGGCCAGAAATCAACATCACACATCTTCCTCTATCATACTCTACATTAGTTTTGAGACAAGTCTCCCTAAGCCTAGAGCTCATGCATTCAGCTATCCTGGCTGGCTGAGGTCCACCTATTGTCACACCTGGTTAAGTTTTTATGTGGATGCTGGGGATCCAGATTCAGGTCCTCATGTTTTCATGGCTACAGTTTACCCACTGAGCCATCTTTCCACCCCATCAGTCTTATAATTGTACAGACTTATTTAAGTAAGCAGACAGAATTTGCTCTGTATTTGATGAGTGACTGGCAAACATCACCAAGAATTACTGCACAGAAGGAGAAGCTGCCCAGGGGAAGACTTTTTCCCCCTTTAAAGGAAGGGCATGATGAAGGACAGGCATGGGGAAATTTTTGTCACTTTAAAATCTGGGCAGCAAAGCCTGAGAACAAATGGGGTTATCATGACACTGTTAGAAATTTGGGGCGAGTGATGCCGGCAATATCAATTTCAGAGGCACTGGGCTGGCACAATGTGTAATCTATTCCACTGGGCATGTTCCTGGAGCTGTGAAGCCACGACAGTTTCTGTGCCTTGCAGCCACTGGGCCCTTTTGTATTAGAGAGCTTTGGAGATGTTAAGAGCATTTGGGGATCTTAGCAGAACTAAAAAAGATCCTTCCTTTCACAGCATGTATTAGATAAGATGGAAGAAAAGTCAAGGGGGAATAGAGCTCAATAAACTCATTGTGCTGAGCCCCTCAGCCTGGACACAGGGGTTGTTGTCGGCTTTTTCAGTTACTTAATCTCACAATGAGCACAGGTTAATTGGTTCAGACACATGTTCATTTAACGAGTATTCTGGTATACATGAATGTACACATGTGTGTATAAATATAAATTAAGTGTTCATAGTTGTGTGTATATGTATAGATAAGTTCATTGCATTCAAGAAATACGTATGTGTCATACATGCATGTTTACTCTGAGATCCGTATCTTAACATATACATATGTACTATCCTTGGAAAGATGTACCAATGTCCATGTAGGCTGTGAGCCCAGTGTCTACATATATCATATATGCAGATATATATGTACATGCAAATATCCCCAGGTGTGGTAGTATCCACCTGTGATCCCAGGATTTGGAAGGCAGAGACAAGAGGATCAGGAGTTCAAGGTTATTCTTATCTATGTCATAAGTGAGAAGATAGCCTGGGCTACATGAGACCCTGTCTCCCAAACCATGATGATTTGAAAGACAAATATCCTTCACAGTCTCTGGTATCTGAACATTTGGTCCCCAGTTAGTTTGGGAAGATTTGAGTGATAGATCTTTGCTGGAGGAACTGTATCAGTGGGGGTGGGTTTTGAGATTCAAAGCCTTTGCCCATCCCCAGTTCCCTCTTTTCACTTCACTCATACCTGTACTTCAAGATTGGAGATCTCAGGGTCCTGCTTCTACCGCCATGCCTACCAACTGCTGCCAAGCTGCCCCTGCCATGACAGACTCTTAACCCTCTGGAACCCTCAGCTGAAATCAGCTCTTCACTTCTGTAAGTTGCTTTGCTCAGGGTGTTTTATCACAGTGACAGAAAAACAATGAGTACAAGCAGTACCACGCCAAACTGAGAGAGACCTCTGAGTATACATGTGGTAAAAATATTTGCCAGCGTACACTAGTGTCCATCCTTCTGATTTACAGACTACCGACTCCTTTCCTTTATGTGATATTCCTATAATTTTCTACCTCTGCTTCCTTTCCCCCCTCTCCCCCTTGGTTCCCAAAGCAATCCTGAATGCTAATCAGGGAAGAAAAGCACCACACAAGCCCATCCGGACTCTCACCCTCCAGCTGTCTCATCTGGTATAGGTCACAGCTAGAACCAAAATGAGGCCCCTGACTCCCCTGGCTTTAAACCTCCTGTACTTCACTGAGGAATGCCAGGTCAAGGTCCCCCTGAGTTAGTGAGCACCTGGATTAGAGCCAACTTGATCAGTTTTCTGCTCCGTTGTATTTAGTACAAAAATAATGGGCTAACAAATAATCCCACGCAGAGTTCTTTTGGGACCACAGTAATAAATAGCAAAGGTAGTTATTTGAATTTTTGAATAAATAGTGAAGGCATTTATTTTGAATTGTCCGACCAGCTTTCTGGAGACACAGTACTTGTAAGTTCTTAAAGGGAACCTCTTCTATTAGATAGGTCTGAACGTGATGTACTTCCATAGTGTCTACACTGTTTATCTGCTTTCAAACCCCTTTGCTCCTCAGGTGAACATAACCCATCAGATCACTTATTACAGAGCCAGACTGGAGCTGGATTTCATGGTAAAGCTTTGCTGTAATACCAGTTAGAAAAAGAAGGGACATATGTTTGTCTCCAGGAAGGTTAGAAATGGAAATAAATGCAAAAATATGCTTTCTGGCAAGTTGTCACTTTTATTATGAAGTCAGAAAACCCAAGACAGCTTTGTTTTGCTTTTTCTTTTGGTGGGGGTGGGGAGCATGGTGGGAGGTGGGGACTTGTAGCTGATTTTCTTTTCTTGCTTCCTGGCTTTTGCTAGAAAGAAACGTGTTCATTTCCTACCCACCACCGCTCCCCTGAGCTGCAATATCTGTCCAAGCTCATCCTTTTAAGTGCTCAGTCCTAGAGAAGAGAGAAGAAAGGAGCCAACCGTGATTTAAAATATATATGTACTGCCTTTTTTTTTTTTTTTAAGCTTGCAAACTGGGATTTCTCGACTCAATTTGTGTTCTTGAGACAGTGGAGTCAAGTTTATATATAGTTTTTGATGTAGGACCTAATTAGGTTCTCAGCATATCTTAATACTTTCTGCTACATCTGCATTAAAGATACCGTTGCATACATTTGCATCTCATTTACATAAAAAGTTAGCCATGCCTCTTACAACAAACACATTCAGTCAATACCATGGGCAACAAAGTATCTCAATAAAGTGTGCAATAGTCCACGACAACACCACGTGTGCCCTATGTTCTGTGGTATCGCCCATGTGTGTAACTGACTTGTTCCCATGGGGCACTTTTGGTTAAATCAACAAATAAGAAGACGGTAATTGAAAGAGTCTGAATTATGTGATGTATTCAGCTTGGGAGAGAAGAACCTGACTGATGTTTTTATGGATGCTCTTTTTGAATTTTAGCCATAATAATAATCAGTGGCAATTATAGTGAAAGTTAGTGACATGTTTAACAGAAGAGGGGCTAACCTTGCCATCAAAGTCTTCATTCATGTCCTGATTCATTCATGTGTCTTCAGATGAGTGGATGTGGGGCAACCTTATTTCCAGGTCTCGTTTAATGAGTCTCAGGCTGATCTGGGCCATTTTCCTTTAAAACTGAACATTCACCAGGGGATTGTCCTATCCCTTCATCCCCTCAGAATGAGCTGCTTACTGCCTTGCACTCTGGGTTTTCCAGGATGTTCTAGGTTTTAACCCACTCAGACTGACCCCCATCTTGTTACCTTCTTCTATTCTTTACCCTTTATGGCTCTCAAACCTTTGGACAACCTTTCTGGGTATCTCTCATCAGGACCAGGATCCAGCAAGCCTGCTGGTGAGGAGTAGAGGCTAGTAATCATGGAACCCACCATTTGTTTTGGAGAACACACTTCTTCCTTGCAAACAATCCTAACCAAACAGGTCTGGGAATCATGACCCACGTCTGCCTCCTCTTGGAGATCTCCAGTGCAAAGAGTCACATCTTGCTATTTCTCAAAACTGAGAGACCATGGAAGCCTTTGTTGGCATGCCCTAGGAGACCACTCTTCCATAGTGACTTCAGATGATGCTCCATAGACAGCAGTGCCATTAACCATAGTCCCGGCAGGGACTTCTTCAATAGCAGAGCAGCAGCCTGGGCTTTGGGTATTTGAATTCTTCTTATGACTGCAGAGTCAGGTTAAGTTCAGTGCCATGTTAGAGAGGACCTGAGACCCCAGGAAGTTAAGTAACTCCTACTTAGTATACTAACAAGAGAAAGGGGGAGAGTTGAGCTCAGGTTGGCTCTTGTATTACATCTACGGTCCCATTGTTGCACCTGACACCCCAGCCCCCAGAAGTCTCTACTTGTTCCTGAAGTGAGATGGCGTGATTGAAGTCCTTTTCCACTCTCCCCTGGTTTCTCCATAGTCCATATTAACTGTATGTATTGTACTGGAAACAGGCCTGTGGGGGTGGAGGTGGGGATCCATTTCCCAAATATTCTGTTCTGCCCATTTCAATATAACTAAAGTTTCTTTACTTAAAATGTTTTTGGCTTAATATCTCAACTTCCAAGTACAGCTTTATCAGTGCATTTTAAATGCTTTCCACAATGCTGATTAAGGCATTTTACAGTTTGATGTGAATTTGTAACTGGTTTTCCAAACTGCAAGACAGGAAGGATTAAAACAACAGCAACAAGAACTAATCCTTGCCTAGTAGGAAAGTCCCTCCCCAAATCCTTGGATTAAAATAGAATCTGTCAGCAGGGTTTCCTTGTCTTCTGAGACTGAGATTGGTCTCATGTGGGAAAGCTTCCAACACTGGGGCATGGCAAGTCCATTCTTTAGAGATATTGCCTGCAATGCTTGTATTTATTGATAGGTACACTCATTCTCTCGATGGTGGTAATTAATGAGGTGCTTACATCTTACTTCTCAGTAGTTTAATGAGCTTCAGGCTATGGGGGAGATCCGGTGGTGGCTGAGAAGCAGATGCCGGAGGAAGATGCAGAAAATGAATCAGAGGGTGAAAAAATGAGGCTTTAACAGATTAAAATATCTCTGATTAAAAACCACCTCAAAAACAAACCTTGGTATGGCAGGAGTGTCGAAAACTCCCTGAGATCTTTCTGGGGAGAAAAGTCCCTTTTCCTTTTCGTTAAACACACTGTGGATGGTGGCTACCCATTTGTCTTCCTAGCCTCTTGGCCTGGTCTGTGCTAGCTATGCGAAGTGAAAAATTGATCAGAAAACAGAATTTGCTCCCTGCTTTGTGCTTATAGCCGAAGTAGTTCATCATATTGGGGCTTAGAATAAGTGTGTCTAATCTACACTTAATTTTGCCTTAAACAGCTGGACTTATGACCCTAGTTAACCTGTGTTTCCTATTCTTCTTTCTTCCTTTGGAAATGAGGTTCACAGAATACAGATTTGGAAAGGCATAAATTCTAAGGTCCTAAGAAGACAGAAATAGAAGCCAAAGTGACCTCAATATATCAAAGGCAAAGCTGAAGTGCAATGGGAACAAACTGCAGGTAGGATGCGATGTCCACTGCCTGACCTCACAGCCTGCACTTACCAGACACTGTGTGGCAGGAAAGCCTCTCGCTTGTTGACACGAGGAACCTGCACCAATGACTTGAGACCTGCTAGGAACAAGGGAACAAGCCATGCATCTTGTCCCCAGTTAGCTTGTAGCTTCCCTGCCATCACCTGCAGGAACCAGCTAGCTAGCTCCATAGTGTTTGTTTTCTCATTTTCTGAATGTGGAAGTGGTGATACAGGCCAATAAAATAAATCTCTCAAGTGCTCGCTCCTTTGGTCAATGTTTTAACCAGCTTCAGACAGTGTTCTTTCCACTTCACCAAGAACATTTCATTATAGATTCTATAATATAGAGCAGTGGGCTAAAATGCCAACCCAGTTCCTAGCTATATTAGCTCTGATTTTTGCTCAAGAATGAGAAATAACTATGTTTTTGGTGCACTATGCATTAATTACAATATAAAAGAAAACAATGTTTTGGAGAAACTGAAACAAGTCCAAAGAGCAGCAGGAAGCAAGCTGAGAAATTCAAACCAGGCTCATTGGGGAAAGCTCAAGGTGTTTGGGATTGCTTAGCTAGAAGGGACGCAGCCATAGGCTGAGGGACTGACTCGTGGCCTAGAAACATCTTAAGCCAATAAGGAAGATTTACATTTTACATAAATATTTGCAGCTTACGGAGCCTTTCCAGGTCAGGAATCTTGGTTTCTCACCACCATCATGGGGGCAGGAGTCAGGAAAGCTTTTCTGTAAAGGGCTAGAGAGTTAAATGTGTTTAGCTTGTCGGGCCACATACTCTGTCACTCTACTGTGCTGTTGTAGGTCACAGAAGCAGCCAGAGCTATTTCCAAAGCAGCTAAGTACAATGGTTACCCAATAAAACTTTATTTATAAAAAGGAGTGACAAGACTTGTTTGGCTCACAGATCATGGACCAAACAGGCATGCATGTTATTATGAACACTGAGATATGAAAGAAGATATGCATGTGCACTCTTCATATGTGAAATCTACACATGAAATTATAAACATATATTTTTCACGCCTATGAAATTGAATGCAAATAAGTCCCTATGACATGTGAGGAAGTGGGGCTCAGAGGAGTCACTCAGCTTGTCCTGCGCTGGGCCCTGGGACTAGAATTCTCCTTCTCTGGGTCATACTGTGTTGCTCCATACACTCAGCTCAGCTTGTATTTCCATAGAGATTTCAGTATAGTTTATCATCTCATGAGGCTGTCAGTAGCTTATGGGGGGAATTAAATTTGAAGCCTGTGAATCAAGAGACTTGACAGCAACCTGATGTAGTAAGTGGTATCTGCCTGGCATTTGAGAAAGGGCATGCTGTTCAAAGCATTCAAGGACTGGGGGACACTACTCCTGATAGAGCGATTCTCTGGTATGTTCATCTCCACCACGGGAAACAAGAAAGCGGGCAAAGAGGGGAGAGGAAGAAGGGACAGAGGAAGAAAGGAAAGAGGAAGGAGAAGAGAGAAAAAGAAAAACATTTATTTATGGATCTGAGTTTTCTACTGTTAGGTTATCTTTTGGAGACAGGTTGATTTCATATGAAGGACACAGCATTTCTGTCCTTGGAGGGAACATATAATGTAGTTTACTAATTCGTTCGTACACTTACCTCATTGGAGCTGAGTTTTAATTAGCAAAGGCTGGGAAAGAAACATTAAAAAGGCTGGAGAAACAACTTAGTGTTCGGGGCCTGCAGGGTAGGATGGAAGGCTGTAGGCAGACGTACTGTAATTGGGGTGTCCCATAGGAACAGGTGGGGAAAATTAATATTGTTAGCTAAATTCATTGCATACACAGTCCCATCTTCTTGTTCATGTTCTTGTTGTGGCTCCTGCTGAGCCTGGCAAGGCTAAGAATCCCCACTAAGCCTGCCCCCAGGAATGTGGTCCCTGTACAAAGCCATTTATTCGTGGACTGCCACACCCTTTGAATTCATTCGGTATACTCTTCAGTATCTGGGAAATGAGCTACAGCCTGGACACTTGGACAGAGGCCCTCCTGCTCCAGATTCTGTGTCTGCTGACCAGCTGAATACTGGAGATCCTTGGCCAGCCGTGTTCCCCATCAAAAAACAAACCAAACAATGTCCTCCAAATAGTCCATGAGCAAAGTGCCCTGATCAGACATGAGAGGCAGGGACATTGAGGCTTATAGGCTCATAGTAAGAGTTGCAGAGATAGCTCATGAGAACGGTACTTTCTGAAAGCTGTGAGTGAAGGGCCTACTTCTTGGGCATATCTGGGAAGTGGAAGCACTTGATTCCTGGGTGGTTGGACAGACCTGTGCCTTCTCTACGTGTCCACTTGGTTTTTCATCCGTCTGTTGAAATATCTGAGAGAAAAAGCCACTTTAAAAGGGAAAGACTTATTTGGTTGCAGAGGTTTCAGTTTGTTATGGCTGGCTTTATAGTTTCTGAGCCTGCTATGAGACCGAACATCATGATAGATGGGTATGGTGACTCAAAGCTGTCCCCTTCCTCACAGCTAGGATGCAAAGAGAGAAGAAAGAGCCATGCACATGATGTGCCCCTCGAAGGCAAGTCCTTAGTGACTTATTCCTTCCAGCCAGGCCCTACCCTCACATTAATGCACAAATCCATCAGTGAATTAATTCCATGACCAATTCTGTGCCCACAAGATCCCATTCCCTCTCAGTAACTGGACCTGGCAGAGGACAAAGCCTCCAGCACATAGCCTCTGGGGTTCCATTTTATATCCAAACCATCACACCATTCTGTAGGCTTCATGAGTTCCCTCCTGATAAGGGGACAGTGAGGGGAGACCCGGAAACGGGGCAGGTTCCCTGCAAGTGAGTGAGCTGTTCTTCATGAGGCTCCAAGAGCTGAACTGTGGATGAGCAGTGTTTGCTTCTGTTCACCCAGGGAAGCCTGGGTTCTCTTGCTGGTTTCTCCTGCTGTTTCTTCTCCTTCTCCTTCTCCTTCTCCTTCTCCTTCTCCTTCTCCTTCTCCTCCTCCTTCTCCTCCTCCTCCTCTTCCTCCTCCTTCTTTTTCTTCAAGTATTCTTTTTTTTTTTATTGTAGAAAACCTTTTTCAGATAGACAATCAGTTGAAGAAATTTTTCCCTAATCTCTCCTTGAGAAATTCAGAGGAAACACTACTCTCTTTTCCTGTTTCAATTTATGCTTTTATTTCAGACTCCAAATGCATACCTGAAGTAAATCAAGTGCAGGTGTGTGTACTTCAGAAAGATTACAAGACTGGTGAGGTAGCTCAGCTATTAAAAGAGCTTGCTGCTCTGGCAAAGGACTTGAGTTCAGTTCCCAGCGCCCACATGAGGCAGTTCACAACCATCTGTAAATCTGGCTCCAGGGCATCTGATGCCTCAGACTTCTGTGGTCACCTGCACTCATGCACACATACCTGCACACAGATATACACATAAATTGAGAAAACAGACATGTAAAAATTCTGTGGTTCTTAACATTGTCAGGTTTCAGGCTAGCATTAGAGTCCTTTCTCAGATCTGAACCCTCATCTTAAGACCCAGAAACGTAGATACCTGATGATGGTGTGAATGAGAATAGCTGTCATAAACTCAGGTGCTTGAATTCTTGTTCCCTAGTTGGGACTTTCCCTATTTGGGAAACATTGGGAAATATGGCTTTGTTGGAGGAGCTGTGTTTCTGGGGATGGGTGACTCATGCCTTCCCTTAGGTGTTCTCTGCTTTCCACATGTGGATCCAGATGTGAGCTCTCAGCCGCCCCTGCTTCAGTACCTTCATCCCATCGTCATGGCCTCTAGTCCTCTGGAACCATAAACCCAATTAAACACTTTTTAAAAAAGATACCTTGGTCATGGTGTGTTATCACAGCAATAGAAAAGTATCTAAAACCTGTGAAGATCTAAAAGAAACGAAAAACTGACTCAGAAGATAGTAGATGCTATAAAGAAGAGATGATGGAAGTCGATGTAAAAGATGACATAGATTCTGTGGGGGGGGGGGGGGGTGGAATCCAAAATAAAGATAAGACATCAGAAATGTGTGCTGTGGCAGGCTAATAGGCTGGATTCAGAGCAGGGGTCTCTGGGTTCAAATGCTTCCTCTTGCCCTTACCTACAGAGCCTGCGGTGCTCCCTGGACCTTCATATTCCTTTTATATTATGTAGATATAATCATAAAAGCCCTACAAAGTATTTATGTGGCAGAAGTGGGCGAAGCTACTTGGCTCAGAACAAAAGCCTAGAAACTAGGTTTATTGGTGTGAGCCGAAGGAGAAGAGCTTTAGGGGGTGTTCCAGTTAATTTTTCTGTTGCTGTGATAAAACACTGACCAAAGCAACTTGGGCATGAAACGGTGTATTTGGCTTATACTTCCAAGTTACTGTCTGCCGTTGAAGGAAGTCAAGGCAGGAACTGAAGCAGAAACCATGGAGGGACAGTGTGCTGGCTCATTTTCTAGCTGGCTTATAGGGTCATGCTTAACTAGTTTTCTTAAGTGGTTCAGGACCACTTGCCCAAGGGATAGTGCTGACTATAGTGGGCTGGGCCTCCGGCATTAATAAGCAATCAGGACGGTTTTACCTAGATGTGCCCAAAGGCCAATCTGATCCAGGAGATTTTTCAGTTGCAGTCTTCTCTTCTCAGGTGAATCTAGGATGTGTCAACTTAACACACACACACACACACACACACACACACACACACACACCACCTAACTAGCATGGGTGGGGTGGGGGGTGAATTCTTTGGCTGTTTGAAGTCTATAATCTCAAATCCAGCTCTTAAAATCATGGAGCCTTCTTACTATACATAGACATTACTTAGCACTCTAATATTACGAGGGCTCTATGTTTCACCAGACTAATATCATGATCCCAGAATAGAGTCTGGGATGTGTCGAAATGGATATTCTGGGGGGGGTGTGATTATGATACTTCAGGGGGCTCCTCTTGAAGATCTCTTCCTCATGATGCTGTTCAGTTTACAGTTCAGTGCTTCCTGCAAAGTCTCTATAGGAAAGTATCCCATCTTCTCTCAAGCAGAAGTGATTCTTCCCCAAAGCCAGGCATTTCCATAAACTAGACTTCTATGGACTCCTCCTCTGCCAGTGTCTTTTCTTTGTAACTTGCAGTCTAACAGGGGCCAGTTAGAATGGAACTCAAAGCACATGCTGGAAGCTTGTTTCTCTCTGCCTAAATCTGAGTTTAATAAGTAGCAGTGAAGCATATGTTTAAAATGAAGCAGTGCAGCTGGGGGCAGAGACTAAAAGGAAACAGGATGGTTTATTAGTTGTGTCTTTCATTTTTCATGTGCAGAGTATTTTAAGACTCACTTGTTCCCTCCAAAGTTGTAGCCAAATCTGCTTAACTACCCATGTCTTGTGTTGGTCTTTATTTCCTATGGATAATCACTGTATCAATACTGAGGGAACCAATATCCAAAGCTATGAATGTCAGTTAGCAAATTAATGAATGACCATCCTCTTTACATGTCAGTTGTCCAAGTTGATAATGTCAGGGCTAATAGTGTGTCACCTCAAGAGTGAACTAGGATATTACGTAATCAGCAGTAGACAGTGTTAAGCCGTCTTGGATTGTGGCTCTGGATTTGTGAGCTCTAAATATCTTTAGGACCGACCAGATTCTTTGCCATTAATAGCTTCATTAAGATCATCCATTTGTCTAGCCGGGCAGTGGTGGCGCATGCCTTTAATCCCAGCACTCCGGAGGCAGAAGCAGGCGGATTTCTGAGTTCGAGGCCAGCCTGGTCTACAGAGTGAGTTCCAGGACAGCCAAGGCTATACAGAGAAACCCTGTCTCTAAAAACAAAAACAAAAACAAAAGATCATCCATTTGTCATACATCAGTGATTCATCTTAGGTTTATTATGATGTGAATAAACTTGATTTATTGTTCTTGACTAAGTTATAAAGATGAACTGAAGGAGAGATGTCTTGATGTAACTGTCTATACCAAGTTGCATGTGATTGTTTGAGAGCCATGCCCAGAACTGTGGCTTGTGTTCCTTAGCTTTTCATTGTTTGAAAAAAGTGTTTGAAGCAAGATAATGCTGTAAAGGAAAGATCGTGACTGAGCCGAACTTTGGGAGACCCAAGAATACAGCCCTGACATCTTGCTCAGTTCTGGGGATGCCTTTCCCTCTGTGATGTCACAAGCAGCACCTAGGAACTCATGGTCAGTGCAGAGAATGTCCCTGTGCAGCCACTTCTTGATCCTCTTAAAAAGACACCAGGATTCTGTCCCCAGACCTCTACTCAGATGACTTTCTAAACTCGATCAACACTCAAAGACCTCACATAGTAAACTTGGTTCTACCCTCTCAATATCAGAGGAGTAAACCATTGGGTGACTTCATTTGAGAAGTGTGTGTGTGTGTGTGTGTGTGTGTGTGTGTGTGTGTGTGTGTGTG